>JAQMRL010000007.1:29697125-30297125 GCA_035578175.1 Catonia carolina | reverse complement strand
AAATATTTTCTTTTGAACGTTGACCTAAAAGAACAATGTAATTTTAATAGTTTATCTTAAACTTAATTCGTAACCCTTTCAGTATTTAATTGTATAATTTTGTAGTTTAGGTTATCATAAGGTCATTTTTTCTCCCATGCTTGCTTAAAAGAAAATAATCTTAATTTCATTCATATTTTTGTATCCAAGTGGGATTATTATAACACATTAAATAAATTCCGTAACAATTTTTTATTATCAAAGTATTGTTTTTCACACGAGTTTTATGGTATAGGCTATCTATGAACATGAATTTTCAATAGATAATAAAAAAAATGTTAAACATAATTGATCCAAATTTTTGCAGCTGTAATATCCGGTTTTTATTATATGTAATCGATTGTTTCGTTTACATTTTTTGTTAAAAAAAATACAAACAATGACATCTTTGTAGATTTGACCGGATATGATCAGAAATTAATGTATAGCCTACTTAACTTAAGATAACACATGAGATGTGAGGAAAAACTTTTAGAACCAGGAAGAGCAATTTTGAACACATGATCTTAGTTAAAATCGAATGCTACGTTACATTGAATTGTAAGTTAACCCTAGAACGGTAAGGGAAGGCGTTCTTCGAACCAAAATTTTATATTTCTTTAATACCTCCGACCCTTTTTAGAAGTACTGCTTTGTTTCCTTTTATACCGTGACTTTATCGTAATGTTGCCCATAACAGACAGGTGGAGTGTCAAATTATTTACACTCAATCTGTTAGTTGCAGGGCTAAAATAAATAGTTCTGTTTCTTATAACATAGTCAGCCAATTAAATGACTGAATCATTTAAGAACAGAAGAGGTAGAGGTGTATAAGACACTAATCAGAGTTATCTCGTCTGAAAGTAATGAATTTCATTATACAGCCAGACCCTGTGGTGAATGAAGTGAAAGTGTCATTTGCAGATTGGAAAATATATGCTTTTCAGAGGGCCTGGCATGCTGATAAGTGTACTTTTCCACTCAGTGAGGAAGGCAATGGTAAACCACCTCACTCCTCGTTTTACTTAGTGAAACCTCTACAGGTTCAAGCCAGCCTTTTGGCTGATGACCTAAACAACAACATCTCCGACCCTAATTCCGCAAAAAATTTAAAAAAAGTATTTGTTTTTTATTCATTGCTCTATGAACCCCAATAAATAGAACAGAATAGGGTAGAGTTCACTCGAGGTGGGATTGGAATTTTTTTATTTTCTGTAAAACGATTGGGGTAACTTTTGTTGGTGTTATTTGGTTTTGGATTGTTTTCTCTAATGGATAGTTTTCTATGAAACGATTGGGATAATTTTAGTTAGTTGTGTTTAGTTTTGGGGTGGGTAGTTTTAGTTGGTTGTGTTTAGTTTTGGATTTGTTTTTTTAAACTTTCCGGCTGTTGTTGTTGTTTTGGATTGGTGTTTAGTTGTTTGGTAATATTTGGATATTAGGTTTCAGTTCAGTTATCAGTTTGGCATTGTTTTCTCTAATGTGTTTTGGATAGTTTTAGTTAATTGTAATTAGTTTCGGTGATATGGGTTTCTTTGACAACCAGGCAATTTGATTGTTGTGGTTTTTTACTTTTTCTTACCCTGTATGAATATATAAGAAGGAAAGTATTTTTTTCATGTCGATTTTTTTTCACCGGATCTACACGTTCTCAGACTCCGTGAAACCCCCAAAAATGTCTTTAGCGATTGGTTTGTTTGTGTGTAAACAAAACAACTCAAAAAAAAACAAACGGAAAATCATTTGGATTTTTAGTCAGGTACCACTAAGGGACTTAACGTAAACATTTTCATCAAAATCGGTTAACCGGAAATAGTAGTTTATTCGTATAATTTTCAATTTTTTTTACGATTTTTCCAAAAAAAAAAAAAACAACTGCAATTTTTTTAAAAATCGCCTCAACTATATTTTTTTATACTACACAAGATAGTGTAGGCGCCATGTCCGCTGAAATTTTTGAGGAGGTTGTGCTCTCGTAGAAAAAAATGGATTTTTAACGATTGCGTCCTTAATATGCATTTTGGCGTAAAAGTGTATATAATAAAAGTTGTAGACAATTTAAAAATTTACAACTTTTATTTCAAATATTACTTTGTATAACTCTTAGTTTAGCGATAATATTTAACTTATATTTAATTTAGAAACACCTGATATATCCAATTAACACTGAATAACCATATTCATGAAAATACTGGAAACTTACTTTCTGGATTAAAAAACTCTTCTTCCAAAGGATGTCGAGTACGGTTTTTAAACGATTGGATAATTTCTTTCTATAAAAATATTTAGCGCACTACATATTTACAACCAATACGCGTTTTAGGTACCGAGTTGTGCAAGGTAAGTAAATTATAAAAAGTAGCTCAGGGAAATGAAACTAAAAACAGTACGATTGTCACTAATAAGTTTTTACATTTTTTTCTTATAAGCTTTGTTGGTCACTATTAGATGGATCATAGTCTATTAATTTTAATTTTTCCTTGATAATTTCAGGGTTTTTAGAATAGTTGTCTATCCTCCAACGGTCAGTCAATTAAATGACTTAAGTGTTTTAAAGCTACCGTCTTTCAATGAATCGTCTGATTAATTAAATTTTGATACCTACATATTGTAACACCTAAGCCTAGGTTCGCTCAGGATCTGGGTATGGTATATAATAAACAGTCTTCCTGTAAACTTATAAAAAATTAAATTATTTACACAATTAATAATTACAATAATTAATGTTTTAATTTAGCCTAATACAATTTGGCGCGACACGCTTCCCATTCACAATTCAGGTATTGACTGCCTCACTATAAAGGCGCTAACTGTTTTTATATCTGCGGTCTGATAGTTAATTTAGACCCTTCGAATAATTATGAGATCTTTCTAACAATTACGTCGCTATTCTCGAACATAGTAGAAGAAATCACAATAAATACAAACGTTTCGACCAGTTTCGATTTCCTAGAACTCCTATTCAAAATATCTCGTTCATCGTAGTTCACTGTCCTTGTTCAACACATTCCACCCCATACACAATTCTTAAAATATACAACCTATTCCATTAACTGTTTCTGCAATAATGTTACAATAATATTATCGTCTCGTAAACAGTTTTATTATGCAACATAATTCTTCAAACTTTAGTTTTCAATATCGCTTTTCTTAAGCATTACATCTGTTAAAAATATATTTTGTACGCTATATTCTCTGAGAACGGATGAGGAGTCATAAAAAAACACAAAGAACTTTGTAAATATATACAATTCACTCGTTTTTCCTAATTATGTTTTGAAATTGTTAGATTTTCTGGGTCGGTGTTCGGTTTCAAATGGCCTAAGTTTTGCCTAAACTACCTTGCTTAAGTTTACTTATGTATATCACGACTCGAGCCAACTGGTAAAATTAAAATCTTAATATTTGTAAGTTCCATAGAAATAATCCATCTATTACTTTCTCTTGCCTATATGAGTATTTAGGAAAGAAATTATTGTTTTCATGGCGATTTTTCGAAATCGAGTTTTCACCGAATATACACGTTTTCAAACTCCTGAACCCCAAAAAAATGTTTTTGGCGATTAGTTCGTGTGTGTGTGTGTGTGTGTGTGTGTGTGAACAAAATATCTCAAGAACGGAACACCATACGAAATTTAAACTTAAAACTTAAGTTAGATACCACTATAGGACCCGACACGAACATTTTCATCAAAATCTGTCAACCGGAAATAGTAGTTTATTCGCGTCACTTTTCATTTTTTGCAATTTTGTCAAAAACGGCTCCGACGCTGTTTTTTTTTAAATCGCCTAATTTACTACATGTTTTTATGTTCTACAAGATATGGTAGGCGCCATGTCTGCTGAAATCCTTGGGAAGGCTGTTATCTCGTACAAAAAATGTTTTTTTAAGATTGCGGCCTTGTTACACATTTTAGTGCAAAAGTGTATAGGCCTATTAAGGCTGCAATCTTAAAAAAACCTGTTTTGTCTACGAGAGAACAGCCTTCCCAAGAATTTCAGTAAACATGGCGCCGACCCTAACTCATAGAGCATAAAAATTGTAGTAAATGAGGCGATTTTAAAAAGAATCGTAGGAGTTATTTTTGAGAAAATCGCAAAAAAGGGAAAAATGACACGAGTAAACTACTACTTCCGGTCGACCGATTTTCAAGAAAATATTCGTGTTGGGTCCTCTAGTAGTACCTAACTTAGGTTTCAAGTTTCAACTTTGTACGATATTCTGTTCTTCAGATATTTTGTTCACACACACACACGCGCGCGCGCGCGCTCGACCAATCGCTAAAAACATGTTTTTTGGGTTCAGGGGATCTGAAAACGTGTATATCCGGTGAAAACTTGATTTCGAAATATCGGCATGAGAATAATACTTTCCTTCTCCTCCTTACCTCCTTACCTAAAATAGGTAAAATTAGAGATTCGTCGAGTAGTTTTAGAGTAAATTTTCTTTTTGTTGACATGGTTTAAAATAGGGTTTCCTTGTTATCTTAAGGGTTTCTATGAAGAGCAACAGCAAAACAAAGGATGAATGTAGGAAAAAAGTATAACCAACAGTGAAAATAAGCTAAAAATTTGGGCTGCAAAGAGATTCATGAATGATTTTTGGCCACAATAATTAATTAATTATTGTGGCCAAAAATTGACCTAAACTTTAGAAGAATATTCAATTTAACAAGCTTCAGATGTAAAGTAATTAATGAATAACCGAATAAAGAAATATTTGAAATTTGTACGGGTTTCAGTACACGAGTTTGAAACAAAAGAATTGCTAATTCATGAAAAAATTTCGCAACAAAAAACGAGCAACAAAATCAACTTGCCAATTCGAATGAATGGTTTGACGTCAGATTTGATAGTATTATCTGGAGTATGCAGTTGCATACATACATTTACTACGTGAAAGAAAAGTTCAGCAATCAATGTTTAAAATTTACATTTTTTTAAATATCTTTTTCTCATAGGTAGTTTCTTGATACTGACACGAGAAACTGAATTCCAAAGTTTTCATCAAATATTTCTGTCAAAGGTCTTCGATTAAAATCTTGGTTTGTGATTCATGCGCTGAATAAGCTATAAGGAATTACGACCAGTTTCGTAAAATGTCATTGTTTATTGATACAGGGTGTAACAAAAATGAGTCCTCTCAATGTCTTTAGAACTATTTAAGGGCACCGGTGCAGGCAAAAATCGAAAAAAAATAAATTTTTAGGTTTTAATGCTAACATACAGTTTGAAATTCCCTCTTTAAAATGGTGGTAAAATTGTGAAACTACGTAGATTAAAAGTATTAAAAATTAATTTTTTTCTGAAGCCTTGCATGTCTCCTGAACTCGCCATTTTAATGATTATTTATTTTTAACTTTTCCTTATTTTTTAAGCGAGTTTTCTTTAAGCCTATGCCGTCTCTCGCATCCGAACAGCCACCAATCTCTGTATTTCCGTCTCCATCCTCCAAACTCCTAGAGAGCACATCCTCCCGTATTTATTTATCCCATGTTTTAGGTGGTCGCCTACGTTTCCACCTTCCTTGAGGTCTCCAGTTCACAATCCTTCTCGGCCACCTATCCTCTCCCATCCTCTACACTTGTCCAAACCACATCAGGCACCTCTTCTCAATATCATCCTCCGTACTATCCAACTTACTCAACCTTTCCTTTATGTCTACATTCCTCACTCTCTAATCTAGAGATTCTAATACTTCGTCGCAAAAAATCCATCTCCACAGCTACAATTCTGTCGTTATCTCTACTTGTCCTCTCTCATGTTCCTGAACCATAAATTAAAATACTTTGCATCACTGTACGGTACAACTGTACTTTCGTTCCGTCACTAACACCTTTTGACCAAAGTAAGGAAATCAGCTATTGTGTTGCTAGTCTAGCATGACCAATCCTATATCTTACCGTGAGTTACCTTCCGTCGTAATTAGACTTCCCAAGTACCTACTTGTACTCCTCACACCTCGAAATTGTGTTGTTTAGGTCAACAGCCGAAAGGCTGGTTTGATCCTCTAGAGGTTTTACTAAGTAAAAACGACGAGTGAGATGGTTTAGTATTGCCTTCCTCACTGAGTTGAAAGGTATGCTTATCAGCATGCCAGGCCCTCCGAAAAGCACCCACTTTCCAGCCTGCAAATGACACCTTCACTTCATTCACCTCAGGGTCTGACTGTATAGTGAAATTGAATATTCTCAGAGGAGATAACTGTGACTAGTGTCTTTTACACCTCTACCTCTTCTGTTCTTAATTAGTTCAGTCATATAGTAAGAAACATAACTATTATTTGTAGCCCTGGAACCAACAGATCAGTGCAATTAATTTAACACTCCACCTGCCTGTTATGGGCATAACTCTGAATTATACATCAATGTATTCGCAAATCTCGGGACTCTCCCCCTACCACCAGGTATTTTGTCTTCTTATAATTTATTTTCATTCCATTTTCCTCATTTGTTTCAGTAAATTTTTTCATCATATAAGCAATATCATACCTGACAACCGCCTTTAGCACCTGGTATCGGCATTTGGCTGACAATTGAACTGGATTCACGGGCCATCCTACTAGAGGTAAATTTAATTTACTAACATCAAGGAAAAACTTGCATCAACAAAAACGAATATATGAAAAAAATCTTCATAATGGAAGTTCCTGTGCTTGTAAAGGAAAACCCACTGGTAGAAATTGAACTACCAAAGTACGAACAGCCCAGTTGGATAAGACCAAAACATTTAGATAAAGAACCAAAGGAGATAATATTTGCGTTGTCTATCTGCCAAAGAAAAGGGAATATAAATTCGGTTTGTCAGAAAAAAATAAAATAAGTTAATTAAAAATTTCAGTAAGTTAGATGTAAAATTTTCTGCTAAAACACAAGATTAAAGTAAAACCCCGGTTATCCAAAAACCTGCTTAACCGTAACTCGCCTTAACCGAAACAGATTAGAAAAACTTGTTTTTAAATTTGGTGATCACTCAATCTCGGTATTGTGTATAGGTACTTACAGTACAGCATTTCAATACGAAGCGCCGTTAAGGTATACAACAGTGTCCATTAAAATAAATTACGAATATTAAGTTTCGCTATTCTGGAATTTCGTTTCCTCGTTCTTCACCTTCAGGACGTGCTTCTAATAAAACTATGCCGTGATTTTGTCGTAAAAAACGGTTTCATAAAAAATCTTACAATTTATTAAAAAGACTAAAAATTTTTAAAATCTGTTGCGAACCAATTTTAAATTGCTACATCATTCATCCATGTATCCTAGGGTTTGTTTACATTTAGGTTATTTGGTAAATAAACGCCTACCTAGAGTTTGTTTATTTCATAACATATGTTAAAATTTGTAGATATAGGCCTATGACGTAACCAATGATAATATAATAACTGTCATAAATAATTTTATGTTCCTTTTAAAAAGTAATTATAATTTTGAATCTTACTAATTTGAAATATCTAAATTGGTGAATTAACTTTTAACCTAACAACGAATAAAGGAAATATAAATTAAAAAATTTATTTTACGTTAACAGGGCACAAAGCATTGATGTTAACTTGATGTTTTAATTGGAATGTTCGGATCTTTTGCTTGTTTTCTTCAAACAGGTTTTCTTATTTTAATTTAAATAATTTGTTTACATTTTCATTTAAAACTTGTTTTATTAAGATTTGTTTAACGGGATTCATAGTCTTAGACTTTGCGTTTTGCCAATATGTTTTAGCAACTGTTATTTAATTTCTGTTTTACGATTGTTTATTTCTTACCACGGTTGTTGTTATTTCAAAAGTTAACCTTTTAAAATGTTTTTAACATTCTCTTGCCTGTGTGAATATATAGGAAGATAATTGTTTTCAGGTCGATTTTTCGAAATCGAGTTTTCACCGGATATACACGTTTTCAGACCCCCTGAACCCCAAAAAACACGTTTTTAGCGATTGGACTGTGTGTGTGTGTGTGTGTGTGTGTGTCTGTGTGTGAACAGAATATCTCAGGAACGAAACATCGTACGATGTTGAAACTAGAAACTTGAAACTTAAATTATATACCCCTAGAGTACCCGATATGATCATTTTCATCAAAATCGGTCAACCGGAAGTAGTAGTTTATTCATGTCATTTTTCACTTTTTTGCGATTTTCTCAAAAACGGATCCTACGATTTTTTTTAAATCACCTCATTTATTACACTTTTGATGCTCTACCAGATAGGGTAGGCGCCATATCTGCTGAAATTCTTGGGGAGGCTGTTCTCTCGTAGAAAGAATTGTTTTTTTAAAGATTGTGGCCTTAATATGCATTTTAGGGCAAAAGAGTATTAATAACAATTGTAGACAATTTAAAAATCTACAACTTTTATTTCAACATTTCTTTGTATAACGCTTAGTTTAGCGGTAATTTGTAATTTTCTGTTTTTTTCATGAAAATCTGTAAAAAATGGATTTGTTAAGATTTCGGCTTTAGTAAACATTTTACGACAAAAAAGTATAATAAAATTTACAGAAAATTAAAATATCTACAACTTTTATTATAAGAATTTTTCCCTTTAGATCCTAGTTTAGCGTGAAAGAGTGATTTTCCGTATAATTAAGCCAAACTAAGGTTGGTTTTCATTTTGCATCATTCACTCATGATTAAAATAAGGTTATATTTTTTAAGGTCAGTTTCTTTGTTCATTTCTAATGTTTTATAACTATTATTAGGTTATATTGTTCATTGTTTGCATTGGGAGAGAAAGTCATACCCATAACGGGCAGGTGGAATGTTAAATTAATTGCACTGTTGGTTCCAGGGCTACAAAAAATAGTTATATTTCTTATCACATAGTCAGCCAATTATATAACTGAACTATTTAAAAACAGAAGAGGTAGAGGTGTAAAAGACACTGGTCAGAGTTATCTCCTCTGAGAGTAATGAATTTCCCTATACAGCCAGATCCTGTGGTGAATGAAGTGAAGGTGTCATTTTCAGGGTGGAAAGTAGATGCTTTTCGGAGGGCCTGGCATGTTGATAGGCTTACTCTTTCAATTCAGTGAAGAAGGCAATAGCAAACCACCTCACTCCTCATTTTTACTTAGTAAAACCTCTAGAGGTTTAAACCATCCTTTCGGCTATTGACCTTAACAACAACAACAACAACAACAAGAGAAAGTCGTGTGAGTGTTCATACCAGAATTTTTAAATAACTTCAAAAAACACATTTTGAAGTTTTATGGAGTTTTATCAACTTCTTTTAAAACCTGTTTCAAACTAACCTAATTATTGAACTATTAATCCTTATTCGATACTATTCCTAGTAACTAAGATTTATTTCGAATGTTACAAGACAAAATCAATAAATTTCGAACCTACATAAAAAAATGTATAAACTTATTTAACTTCACTACAAAATTCAATAAATAGGCCTATATATTGTCATAGAAGATCACTCTACAAAATACAAAAATACTTCTGGTTCTTTTTAGCTTTTTTGGTTTTTTGACTTTTTTGTTTTTATTTTGTTTTTAATACAAACTGAAATTTTCCCTTCTAGCAGAAGTCATTTATACATTATATACACTTTTGCCCTAGAATGCATATTAAGGCTGCAATCTAAAAAACATTTTTTTGCGAGAGCACAGCCTCCCCAAGAGTTTCAGCAGATATAGCGCTTACCCGTTTTTGGAGAGCACAAAAAGTGTATGTAGTAAATGTAAAGATTTTAAAAAAATCGCATGAGCCGTTTTCGAAGAAATCACAAAAGAATGAAAATTGTACGAATAAACTACTACTTCCGGTGGACCGATTTTGATGAAAATGTTCGTGTCAGGGCTTTAGTGGTAGGTACTTAACTTAAGTTCTGAGTTTCAACTTCGTACGTTATTTTGTTCATGATATATTTGGTTCACACACACAGACCAATCGCTAAAAACATGTTGTTTGGGTTCAAGGGTTATATCCGATGAAAACTCAATTTCGAAAATCAACATGAAAACAATAGGCTACTTTCCTTCCTTATAGGACCTACATTCATATAGGGCAAGAGAAAGTAAAAATCTGGTGTGAAACACTCACACGACTTTCTCTTGCCAATGCAAATAATTAATAATACTATAACCTAACATTAGTAATAAAACTTAGAAATAAACAAAAAACTAATCTCAAAAAACATAATCTTATTTTATTCATGAGTGAAAGACGTAAAATGAAAATTAACTTTAGTTTGGCTTAAAAATACGGAAAATTACTCTTTCACGCTAAACTAGGCTCTGTAGAGAAAAAATGTTTTAAATAAAAGTTTTAATCTTTTAATTTCCTATAAATTTGATTATAGGTCTATACATTTTTGTCGTAAAATGCATACTAAGGCTAAAATCTTAATAAAATCCATTTTCACACTTTTTGTGAGAAAAAACCAGAAAATCGCTAATTACCGATAAACTAAGCGTTATACAAAACAATGTTTGAAATAAAAGTTGTAGGATTTTGAATTCTCTACAACTTTTACTAGTTACATTTTTGCGCTAATATGCATATTAAAGTCGTAATCTTAAAAAACAATTTTTTTTACGTAAAAACAGCCTCTCCAGGAATTTTAGCAGACATGGCGCCTACCCTATCTTGTAAAGCATAAACAAATTAGTAAATGAAGCGATTTTTAAAAAAATCGTAGGAGCCGTTTTTGAGAAATTCGCAAAAAAAGTAAAAAATGACATGAATAAACTACTACTTCCGTTTGACCGATTTTGATGAAAAGTTTCGTGTCGAGTCCTCTAGTGGTACCTAACTTAAATTTCAAGTTTCAAGTTCGTACGACGTTCCGTTCTTGAGATATTCTGTTCTCACACACACAGACCAATCGCTAAAACCATGATTTTTTGGTTCAGGAGGTCTGAAAACGTGTAGATCTGGTGAAAACTAGATTTCGAAAAATCGACATGAAAACAATACTTCCCTTCCTATAAATATTCATATAGGCAAGAGAAAGTAAAAATATATAATAAATATTAATTATAATACTGTACCGGTAAAATATTATATTTTATTTTCCTGAAATATCTGTATTTTCGTTTATACATGCTAATAACAGAGGTAAAAAAATATTGTACAATCAGATTCCTATTTATAAACCCTAAAAGTATGACTTAATGTGTTATCCGGAATTTAGCCAAACCGAAATCGGATACGTCCCCCCCCCTGTATTTCGGTTAAGCGGGGTTTTTGTGTAAAGTACAATGAATATTTTGTAGAAAAACAAGTTGATAAATAAAAAAAAATTAAATTATTCACAAAATATATATTTAAAAAATTAATATTTTAAATTCAAGTATAATATTTTTACTTTCTCTTGCCTATATGAGTATATAGGAAGGAAAGTATTGTTTTCATGTCGATTTTAAGAAATCGAGTTTTCACCGGATCTATACGTTTTCAGACCCCCTGAATCCAAAAAACATGTTTTTAGCGATTGGTCTGTGTGTGCGTCTGTGTGTGTGTGTGTGTGTGTGTGTGTGAATACAAAATATCTCAAGAACAGAACATCGTACGAACTTGAAACTTGAAACTTAAGTTACATACCACTACCGGACCCGACACGAACATTTTCATCAAAATCGGTCAACCGGAAGTAGTAGTTTATTCGTATAATTTTTCACTTTTTGTGATTTTCTCAAAAACTGGTCTTACGATTTTTTTAAAAATCGCCTTATTTACTCAGTTTTTTATTCTCTACAAGATAGGATAGGCGTCATGTTTGCTGAAATTCTGGGTGAGGCTGTTTTTACGTAAAAACATTTTCTTTTTAAGATTGCGGCTTTAATATGCATTTTAGCGCAAAACGTTATATAATAAAAGTTGTAGAGAATTTAAAATTCTACAACTTTTATTTCAAACATTTTTTTGTATAACGCTTAGTTTAGCGGTAATTAGCAATTTTCTGTTTTTTTCTCACGAAAACGTGTGAAAAATCTATTTTTTTAAGATTTCGGCCTTAGAATGCATTTAACGACAAAAGTGTATCAAATAAAATTTATAGGAAATTAAGAGATCTACAACTTTTATTTTGAACTTTTTTTTGTACAGTGCCTAGTTTAGCGTGAATGAGCGATTTTCCGTATTTTTAAGCTAAACTGAGGTCGATTTTAATTTTGCGTATTTCATTAATGTTTTTTGAGGTTAGTTTGTGTGTTTATTTCTAATGTTTTATTACTAATGTTAGGTTTATTGTTAATTATTTACATTGGCAAGAGAAAGTTGTGTGAGTGTTTCACACCAGATTTTTTTATAATTAATTTAAAATAATATTTTCAAAAATAAATAAAAAATGACTGAAATCTCTTTAAGAAGTTCTCATTTGATGTATTACCCCTTCCACCATGTTTTTATTATAACTATCAGCCTTTCTTACACAATAGTTATGAATTTTCATTATTCAGCTAAAATTCCATCAGCTATATAAAGACCGATTTTCTTTGAAGAATTCACTTGACTAGTTGGGCCGCTTGGTATCCAACAAAAAATTTATCATGTGGTCAACCGGATTAGTGTTTTTGTGCGTTATATACGGTAAATATAATTTTATAATATTTTAATTTAATAAATTTTTATTTAATTTAAATCAAAACTGTATTAAACATGTGTTTTTATAATTTAAATTAAATTAGTATTATTATTGATTGGGTAGTATTATTAATTGTATTAGTATTATTATTATTATTATTATTATTATTGGCGAATTCTCCTTGGATAGAAGACGTTAAGCATTATGACTCAGTTTCGTCATTTGTTTTTCTTATTGGTCCAGTAGGCCTTCATTGTTTCCGAGAAAGCTTTTTTGCGGTTTTCAGACCACTTTGGTCTAAACTGCTTCTCTCTTGAGGGCTCTAAAACTTTCCACTTGTCTACCTTGTGACGGAATAAGTTTTTATTAAAAATTTCAGTTTGATGTATATTTGCGCTTTTTAGGTCCTTACGAATTTCGTCCAGCCAAGGTGTTGAAATTGTAAGTTTTGTTATATATTCAATTATTCTTTTTGTTAGCCTATCCTCCTGCAATCTGTTAAGATGTCCAAAGAACTTCAACCGCCTTTTACGCATGTCAATTTCAATGTTTGAATAGCTCTCTGTTGTTTTGTTGGATTGCAGCCTATACCCATCTTCTGTAAGTCGAGCCCCTAGAATTTTTCTAATAATCTTTCTTTCCTCCTTTTTGATTTCTTCGATTTCGTGTTTTCTGTTAAGTACTAGTGTTTCGCTCGCGTAGAGGACCATTGGTTTAATAACTGTGTTGTAGTGCCGAATTTTTAGTATTATTATTATTGATTTATTATTAGTATTATTATTATTCATTACATGCAGGAGATTCCCAAAGGGAGTGCAAGGCATGTCAAGATATTTAAAATTTAAATAACTACAATACATTTAATGTATTTCAGAGGGATCTGTCACCGGAAAAGTTTCTAGTTACCGGACTTTCCAGCCAGTAACTGAACTTGAAACTTCAATATCGAAGGAGCGTGTTAACAATTAAGCCATTGGGTAGTCTAATTTTTTTTGGTTACTCTAATTTTTTTAAACCTACATGTAAATTTAATTTATAAATTTCATCGATTTGCTACGAATCATGACATGTTAAATAAGCTAAGCTTATCTTGTAAATAGCTGAAGATTTTATTTTAAATGTTTATTTATATAATTTACTAAACTTCTTCACAAATTATCTGGTGAAAGATTTTATAAGAAATATGAATTGCATTAACATGAAACAAATGAATAATAACACAATTTTTTAAATAAATTAATATATAAATAATAAATAACATCATAATATTTTATTTTTAATTTCAAAATTATTTTTCAATTTATTTTAAATTTAAAAATAAATTAAATAATACTTAAAACAATAAATTATATATAAAATAAGAAAAAAAAAATAATATAAAAAAATGTTTAAATTAATTAGATTTAAGTAATTAATTACTTTTATACGGATTTGAATGCTAGACAGTGATTACCGGTGTACTTTGATGGTTGGGGTTCAATTAACCATACTCTCTCAGGAATGGTCGACCTGAGTCTGTACAAGACTACAGCTCATTTACACGTCATACACATCATCCTCATCTCATTGGGTCATGGGGTTGCTTATTGTTCTTAATTGAACAGATTGCAACGTACACAAGTTAGGGATTACAAAAAAAAGTAATTAAAACTTAAGTAGTAATTAAACAATAAAACTTAAATTATTTAAAAATATAAAAATTTCAATAAGTTTCTACATGGTAAAAAATCTACAGTCTGAAGTTGTTGCTCTGCGTATTATCCATCTTCAGTTTAAAGAAAATATTAAGAATTTATAAAAATTTAATTACAATTTTTCCACAGACTAAATCATAAATAATAATAATAATTTTTATGAGTTTAGTCGAAGAAAAAATGAGATTAAATTTTAAAATTCTTTAGTTTTCTTTATTCTGAAGATAATTCACAACATGAATCATATTTTTCTTGACAATACACAACGCAACAACTTCCAACGTCGATTTGCTATCATGGTAGAAACTTATTGAAATAGAGGTGTGATAAAAAAATACGGTGAATAATTTTAATTCGAACAAAGTAATAAGCTTACATCAAATTTGAATTAATCTCCTTCAAAGTACTCTCGTCGGCTAGCAAAGGACTTATTTGAATGTTGATTCCATGATTGGAAGCATTTTTGGTGCACTTCTTTCAGAAGGGCCTTTAGCTGCTCTCTCGAGGCCCTCCCAATGTCGGGGTTGGTATTAAAATGTTTTCTTTCAGTACAGTTTTTATTTTTGGGAAGGGCCAGTAGTCGCATGGTGCTAAATCTGGATGTGGACAGACAGGAATATTTTATTACCTGAAAACTCTGGATCAAAAAGTGTGTGGCAAGGGCGACAAAAGTCGGAACGAATTTCGTACTCGCTCGTCTCATCTGCAAAATATTATAGATTTAAATACTTTGTTCGGATTCGTACGAGATATTCAGTTCTTCACTAAGCTCTTGAATAGTCAATCGGATGTTTAAACGAACCAGTTTTACCTCTTTTTGCATGTTTTCATCTGTTTTTGAGGTCGAAGGACATCCCGACCATTCCTTGTTTTCAATAGATACATTTCTGCTTTTAAATCGCTTATACCACTTGTTAACAGTCTTCAGAGTTATCATATTACCGGCATACACTAATGTTGATTTATTTAACGTCGTATCGTATTCCATGAGCTTCTATAGCACTTTTCTGGAACTTAAAACAAAATTAATGTTAACGCGATGTTCGAAATCCATGATGCATGACAGGTACGGTAAACATCACCTCACTATTCCGGCTCTGGAAGCCGACTGACAAGTCGAAACTCGAACTTGATACTGATTTTCTCAAACAACCAGGCTATTGAACTTTTTACTTCAAATGGACGTAATGTCTGCAGATCATTCGTAGTAAAATTATTCATCGTATTTTTAAACGCTTTTATTTAACTTACTCTTGGAAGCATCAAATCTTGCAACTTAAAATTTTAATACTTCTACCGTATCAATATGAATCAAACTTTGCACACTTGTTTATCTTCGATGACAATACGCTGTGGAGGTGTTTGTAAAAAAAAATTTTTTAATTTTAAAAAACATTTTAAATAACTTACTCTTGGATCCATCAAATCTTGCAACTTAAAATTTTAATACTTCTACTGTATCAATATGAATCAAACTTTGCACACTTGTTTATCTTCGATGACAATACGCTGTGGAGGTGTTTGTAAAAAAAAATTTTAAAATTTAAAAAAATTTTTTTTTTTTAAATTTAAAAAACGCTTTTATTTAACAATTACTTAAAAAAAATAACTAAAAAGAAAAAAATTAAAAAAATTTACAAAAAAATCACAGAAAAAAAATTACAAAAAAATCAAAAAAAAATATTAAAAAAAAAATTTTTAAGAAACGCTATTATTTAACAATTAATCAAAAAAATGAACTAAAAAGAAAAAAAGAAAAAATTTACAAAAAAAAAATCACAGACATTACAGTTAAAAATAAAAGCGTGGCGCATTAATATATATAATATTTATTGTAAAATATTCGTTGTAAAATATTATATATATTAATGCGCCACGCTTTTATTTTTAACTGTAATGTCTGTGATTTTTTTTTGTAAATTTTTTAATTTTTTTCTTTTTAGTTCATTTTTTTTGATTAATTGTTAAATAATAGCGTTTCTTAAAAAATTTTTTTTAATTTTTTTGTAATTTTTTTTTCTGTGATTTTTTTGTAAATTTTTTTTATTTTTTTCTTTTTAGTTAATTTTTTTAAGTAATTGTTAAATAAAAGCGTTTTTTAAATTTTTTTTTTAAATTTTTTTTGATCACACCTCGTATATTTTTTATATTCTTAAATAATTTGAGTTTTATTTAATAATTACTATAATTTAACTTCCATACTTCATTTCGGGTTAAAACCTACTATTAAGGGTTATGAATACTATCTAAGTAATTATAACCCTTCTCAATATTATTAAAAAAATTAATTATTGAAATAAATTCAAATTTTAATTTATTTTTTTAAATTTCAGCGGCATACGCATCATCAGCAACAGGAAGCGGTGAGTTAAGAACTTCTTAAATGTACAGTGTAATTGTTTGTGTGTGTGTGTGTGTGTGTGTGTGTGTGTGTGTGTGTGTGCGCGCGCGCGCGCGTGTTTGTATGCCCCTATACGGACGTACAAAAGCAATATTGTATGGCATGTTTTTGAAATAAGGTTTATTAGGGCATTGGCTGCCATGAAATCGCCAGTAAAATAGAAACTTGCCTCCTGAAAAACCGGTGTTGTCAACTTTTTTTCTTTTTTTTAAATTTATTTATTTAACGTCGTATCAACTGCAACGGTCATTAGCGACGACGTTGGGGTGGAACTTTATGCAATGAAGGATGAAATGATTTTTTGTAACGTATGAAAATATGCCGTGCCTGAGTGGGATTCGGACCCAGGACCGCATGATGAGAGGCGAGCACGTTACCAACTGCGCCAATGCGGCCGGGGTTGTCAACTTTTATTCATATAATATCCGTTTACGTTTCTTCAATACAAAATGGAAAATTAATAACTACCTAACTTTCAAGCCATTAACAGATTAATACAAAATACATTAGAGTTTTTAAAGGAATTCTGTCGAACATCAAACATTTAAAACATATACGTCGAGTGTAAAGGTCCTCATGTTCGACAAAGACACAATAAATATATAATTAATTTACTTTCAAAATAACATGAACAATAACATTTGTCCTTTCAAATAAATAACCAAAAATTCTATTATATTCTTTCTAAACTCTGAACCTAGTCGTAATTTCTCTTTCATTTATTTAATTTTATACTTTTAATTTACTTCCAAGATCTGTACACTTTATGCACTCAGTCAATAGGTTTAATAATAAAAGGGATATCACAGTTCTCACATAAAGATCTATGGGTACTGGCTAACACTAAAACAGAGATAAACCTGATTAGTGAAATCCGTAATTTCGTAAATACTAGATACTGTTTCCTTTCTCGTTAAATTTATTCGGTATTTTATAAATCGATCCTGATTATGCTATCAGAAAATCCCGGTCCATCATCCGAGACATCATGAGGTTTGCCAGTAGTTAAGAAAATCCTCTGGCCGTATTACGTGCGCTGCACAGGTTAAGTTCATTAGTGAGATTACCACTTCACTGCATATAAGCCGGCGGGACAGTTCCTTCGAGATGCCGCTCTAGGCTCTTCCACCCCATCTGCTGTTAGAAATATCTTCCATATCCACATTTAGGGCCGTGAGCAGAATGAATGAGGATAATATACCTAAGTGAACACTAGGCTACCAACCGGAGGGAAAGAGAGAACGAGGACGCCCGAGAAAGAGATGGGCAGATTTAAGAGGTTCGGAACAGGCAGAGATGCATAATCTTCGAAAGGCAGAAGAAGGGTTCCTTAAATCCTTAATATCGATGGGTTGATTTCCCCGGTGAAATTGTATGCTGTAATTTTGTTTTTTTTTCCAGTAATATAACTAACTAAATGTTAAAAAATATTAAAATACAAATCATCGTGAGCGTTCCACCATTCCAATTCCTCTCTCTCACTAACTCACTCGGCCTCAGACTTCAATCACTAATTAACCTTTACGTTGCAGGAGTTATTTTCAAAGTTCTCTAATTTAGATCCAACTTCATCTAGACTCTGATCTGAATAAATGTTGTTTAAAAAGTAAAAAATTATCAATAAGAACTATATTACTGAGACTTCTCTTATTTTCGATATTGTATAAATGAGATACAGTACACGTAATCTTACCTGAGGCTTTAAGCGACCGGAAAGCCAAAAGTTGGCGATTAAGCTCCCTAGGATACACTTTTTAAATTCTTCACTTATTATTTATCTTTCATTTCAAGATCAATTATTGATCTTGCTCCCTTTGTAACCCAATTCAATCGTAATTTATTTTTAAGGAAATAAGTAACTGTCTAAAATTAAATTACAGTATTTCATAAACTTAAATTTTATGAAGTTCTACAGCCAGAACTTCATCATGCTAGAAAAACATTTCTTTCTTTTTACTTTTGAGACCTCATAGGTTCACTCTAGTTCAAATTGAGGTCTGTTCCAGCGTTGGGTTTCTTTGAAAAGCGCGCGCTCCTAAGCGTGGCTTCCTTTCGTTTGGCCTACATTTTCTTAAAACGTTCCGATCTCTGTTTCCGGTCTTCATCGGTAAACACCCTGTTGTACACTCTTCTGGCTTTTGGATCGAATGTTACCATATTAGTCTAGACTAGTTGGTTGTACTTAGCTGATTTTATTAGCAGGTCTTGTTTAGTGATGTCAAGTTCCTCCACATCCCGCTGTACCACCTTCAGCCACCTAGGTCTCGACACCTTATTCCAAAAATGGTTGATCAGCCGGTTCACAAGTCAGGACTTTTCGGCTCTGAGTATGTGTCTAGGAATGATATTTTTCTTTTCTTCGTTTGGGATTAACCGCCACTGTCCTTCCCCCATTTGCCTTTTGTTCTATTTTATTAAATTAAAAATCAGCCATCATTTTAGTTGTATTTGTGTATTATTTTTTAGCGTGGGAAAATGGGAAATCATACCAATACCTCCTCCGTGGAAGATCTTTATCCGCTTTACATCAGGTTGCAAATCAATACACCGGAATCGTATTACATGGAAAAGTTGAAATCCAAAAGAAATCCGACAATGCCCTTATCATGAAGGTAAGAATTTAATGACATTTTCATAATTTATATTTTTATTATTTTTTATTATTATTAATTATGTAGCGACTGTTCGAAGGCACTAAATATTTACCGCAACCCAAAACGCCAATCAATCTTATTGTTCACTCCTTATGTATTGACCCTTCCTCTTCGTAGCTGTCTCATCACCATTCGTCCATCCTCCTTTCCGGGTCACCTTCATTTCCTCCGTCTAGCTGAAACTCATAGCTAAATCTTCTGTGGCAGCCTATTATGCTCGACTCTTCGCCGATGACTGAACCAGATGAATTATCTTTTTTCAGTTCTATCGATTAATAAAAAATGTAGTCAATTCCTTTAAAATTCCTTTATTTCCAACTCAATCTACCGCAAACAAGCGACAATTTCTTTTCAAGAAATTTATATCAATTTCTGTTATTCTGCTTTTAAATCTCCGTTTGACTGTCCAAACCTCTAAAAATGGAGGAATTTTTTAATGAAAGAACAGATGATTCTGTTCTTCGTGCCACATGGTATAAGATTACTTCAGAAAACAAATTACAACGTTCTGAAGATTGCCTTACCAAATTTTTTAAAAAGATCTTTGTTTGTTCAAAAATAAATCTTTATAATGCATCCTGCAGTTTGAAATATTTCTATTTCATATAATGAATTAATAATATAAAAAAATTTAAAAATTTATAATAATTTCACTAACCTTCTTTTTAAACTGCGTCACCTTTATTTTATTCCTACTTACACGTGTTTCGGTGGATCCACCATCATCAGAGTAAATGAAAAATTGAAACTAAAAATTTTTTTCATTTATTTAAAATTTACAGAAGATGATACATCTTCAGTCACTTGTATAAATTTTTATACAAGTGAAACTAAAAAATTTTTAGTTTCAATTTTTCATTTACTCTGATGATGGTGGATCCACCGAAACACGTGTAAGTAGGAATAAAATAAAGGTGACGCAGTTTAAAAAGAAGGTTAGTGAAATTATTATATTAATTCATTATATGAAATAGAGATCTTTGTTTGATGCAGACCTAATATTTAACATTAAAATTGTGAAAAGATATCTTACAGTTGCCTCTTGTCAAATTTTTTTCTTGTCTTTTGTTCTATTCCCTCCCCCCATTATAAATTTTCTCCTTGTTTTATTTAGTAACGTATCAAAAATTCAATCTTTTTTCTGAGTTCATTAATTCAATTATCAATATGATTTACTAAGTACTAATGTTAATTCAATACATGATTAAGAATGGTCAAAGTAATAATTGCTACCCCTTGAACAAAATATTTTAAGTAAAATATGTAGTTTAATACAGATAAGTATTGTAATTAAGATATGTCCTAAAATTTTATCACTACCAAAATGTTATAGGTAACTGCATGGTTTTTTCATACATTTTAATCTTTAAGAGCAATCTGTTTGAAACATAAATGTACAAAACATTTTGTAGTTTTACAATTATTATTCCTTCTTGTTGATCTACAAATGCGATTGCTCAGATTTAAAAAAAAATAAATTTGATATTTGTAACTGAACAATATTTTCTAATATTTTTGTTTTTATACTACTGCATATTCTGCCCATAACAGACAAGTAGAGTGTCAAATTATTTACATTCAGTCTGTTCGTTGCAGGGCTAAAATAAATATTTCTGTTTTTATCACATGGTCAGCCAATTAAATGACTGAATCATTTAAGAACAAAAGAGGTAGAGGTATAAAAGATATTAATCATAGTTATCTCCCCTGAAAGTAATGAATTTCATTATACAGCCAGACTCTGTGGTGAATAAAGTAAAGAGGTCATTTGAAGAAAGGAAAATAATTACTTTTCAGAGGGCCCGGCATGCTGATAAGCGTACTTTTCCACTCAGTGAGGAAGGCATATGTAAACCACCTCACTCCTCGTTTTACTTAGTAAAACCTCAACAGGTTCAAACCAGCCTTTCGGCTGATGACCTAATTACACTACTGCATATGTGATTTGGTTAAGGGATTACTAATATTCAATGAATTTTTACCAGAAAAATCTTAACATTTTCCAAGATATCAAATAATTTCTTTATGTAGTGTTACCATATAGAACAAAATTGGGTACAATTGGGTATCAAACCCTTGAGGTCTGAATTGAATTTAGTAGTACCAGATCAAGAAAACTATAATTTTAATTCTTACAAAATATTAATAAGTAAAGTAGGTACTGAAGATTGTCTTCTAAATCACTTTGATTATTCTTTCCAGGTTTTACAAGCTGAACAAGCCGATGTACACCAGAACCTTACAGCTGGTTGGGAAACATATATTCATGACAGAGATTTACAATTCCAAAACTTGAAAATTAGTGACGCTCCTGTTCAAGTTAATTTCAAGAATGGAGCTGTAAGTACAACTTCTGTACATTACTAATATAATGAAATAGAAAAATAATTTTTGCATTGCATAACCTACCTCCAAGCCAGAATATTTTGTAAAATTAATATTAATTAAAATTTGTAGGAAGTCAAGAAATATATTGCATGAAAGAACTGAGTAAAAAAATTAATTTTTAATTTTACTTGCTTTACTCAATGTATGAAAGGAAAAATCATTATTTTTGAGTGCAATTTGTTGGTAAACAAACAATTTACTGATATTTAATTTGAATGTAAATTTTGTTTATTACACTTACTAACATAGTGTAAACTATGTTACATGACTCGCGACAGGCACCAGTCATGCTAGTTTCATTTTTCCAACTGTAAGCTCATATATTTTTTTAAGCGAGTTTCAAACTTAAATGTATTGAACTATAAATTTTCTAAGAAAATTAAAATCAACAAATACATGTTCAGATGTTAATCATTAAAAATAATTGTTCAATATTGCAAATTTAATAAAAGAAATAAATGCATTTGTTTAAGACTGATATAGTGTACAATAACATACTAACCACATAAACTTTACTTGCCCAACAGGTATCCAACATTTTGGTCAGTCAAAATTTGAAGGAATGGCAAGTAAACATGGTGAAGGCTATCGTCAGTTTAATCCAGGTTGATTTGAAAGGTGAAAACGCTATCAAGAGCAGAATGAATCAGATCCCTACTGGCAAACAAACCGTTGGAATCTTCAAGGCTCAAGAAGTACGTACAACAAATCACTTATTATGCTAAATGTTTATCATAATTACACAAATAATTATTACAGAAAAAAGTACGACTAATGGTTCAATATTGATAAATTTTCATGGAACTACAGTTACATTAGTTAACTGTATGGTTTTCTTTCCTAAAACCGAATAGAAGACATGAATGAAAACACTTTTAAAAAAAATGTTGAAAAGTTTATTTGTAGTAAAACAAAAAAAATGTGTCTAATAGCTTTTATTCATTATTTACAGGACACTGTCACAGGTCAATGCGTCACAGTCTATTCAATTGTTCCAGTCCAGAGATATTTGATCCAGGCCAATCCAGAATTGGTACCTCTTCCAAAGATCAATGGTGAAGGAAGTAACATTATGCAAGTTGTCAAATCCAAGAACTTCAGCAACTGTGACCAACTCCCAAGATATCACTTTGGTTTAGCCGAAGGAAATGATGTCGAACCAGCCAGTAACCGCATGGGAAATATGCTCTCTGTAAGTACCATTTGCATTTACCTATAAAATAGATGAGGGTTTTTTGTCAATTTAACTGCAATTTAAATAAATTAAAAGAAATGTGAAATATGAATATTATATTTTTCATTTTTCTTTACAGAGAACCTCTATCAGCAGAGTCACAATCACTGGAGATATGGACAGATACACCATCCAGTCATCAGTCACCACTGATCAAGTTATCATCAGTCCAAACATGTACAACAAACTCCATGGATTGGTCGCAACTCGCATGAACTTGACATTGGCTGCAGTGAACAGTGCAAGTGGATCTCAGCAAAGTGTACCAAACCCAACAAAGTACAGCAACTTAGTGTATGAATACAACCCAGCATCACCAAACCCAAAGGACAAGAGCAACAAAAATGAAGACAATGACTCTTCAAGCAGTTCATCAAGCAGTTCTGATGAGGATAACTATAACAACAACAATAAAAACAACAACAAGAACAACAACAATTACATGAACAAAAACAACAAAAACAATAACAGCAGTGATGAAAGCAGCAGCAGCAGCAGTAGCAGCAGCAGTAGCAGCAGTGACTATAATGACAATAATAACAGACAGGGAAAATACAACAACAACAATAAAAACAATGAAAATAAATACAATAACAACAACAATAATAACAAAAACAACCGTTACGATGACAACAACAATTATAACAAAAACAATCGCAACAATGACAACAACCAAGATAACAATGATTCACCTGCTTGGGGCAATTCAGGTAACCGTAGATCACGTAGGTCTGTGATTCCCAACAAAGACAACGATGCAGAACAAGACTGGAGACAAAATGAAGGTGGAGATAACAAACACAGAAACAATGAAAACAATGATGATGACTACCCCGACAACAAAGACAACGATGCAGAACAAGACTGGAGACAAAATGAAGGTGGAGATAACAAACACAGAAACAATGAAAACAATGACGATGACTACCCCGACAACAGGAATCAGAATTACGCAAATAGCAGAAAACAAAATCAGGGTAACAAGAATAATCAAGGCAACTGGAAAAATAACAACAACAATGACTCATCTGATAGTTCATCCAGTTCCAGCTCCGATTCAAGCAGCTCAAGCTCAAGCTCCTCTGACTCCAGCTCCAGCTCTTCCAGTTCAAGCTCTAGCTCTAGTTCCAGCTCAAGTTCAAGTTCCAGCTCCAGCTCTAGCTCGAGTTCCAGTGAAAGCGACAGCTCATCCAGCTCAGTAGACATTGACAGCAGCGAAGAAGTTTGGCAAAAGCAACCACAGATGAACGAACCACCATACGCACCACTATTGCCACGCTTTATTGGAATTGATGGTAACTCAATCAATGCAGCTTCCGATTTCAATGTGCAGAGCACAGCCCAGAGACTGGCCCAACAAATCGCATCAGAAATCCACAATGAAGGTTCATACTCATCACAAAACACATTGCCCAAATACACGATGTTGACTCGTCTTGTTCAAACCATGAGTGCCAAACAAGTGCAGGATGTTGTCAATCATTTGTATGTCAACCGCAAACAAGTCGATTACCAGAACAAGGAGAGTGTCAGGAAACTTCTTGCCTGGTGAGTACATTGAGCATAATATTTAATGAAATATAATCTGACTTTCCAATTTATTGTGTTTGATGTACAATAGTCGTCTCTATATTAGCAACGTACACAGTTTTTTTTCCAATAACAGAAACAAATTTCTTTTAATAACTTACTAGGTTTTAAGGAATAAAAGTCTTATTTAAAATAATTGAAAAATAGGAAACAATTTTTTAATAGATGTTTTATTTTTTAGGCAAGCTTATAAACATGCTATTGCAAGCGCTGGTACTGGTAGTGCATTGCAGACCATCAAGAATTTGATTGAAAATGGAAAAATGTATGGAGAAAGAGCAGGATACTTGGTATCTCGTTTACCTAATTCAGCCAGATTCCCCAACAGCCAATACATGGAAGCCTTCTTTGTAAGTATAGAGTGTTTTAATTTTTCATAAAATAAACTACAGGATCGATTTATTCCTATGAAATTTTTGTATACTAACAAAAGAAAATTATTTGTCTGGTAGGCAAAGTCACATTACAATACACATAAATGTCTAATGCAATATTTATTTTTGTTCAAATTTAGGGTCTCGTGAAATCTTCAACAGTTCAACACCAACGTGGGCTCAACTCTTCAGCTGTTTTGGCTTTCACAAACCTACTCCGTATGGCTCAGGTTGACAAAACCACTGCACACTCACGTTATCCAGTCCATGCTTATGGCCACACCGTCAACAAGAACGATAGAGCTTTAGTTGAAAAGTACTTACCCTACTTGGAACAGAACTTGAAGAGTGCCATCTCAGCAGACGACAGCCACAAAGCTCAGATTTACATCCAAGCTCTTGGAAACACAGCACACCCCAAAATTATCTCCATCTTTGAAGACTATCTTGAAGGCAAGAAACAAAGCACACCATTCCAGAGATCTCTCATGGTTTCCAGTCTGTACCACATTTCTCAAGTTAACCCACGCTTTGCACAACCCATCTTATTAAAAATATATCAGAACTTTGCTGAAGCTGAAGAAACCAGAGTAGCTGCAGTTGAACTCCTCATGTTGACAAATCCATCTGCTGAACTCCTCCAGTACATGGCTCTTGCAACCAACAGTGAACCCAGCCGAGGTGTTAAATCTGCTGTCAAATCTGCCATTGAAAGTGCAGCCGAAATTGATGCTCCAGGAAATGAAGAATTGTAAGTCTGGTTATATTAACTCTTACTAAAATTAAGTGAAACAAAAACCACAACAGTTGCATTCAAAAGATGAACATATTATTGTAAGGATTACCACCAATCTGATTGTCTTGAATAGTAATTTTCCATTATCTATTTATACTTTAGCAAGCTTACCTGATCATTTTTCAACAGTAAATACAACTAAAACTTTTTGTTTTTGTACCAACAAATTGGATGATTTGGCCGTCGTTTATCCAATCTGTCTATCTCTAGTCATCTTTCAATAGTTACCTATTTTGAGAGCTGCCATTAATCTAGTCATTCAGATTTTGTTGGCTAATTTTTTCAACAATATTTTTCTTAATTTGTTTAGGCAAAGAAACGCACAAGCAGCTAAAAACCTTTTGAAACCAGAGAACTACGGAAAGACATCATCAAAGAACTACTTCTTCTCCTTGACTGCTGATGATGTTGATGTATCATATGAAAACAGACTCAGTTACATCAGAAGTAAGGACCATTACATTCCAAAGAAGGCTTTCTTATCTGTGCAGAAGAATGCTGGTGGCATCTACCAACAACAATATTACGTAAGTGCTTTGAAATCCAAGTAGTACTTTAGAACTGCAGAAAAATTATTACTTTTTATAATGGAAAAGTTTATGCATTTAGCAAATATTAAGGCAAACCAAATTCAATAAAATTATTAGTTCTAATTATGGTGTTAAGGACTGAAAATATACAGAAAACATTAACTTTGTAGTTACTGGTTTCTTCACCTGTTTCAATTATTAATTAATGGCAATATTATCAGCAGTTATAAACTTTAAATTTATGCCAAAGATAAATAAATGACTTAACAGAAGGATGATTTTTTTTGTAAGTAACCAATTTTTTAATATTTTTCAACATGGATTGATATTGATTGTATGTGATTCTGAATTTTAGTTTGCAGGAATGACCAACAGTGTAAACAAATTGCTCCAAACACTTAATGAACAATTTGTCAACCAGAACCAGAAATACGATCAAAGCTCAAACTCCAGATTTGGTCGCAGCAGCAACAATGACTGGAACGCTCAGAAAATCGCCAAGTACTTAGGAGTCAAAATCGACAGTTCACCAGATCTTGAAGCCAATTTTGTCTTGCAATTTTTGGGTGGCAGACGAACTATTGCTGTAGGAAATGATACAATCAGATCCGTGGCAAACAGTAAGTTCTTTATTTCCCATCTTATAAAATTTGGCTTCGTAATGTTTACAATCTGTTTTATTTTAAAATTTAGCTGATACAGATTTTTAAATATTTACAAGCTTGAAACAATAGAAACATTTATGTAATTCTGTAATTACCAATATTAAGATGTGTAAAATTAATAATTTTGCTCAGTTTAATTTCTTTGAGAAAATTCAGTGATACTAAACAAAGACTGATGAAATGTCATTATAATTCATAGTGAAACCGGAAGATAAGTTTTAAAAAAACAATTTGGTTTTGAAAAGCTCAGTAACAATTGATACAAAACCAGTAAACTGATACACTTTTACAATAATTTTTACTGTGCAATGTTTAGGGTCCTATGAACAGTAAAAATCCAAGCTCAGTAGTTACCAGAATATTAAAAAACATCTCTACATATAAAGTACAGTAAAAATTGATACTGATAGCATATAAATGCTGGTTTTGTGTACTTTTGGTTTAGAATAGACGTTAATTAAACAGGGACTACTAATGGAGTTTCTTTGTGTGTGACAGTCAGCTGTTCACCATTCAAAGTCAAGTTTTACTAACAATTAATAGTAACTTTTTACTGGCTGACACAATATGCTGGGCCAGATGTCCAAACAATATATAGAGATCATGTTTAGATAAATAATTATATTATAAAAATAAAATTGGAAATATATTTTACATTAGAACAGATAAGCCATTAATCATGCATTTTAATAGAGTGCAAGCAAAGTTGTATGGAAGATAAAATATGCTCAACATAAGTATTTGTACTTGATGAAAGCATTACCTACAATAAATTAACGTTCAACTAAGCAGATTAATTCGGTAATTTTGTATTTCAGTGGCTAAAGAAGCATTGTCCCAAATGGAAGGATCCAACAAATTTGAGTACACTGCTTT
Source organism: Catonia carolina (assembly GCA_035578175.1). Lineage (NCBI taxonomy): Eukaryota > Metazoa > Arthropoda > Insecta > Hemiptera > Achilidae > Catonia > Catonia carolina. The sequence goes on along the minus strand of JAQMRL010000007.1, from coordinate 30,269,373 downwards.
TTACAAACAGAATGATATCCAGGTCGCCTTCCCAACATCAATGGGATTACCATTCTTATACAGCTACATCACACCAACCATGGTCCACTTTGGAGGAGAATTGAAACTGCAGTCTAACTCCGGCTCATCCTCTGGAAGCCGTAACTTCTTCAACATTCCTCAACACTTAAATGTATCCATTGACTTCCAAGCAAGGTGAGTGAACATATTATCACATTAAAGTTATTGATTAATATCTAGAAAATAATAATGTGAGGTAAGGTGACATGATGTTAAACAAATAAAAAATTCGTCACTGATTAGGAAATTTGTTCTCTCAAATATTTATTTAACGTTTAATTCACTATTCACAGAAAAGTTATGAGCCCAAAAAATTCCTTAAATGACTTGTTTGTGTATCTAAGTGAAATTTTATTTCTAATTACAGTTATGCCTCCCAGTCCAACAGCAAATTTGGAATTGTCACTCCATTCAACCACCAAGAATACTATGCAGCAGTTAAGAAGACCTTTGAAATTAGCGCTGGTCTTAGTTCATCAATTGCTGGAAACACACAAACAAAAGAAGTCGAATTCAGATTCAAGCCATCAAACAGAAACCAAAGACAAGTTGTATTTGCTTACAGTACAGTTCCATTCACAACCAAGCATAACATTTTGGCTATGAAACCTATTTTGGAACAGAGCAACACTGAAAGAATCCACATCGACACACCACAGAGGGTGAGTTTCCTATGTAATAACTTAAATATCAATGCAAACATAAAAATTTCAGAAATATTTAATTGATATAGGCCTAGAAATTTTTCAAAGAAAAAAAACATTTTTCCAATGATTTTACAACTTCAAGCACTGTGCCGGCTGTATTATAATAATAAATATTATTCCATTTTTGCAGGTTCAACACAAATTTGGCAAGAGTACAACTGGCTTAGTGTTCCAGTATGAAGCTTCAAGTGAAGATCAAGACAAGGATGCACACTTCTTTGACTTCAATGTCGCCAACTACTTGAAACGAGTCTCCAACGTTCCATTCCCACTCGTACAACGAGGACTTCACGCCAACAATGTCACTTTGATCTACGATCCTAACCAGTCTTCTGCTGAAGCAGTCAGATTCTCCTTCACCTACAGTATGTGATAATGTTCAAATAACTTTAATTTTTTAATGTTATTCTTCCTCGGTATTGTTTCCTAATATTAATTTTTATTAGTACATTCTTAATGCTCAAGAAAAAATACAATTCTTGAATTAAATCACTTGTTCAATACTTCATTAACTAAAATATTACTGGCGTACATTATGACATTGTTTTAGTGTTAAAAAGATGTTTCACACAGAAGAATATAAATCAAAATTTCTCTCACATATTTTAATTTTAAAGTATTTTTATGTCAAACTAAATTGTGTTATTTCAGAGAATAAGTATGCCAGCAGCTCCAGTGATAACTCTGATTCTTCAAGGTCTGGTTCATCAAGATCCAGCGCACAAAGCGCCAACTACCAAGAAGCCATTCCCTCTTCAACCGACCCAGACAGTAGGAACAGGCAACAAGAATTCCTTAACACAGTGTCAGCTGGAGTACAAGGTAAATTATTCAGCAAATTTATTAAATAACTAATTAAACATTCAAATACTGTGGCCAAATCATATCGCTTGAGTTAACTAAAATGGTGATCAGTACGCGATGTCTTTACAACAGTTATTTAAGTATTACAACCTCACAAAGTTCGACACATTTTTAGGGAGGACCCCACCTAATTTCAAAAATATTCAACTGATTAGATATATTGAATATCATTCTCAAGTCCGCTTCTAATAACAGAACAAAAAAGGGATATCAGAAGAGGCTGAAACAAAACTGACAAGTGTATTTTGATACCAATTAATGATTTTTGTCAACCAACTTTTGATTTATGCTTGTTTATAGGGTTAAAGGGGTAAAAAGGGTATATAAACTAAATAATGAATATATATTAAAGGGGCAAACCTTGGCCCCAGAGAAATAGCATTAATTTGGTTTTCATGAGGATAAGCAACAACACTTCACGTGTAGTAGCCTACACATGGCTCTTGGAACCACCTTGCCCCACAATTGCGGCTGTAACGTGCAATCTACATGTATACATGAAACTATACTACGTGTATACTAAACTATAATGCTCAAACAAATCTTGTTTTTAAAATAGTCCCACTTCCTTTTGTAACTTATAATAAAAATATTATTTGTATTCTGTACTTTGTTTAAATTTAGTGGTATTATTTCAGAGGCTAATGCACATGTACTCGACTTGTCTGCCGAATTTGAAGTTTCTGGACAATCCAACAACCAATTCTTGGCCACTGCTGCTTTCGCCAACAGTGATGTTTCACCTGCATCCAACGCTTTGTTCTACTACGGTTTGAACACTGGCAAGTCAGGACAGAAATCTTCTGCAGATTCATATGAGGTAAATACAATGGCCAACACTACATGATTTAATACCAACATGAGAAATAATATTTTTTTTAACTCAAATTCATTGCAAGTGATGGGTGTCAAATGATAATCACTAATATGGATAATATTGTTTTCTTATTTAAGGTCTGTGCTTCAACCAAGAGCTTCATCAGAAGAGTACCAGAAATCGACATGTTTGATGCAATCAGAATGAATCCAAACTCTTCCTTCTCAGCTAGTTTTGCTTTCGGTCACAACTGTAAATCTGGAGTTCACTTCGAAACCGATGTAAGTACTGTAACTGAATTTCACTGTCACATTTAAAGTTTTTTTAAAAAAATGCTAGGGGGGTTTAACAATAGGAATCATCTTTTTTAACACAAACTTTTTATCCTTTTTCAGGTCTTGTTGACTCAGTCTGAAGAATACAGAAAGAGTTTGGAACAGAACAGATTGGTGAAATTGTGCAACCAACACATGCACCAGGGTGAAGGTCTCTCTTTCGCTTGCCAGAACGCCACAAGAATGGCCAACTTGCTTGACAACTTCCAATTCCAAGTTAAAGTTGAAGGCTGGGTAAGAAAAATATACTGACTTACAGTATTATTGCAGTTTCAGTAACTTTCATATTGCAGAGTGGAGATTGAGTTCTCTTGCAATTTGTTACATTTAGGTTGAGAAAAAATTATTGATGTTAGTACAATTTTGTTTTATCTGTGTGAATAAATTGTATCAATAAATTATTGAATGGATAAAACCAATTTATCAAACAAGTGCCAAAATTGGTGAACTGGTGCCAAAATTGGAGCCGTTACTTCTAAAAACATGTCGCTTGAATGTTTAATTTTGAAATTGACTTCTACCACAGATACACTACTTTCAGAACTTAAATTTTATTTTACAATGCCAAATTAAATTATAGAGAATGAAAACTTCATTCACAAGAGAACTTACTTAATTTATGTTACTTCCTGATATCATTTATTATTCAGATGCCTAACAATATTTCTCGCTCTATAACTGCCCGCATACAGAAAACCTTTTTTAAAATCAGTATTTGAAGGATTGTTCTTTTAACTTTTCAGGATTCAAACAGCAACGCCCAAGAATCAGAAACTGCAACAAGCCCTGCTCAAGAAAACTCCGTTTTGCCAATCAGTGTATGGCTGAACAGATTGGGCGCTGATTACGAATACTACAACCAACCATCAAAGAAACAGATGCCAAGAAACAAATTTGAAATCTCCTCCCGATTCTCACAGGAATTGGATTACATCAACATCACTGTGTTGCACGGAGCAGAACAGACCGAATTCAGAAGGGTCTATATGGACTCAGATCTCTCATTCAGACCATTCCGATTGGTACACACTCTGATCAACTCTGCTAGATTCGCCCGTAACACAAAGACTAACTTCCGTAAGTACAAATTGCCTGGATTGCCTAAAATTGAAATTCCATGATTTATTAAAAATTAAATAATGGTTCCTTTTTAAACATTAAATACAGAAAAAAGAGTTAACTAGATACCTTCGCTGTCTCTAATTCAAACTTAGGAATTCATTCAAGAACACTTCAAAATTTTCACTATGTATGGAGCGTTATTAGTACCAGTGTTCCTCAGATCTACGATATACCCGATGTATCTCATTGCGAGATTATAATTTATTCCAAGCAAACAAAATTATGGTTTTAATCACTTGATTACCCCTTTTCCAAATCTAAATTCTGACTTTCTTGTGTGGTCTTGGTTTCAGCTACTTGCGATATGAATGAAAACTCTATCAATACATTCGACAACAAGACTTTCCCAGTTAAACTTGGAAACACTTGGCACACAGTTTTCTTATACACACCAAAGCAGATCAATCCAAGCAAATACTACTCGATGAAGGACAACGATGTTGAATACAACAACAAACAACAAAGTGTTGCTGTTATCGCAAAGGAAGCTTCAAATGGAAAGGTGAGTTGCAAACCTGTTAAAATAACCCAGTCACTTCCTGATCTAAGAAAAAAATATATTTATAGAAATTTTTTTTAGTAAATATTTTGATAATTGAATTTGAATTGGTCACTACAATTTTATAAGGTATGTGATGATAGTTAATGACTTGAAAATAATTTTAAACAAAAACAAAAGAAAAACAAAAATTATTCCTAAAACGATTGATGATTTTTATTGCTGTCATTTGTAGGTGATCCAAATGCTCCTTGGTGACCTCACAGTCGAATTGAAACCATCCGGTTCCAGCGGTGGTCGATCAAGTAGAAGTTCAGATTCCGCATCCAGCAGACAACCCGCTGCAAATGTTTACATCAACGGACAGCAAGTCCACTTCTCTGACTCAAAATCAGCTCAAGTTTTCACAACAAACGGTGAAATTTTGATCAAGATCTTTGCTTACCCCAACGGTGAAGTAACAGCTTTCTCAGAACTCTACGGCCTTAACTTGAAATACTACGGAGAAGTTGCCAAATTATATGTGAGTATTTTTTAAAATATCACTTGCATTGTTAACTTCTTTTAGTAATCTATCTGAAAAGTTACTTCCACAGAACTATGCCAAATATTAAACCTCTATATAAAAAGTGCTATGTAATTTTACGCAATTTTTTGTGACGTAGTTACAAAACGAAAATTGCACTGTATATACTTTCAAAAGTTTTTGTAAATCGTCTAATCAAGAAACTGAAATTCTAATTAGATAATTAAATGAACCTTGAAAAATTGACTCTTACCAAAATGTTACTGCAAAACTTTCCGACGATTTTTGTTGCTCCATATGTATCTCGGTGCATGGCTTTATCTAAAATAATTTATCTACAAATGTAATTGTAATTTTTTTTTCTTTCCAGGCTGCTGCTGAATACAAACAGAACGTTCGTGGTTTGTGCGGTACATACGACGGCGATAAGTACACAGATTATACCACTCCACAAAACTGTATCTTGGCTAACCCTGAATTATTTGCCGCCACATATGCTTTAATCGATAATGACTCCTCTTCATCTATCAAGGAAAAACAACGCCAGGCAGCTAATGCAGTTTGCATCAGGGAAACAATCGGTTTCTCTGACTTTATCAGCGATAGAGAAGCCGGACGTCATTCACAGAGAGGATCCAACAGGAATTATGGACAATTATATCAATCTGGAAATAAAAATGACGCACGTCAATCAAATAACTACCATGGAAACAGCGCATACACCAGTTGCACTGATTACAAGGTGAAATACGTTGAACAAGATGACAACACTGTCTGCTTCAGTATTAATCCCATTCCCAAGTGCAGAAGCTCGTGCTCACCATCTAAAACCATCCGTGAAGAGGTAATTTTCATTTAAGTAAACATGAATGCGTTTTGTGTTACTAATTGTTAATTTAAATCGATAGTATTGATGCCGGCGTATAGAATTGCACTTATATATGCAACCCGCAGAACGTGTGTACTACTGTACCTAAATCAACAATTAAAGGAAACAGCTGATATAAATTTAGATAATATGTCATAGATGTTACTGACAGTGTAATGACATGTAACAAATCAGTTGTCAGCATTACTATACTAATACTATGTTATTAGAAAGGCATGACTATTGCACCGCGATGAGGTCTTGGGTTCGAATCCCATTCAGGCACGGCATCTTTTCACACGTTACAAAAAAATCATTTCATCCTTCACCGTCTGCATTAGCAGTAATTGCAGAACAGTCGGACGTTAAACCAAAAAAAAAAAAAAAAAAAAAAAAAAAAAAATATTGCACCGCGTACCCTCACCCGGCCGAACCATCTCTCTCTAGCAGAAATGCAATCTTATACGCCGGCAATAATAAAAGTTAGTTAATATCTTAATTCTTTTCAAAAACATATTATGTTAGTAACAAAATTTTAGCAAATTTTTGATGAAGTTTAAAATATTTTTTTTCTGAATTTGAATCAAAAATGTAAAAGTACCCTGAAAAATTTTTGATTCTTTTTATCGTTTTGATACAGGTTACATTACAGCACGTGACTGTTGATTGGAAACCGTAAGAGGGTTAAATTATTTTTCTGAACATACGTATATTTGAAAAATAATTAGGCATATAGATAATACAGATTTTAACAAGAAAATATAAATAATAATCTAAACCATAATAAACACATATCAACTAATAATAGACAATAATATCAACTAAGATTTTTATATTCTATGTCTTTACTCTTTGAATTACCGGCCTTTTAATATCCGTCCTCTTCTACTGTACGGCCACCAGCTCCGCGTATCTGGAAGAATGCAGTGTGGAGAATACGTATAAACATTTACTAGCCTATTCAAAAACATTTACATATGTTTAATAATTTACATATGCTTAATTAATTACCTACTAGACAAAGTATCAAAAATTTTAAGCTTTAATTTAATAATGCTTTAGATTTAGAATCTTGTCACAATTTTTGAAAATTATCTTTTGCGCTTTATTGTGAACAATAAAACTAGTTTTTCTTGTTGATAAAACTTTGCTAAAGCTCAGGTATGGTTCTTTACTACATTTTTTATGATCTATATATTATAGCCGCTATGTCTGCTGAAATTCTTAAAGAGGTTGTTTTCTCGTAAAAAATTGTTTATTTAAGATTGCAACCTTAATATGCATTTTAGTGCTAAAGTGTATAATAAAAGTTGTACACAATTTAAAAACCTACAACTTTTATTTCAAACATTATTTTTTTAAATAACGCTTAGTTTAGCGGTACCTAATAAGTGATTTTCATAAAAATCTGTAAAAAAATCGATTTTTTTTTAAGATTCCGGCCGTAGTATCCATTTTACGACAAAAATACATAATTAAATTTATAGGAAATTAAAAGATCTATAATTTATAATTATAGCATTTTTCTCTAAAGAGTCTAGTTTTGCGTGAGAGTGATTTCCCGTATTATTTATTATGTTTTAGAACCTATATAAAAACAAAAATAATTTGTTATATTTCAATCATCCTTGAAACTGTGATTAAGAAAATTCTATAATTTTGTGTTACAGGTACCTTTCTATTGTATCGAGAAACGTGATAATGCCAAATACTGGATGGAAGAGATCAAGAAAGGAAATCGCGTGAACTTTAGAAATAAGAAGCCAAACAAACACATTAAGGTAGAGGTACCCGAATCCTGCAATGGAAGCTCATTGTAAAATAGTTTTTAGATTATATATTTATTTATTTATTAGTTTGTATATAGAAAATTAATTTAATCTTAGTAATGTGTAGTTAAAAAATATATTTTGTAAGAATTCTATTAAATATATATTTGCAATTTGTATAAATCTGGTTTCTGTTTTAGTTAGTTAAAATTTACCTGACATCTTATAATCTGTATAAATTATTTATCCTTTATTATAAATTTGTTACTAAACCACTACCAAATGAAGGGTACGGGGAACAACAGGTCCAGTCCAAATTTTTGAAAAAAAAAGGTTTTGTTACCATCTGTGAAATGATTCCACGTACCATTGCAAACTAACGTGGAGTCTTCATATAAAATTGAAGACCTGTATACATAAATTTGAAAGCGTTCACAGATTGACTCAGGCAAAATAGAATTAAGGAAAAGGAAATTAGGCAAAATAAATTAGAACGACAAAATATAGAGTGATTTTTTAGTCCTGTTACCCAATTTTACAACTTTTCTACAATGTCTGGTAATGTTTGGTAATATGTAGGTACACTCGCGTGTGATTTCGTGGTAAAATATTCTTCAATAATGAAAACCAGCAGGGTAAAAGAAATTCTGTTTGTGACACGACCGGAAACCGTACAAAATTTTACACAGCTCAAGGAGAATCGACTCAAACTGCCGTATCTATACCGGTTGAGTAGGGCTACCAACTTCGTGTCACAAAAAAATTCCCTTTCTTAGAAAAATATTACCAGATATTAACAGTTGGTAACAGGACTGAAAAATCACTCTGTAGAAGAATTTCATTTCAAGGATTACTTAAGAGTAATCGGCCTGACAACTAAAATAACGGCACAATAAATCGATATGCGCGAACAATGATAATCCTGTAGGACGAGTTCCAGACTCCGAAGGAGACAGTCAAAAACGGAATTACAACAAATGGAAGTAAGAATTTAGAATTAAGAAGCAGAAATTATAAAACTTAGAGAAAATCTGAAAGTTTATACGAAGAAAAATTATGTAATTATAGCAGAGAAAGCAACATTATATGAACAATTCAAATTGCTTCAATCTGAGAAAAATAATACCGATGCTTCTATTTTTATTGTGTAGGACTAGGTTATTACCATAGAAATAAAAATGATTGGTTCTTGATTAGTACACATGTTAATGGTTAATCTTTTCAAACTTATTTTTTTAATATTCCAAAGACAAAAAATAGTATAACGAAAGATCTTAACAATTTTGTTTTATCCTGACGCGAAGATTGTTTTTGATTTCTTCATCGACATTTTTCAACAAGTCTTCGTTGATTATTGAGGGCCTACCCGAACGTTCTTCATCACGCACATTAGCTCTCGTATTTCTAACCTTTCACACCACTTTCGAACATTACATTATCACTACACACAGAATCTAACCGCCTATGAATTTCGACCAGTTTAACGCTTTAATGGTTTTAAAAACGTATCACTCCACGTATTTTACAATCGTTGGACATCAATTATTTGATTCATTTCAAAACACAATAACACCAAACGTAAATAATGATACAACAACGCGACAACTGACAAACAACAATGCAGTGTGTATATTACGGGACTGGCCTTCCACCGCACAGGTTAGCCAACCTCAAGGCGAAAAATTTCCCAACGGTCTTTAGTTTAGAGATGACCCTCGTAATTGAAGAGCTTAATGGATGAACGTATCTCTACTATATAACAAAAATATACTGTTTGTCTGTGACTTGATGGCCCCTCGCAGAGGGGAGCAATATGCGGATTGTAAAACCATTTCAGAAAACATATCTAATTTTTTTTTAGGTCACTGAAACTTTTCGGAAATGACGCATTTTTATAAAACAAAGTATTTCGCATGTTTTTTGTTCTATAAAATTATTTCGAAAAACACACGCCTAATGAGATAATGGATAATTTAGTAAAAGTTTTGTTTTTGAAGAAAAACCCGTATTTTTTCAAATACATCGTCATTGTTCAACAACTATTCCACGGATTAACGTAAAATTTGGCAGGCTTGTTCTGTAATAATTATGAAAAACGGTGATGCAATAAAATCTAACAGAAAATCAATACTTTTTAAGTTACAAGGTATTTTCATAAATCAATTTTGTAAAATCGCGAAATACGACATAAAAAAGTCAGCATGCGAGAAACTTTTTTGTCTTTAAAGGTAACTGTACACTGTAAGCGAGTGAAATAAAGAGAAAATTTTGAATTAATTTTTAGTGAAAGAATTATTTAAATTTGACGAACCTTATAGGAGTTACAAGGATTTAAAAAACGCTGTACTTTGATTGTACTGACGTAAAGTATAAGAAAAAACGATAATATTTTCGAGCGCGGTTTTGAAAAGTTAATATCGGGAAAATTTTTCTGTCGTTCGAAAAAATTAACAGAGCTTAAATATATTTTCTGTAAAAAAATCATTCCAATCGGATCATCCGTTTTAAAATTAACACAGTTCAAATTTCGCAACTGCGCAGCGCGCATTGCGATAATAAACTACGCTGCTATTCTACTACTACCATTACTTATCACCAATATTTATTTGAACGAATAACTGTATTGGAATCTTAATTTAGGGAAATTGTTAATTACAGCTCCTTGCGTAACTTTCTGTAAAGGAAGACTAAGTAAATTAGTAACCCGTTCTGCATCTCAACGTTTAGTGACATTGTTTATTACATTTCTTCCATCACTGTGAACGGTTTGCCCATGTTTCCGTTTTGCATCCATATTTGGTTACGGTTTTAATATATGTTATAAACCATAAAGGCATAACTGAAACTAACATCTTCCTAATTACCTAAAGTATTGGTGAATATATAAAACTATTATCAAACACACATGACCCGAGCAAGACACAACAATTGAAGCACCATTGACAAGTAAATGAAATGTTAATGTAGTAATGTAGTGTTCATGTAGTAAACGTAATGTGTATGTAATTTATAATATTTGTTTACCAAAAGTAAACTATAACCTAATATAAATGATAAAATAGTTACGACTACAATATGTAACTTAAAAATATATGCCCGGAAAGTAAAAGTTACGTCCGACGCATTGCAACGATACTACAGAACTGGTTGAAAAAAAAGGACAACATGCTTACTGAAATGTTCGGAAATGGTTTCTTGAAAATAAAAAAACAATATTTTACTTTTTACAAAACCGTTGTCAAAAAATAAATTTTACGTGACAGAACAGATAAACAATAAGGGTGCAATTTTATACATGTACTAAAATAGCCTATAATACTATTACGTACGCCTTTCATGCGCTTTGGATGCGTGTGCTTGTAATTGATGGTATACTTAAATCCTTGAAACTCCTATACGGTTCGTCAAATTTAAATAATTCTTTCACTAAAAATTAATTCAAAATTTTCTCTTTATTTCATTCGCTTACAGTGTACAGTTATCTTTAAAGACAAAAAAGTTTCTCGCATGCTGACTTTTTTATGTCGTGTTTCGCGATTTTACAAAATTGATTTATGAAAATACCTTGTAACTTAAAAAGTATTGATTTTCTGTTAGATTTTATTGCATCACCGTTTTTCATAATTATTACAGAACAAGCCTGCCAAATTTTACGTTAATCCGTGGAATAGTTGTTGAACAATGACGATGTATTTGAAAAAATACGGGTTTTTCTTCAAAAACAAAACTTTTACTAAATTATACATTATCTCATTAGGCGTGTGTTTTTCGAAATAATTTTATAGAACAAAAAACATGCGAAATACTTTGTTTTATAAAAATGCGTCATTTCCGAAAAGTTTCAGTGACCTAAAAAAAAATTAGATATGTTTTCTGAAATGGTTTTACAATCCGCATATTGCTCCCCTCTGCGAGGGGCCATCAAGTCACAGACACACAGTAGTTTTTTAGAAAAATATCTAAGATTAAAGTTGTAAGGTTCCCAGTTTTTATTGCCAATTGATCACTTCGTTTATTTTGATATCTAGTTATTACCCCTTAATGAAAATTTGTATTATGCGATTAAAAGTTCTTCAAACTTTACTCTCCAATATTACTCGTCAATATCACTTTTCTGATAAATTTCTTATGCGATATCATCCACAAAAAAATCTGTATTGTACATTGTATTCTCTAAGAATGGATGATAGTAACGGGTGTTTTATTAAAAACGCAACCCTATGTTAAAAGCCACAATCTGCGGCATATTTTTATTTTCCGTAGCCTACTTTACAAATTATTAATTAATCTAAATTATTATTTTTCAAATGAATAGCAAATTGCAATGAATTTAACCTTTTATGTTTACAGTAGATGTTCGAAGTGATTTCCTGCAACTTCAATACAGATACGAATACGTTTAATGGCATTTGCAGCAACTTTTTTTTAAAGTCTGTTCACTTATGCTTGAAATCGCACTTGTAATGTTAGTTTTTAATTCATCGATCGTATGAGGATTGTTTTTGTAAACTTCACCTTTTAAAGAACCCCATAGGAAAAAGTCTGCTGGTGTAAGATCTGGGGATTTCGGAGGCCACGAATCTTTCGATACTAAGCGGTGATTAAAAAATTCCCGTAGCATTGCTAGCGATTTATTTGCAGTATGACATGTAGCGTTGTCCGGTTGAAACTAACCATTTCGGTCGTTCAAATTCAACAATGAAATGAACTGTTGGATTAAATCACTATAAACTACACTGTCTACAGTACTGTCAAAAAATAACGGCCCTATAATATGGGGGTGGGAAATTGCACACCAAACACCAATTTTACGTGAGTGCAATGCTTTTTCATGGAAAGCATGAGGATTTGTTGCACTCCATATTCTACAGTTCTGACTATTCACATAGCCATCTAAATGAAACCAAGCCTCATCACTAAAATAAAAATGATCCAACAATTGAATACCATTTTCTTCAACCAAAGATCGAAACCACCGACAATATTGTAATCATTTATGATGGTCTGTAGCTTTCAGTTCATGAATTACACCAACGCGATAAGGATGCAAATGTAAATTTTTCGTAGCTCTGAAAACAGTCGTTAATGTTAGCCCAGCTTGCGATAATAATCTTCTAAGCGATTATTTAGGTGATTGAGTCAAACGATTTTTCAAATCTTCGAGAACTTCCGTAGTTAACTTTGTTGGCTGGCGAGGTGGTTTCTCATCGAGTACACTCCCAGTTCTACGGAATTTATTTATCAAACGCAATATTGACGATTTATTCGGAACGGCAGAACAGGGAAATTTCAACTGAAACTTATCTTGCACACATTTGTAAGATTTACTCGCTATGTAAGTCTCTACAATAAACACGCGTTCTTCCTTGGAAAAAACCATTGCTGACACAATATAACGAAACGACTGCTGTCACCACACTAATGCTTGACTGGAACATTTTAACTATCTTAGATAGTTGGCCTTGAGTACACTGTTGCCAACATACCGATTAGGGGACATAAAATTTACCGATGTATTACTTCTATCTTTTTATAATCAGGGTTGCGTCCTTAATAAAACACCTGTTATTTAAGTAATACTAGACAAAGGTTTTTTTAAGAGATACACGTAGTAACACCGATTTTTACTGATGAGAACAAAAATGTCTATTGCCACAGTTAACTGGTATTTTTCTAAAATTGCAATATCTATAGGATTATAGTGTGTTCCGGAGGAAGAAATTTTGGAGTGATCTTTAACACTTATTGTTGTTTAGAACATCAGCCGAAAAGCTGGTTTGAACCTGTAGCGGTTTTACCCAGTAAATCGAGGAGTGAAGTGGTTTACAATTGCCTTCAAAACAGTCCGATGTAAAACAAAAAAAAACCTTTTACAATATCTAATTGTTACATAACACCAATCATTTTTTAATTTTTAATACATTTACAATAATTCACACTGCACAAGGTGGAAGAAATTGACCTACATAACTATGGATAAATGCCATGGTCCTATGCATTCTCTTCGTTTATCTAAGGTTATTGATAATCCCGGTTAAAATACAATATTTAACAATAATTACTCAATATATTAAACGATATAAATAATTCTGCAAATATTTATTTATTTATTTCATAAGCATAAATTCTGGCAAGTGGAAGATCTAGTATTTATCAAACCAGCTTGTACACGGTCGACTAATCGAAAGCCGGTATAGGGTGTTTTTACTAAAATTCTATTGAAAAGTACATTTTGAGTCACTAAGTCTATTAAATAAAATAAGTTATTTCTTTAACTTACAATTATTCAAGTAGGCTATTAGCTTATGATCAATTGAATTATGTAGATGATCAATAGAAAATTTAGAAAACACATAAAAACACTTAAAAAATTTATAATAAAATAGTAGGAGCCGATTTTTATAAAAACACAAGAAAGTGAAAAACCGCACGAATAAACTGCTACTTCCGGTTGACCGAGTTTGATGAAAATTTTCTTATCGGTTTTTACTACGGTACTTAACTTCAGTTCCAAGTTTCAACTTTGAACAATTTTCCATTTTTGAGATATTTTGTAAACACTTGCTCACAAATCGGTAAAAACGTGTTTTTTGGGTTCAGAGGATCTGAAACGTGTATTTCTAGTGAAAATTTTAATATTAATTTTTACTTTCTCTTGCCTTAATGAATATGCAGAAAGGAAAGAATAGTTTTCATGTCGATTTTTCGAAATCGAGTTTTCACTGGATCTGCACGTTTTCAGACCCCCTGAACCCAAAAAAACATGTTTTTAGCGATTGGTCTGAGTGCGTGTCTGTGTGCCTGTCTGTTTGTCTGTGTGTGTGTGTGTGTGTGTGTGTGTGTGTGTGTGTGTGTGTGTGTGTGTGTGTGTGTGTGTGTGTGTGTGTGTGAACAAAATATCTCAAGAACGGAACATCGTACGAACTTGAAATTTGAAACTTAAGTTAGACACCACTAGATGACCCGACACGAACGTCTTCATCAAATCGATCGATCGGAAGTAGTAGTTTATTCGTGTCATTTTTCACTTTTTTGCGATTTTCTCAAAAACAGCTTCTATGATTTATTTTAAAATCGCCTCATTTACTTAATTTTTTATGCTCTACGAGGTAAAATAGGTGCCATGTCTGTTGAAATTCTTGGGGAGGTTGTTTTCTCGTAAAACAATAATGTTTTTAAGATTGCGACTTAAATATGCATTTTAACGCAAAAATGACATACTAAAAGTTGTAGACAATTTAAAAATCTACAACTTTTATTTGAAATATTTTTCTTGTATAACGCTTAGTTTAGCAGTAATTAGCGATTTTCTGGTTTTTTCTTACGAAAACGTGTAAAAAATCGATTTTTTAAAGATTTCAGCGTTAGTAGGCCTACGCATTTTACGACAAAAGTTTATATAATCAAATTTATAGGAAATTAAAAGATCTACAACTTCAATTCAAGCATTTTCTCTACAGAGCCTAGTTTAGCGTAAAAGAGAGATTTTCCGTATTTTTAAGCCAAACTGAGGTTGATTTTCATTTTGCGTCTTTCACTCATGATTAGAATTAGGTTATGTTTATTGAGGTTAGTTTTTTATTTATTTTTAATGTTTTATTACTAATGTTAGATTATATTGTTCATTACTTGCATTAGCAAGAGAAAGTTGTGTGAGTGCTTCACACCAGATTTTTAGATATTATTTTTTGATATTAATTGAAGAAGGTTGTTTGTGTAAAAATTATACAAAATTGATAAATTGCACAGTTCTTTTTGCTTAATAATTTTCTAGTAAAATATTTATTACATATTAAGTTTTATGCTACAGGTATAAATATTAATTTTTTGTTGATAATAATTGGTTGAATGCATTAAATTAATATTAACATTGTTCTGAAGCGATAACGTTGTTTGTTAAAAAAGTAATTTAATCCGGTTGCTGATAGAAATAATAATTGTTTTATTATCGTTGATAACGTAAGTTATAATCATGATACGTTTAAATATCGTAGGTATGAATGGTTTCTTTTAAAGAAGGAAGTAAGTGACCGGCCATTGATCGTGGTGAACAAGTCATAAGAAGACCAGGTACGTTATGTGTGCATTTATTCATATTTTTATAGAAATGCTTGAATAGGCATGTTTTAATCGTTAAAAAATCATAGCATTGTTAATATTAGTATTAGTATTATTATTAATGTGACTGTAAGCCATTTCTTGCGATAAAGTAAGTCGCAGCACCTGTGTTTAACAGTACCAGTTCGGAGTCAATCAACAACTATAGTAGTCTTATCATCCTGCCTCTCGTGTTAAGGTGTTTTTTGTTAATCCTCATTAATTGTTAGATTTAAATTCCTCTAAAGTATCACTGGAAGTCGCAATTGTTTGAATAACTGCAGAATATCAACACTTCAGTCATTATTCGACAGGTAAATATTGCATATAATAAGAGCAAGTGGGCGATTTATATTCTGTATGCTACGGTTTATAAACGCGTGTTTACGGTTGTTGCAGTATTACCTACACGTCTTTCTAATGTGAGTATAGAGCAAATATTACTCTAGATCTTATTTTGAAAGATTTATCATATCTTGTATGCCTTGTTTGCATATTAATGAACTTTATACATACACAAGTGATTCTATGGCAAAACGGAATGACGGGGGGGGGGTCAGACACTAATCACTTTGGTATCGAAAGACTAAACATCGTAAATTTTTAAAATATTAATTATAGTTTATGAAGTAGTTTCTTTTTCAGTTAGACATTATGTTTTCTAAATTTCGACAGTAATACCTGTACGTTTCTAATGTGTTAATATTGTCCATTTCAGTACTGTTTTCCTTTTATTTATGTTTTCTAGTCATTTATATAGTATTTATTAGGTTACTATTTCCGTTTATATATTAACCTATGCATTTTAACTAGAACTGTACTTGTAAATTGAACATAATATTAACAGACAGGCTGGTGCCTTCGCTCCCCTCCGTTACAATACTTTCCCCTAGGATCAATGTTCACGAATTTCATAAGCCACATTACATATTATAATCCTCTCAGATTACATTTTTTTGTCTTCGTAAATACATCTCTTGTGCACAGATGCATCAAAGATATGTTGTTTAGGTCATCAGCCGAAAGGCTGGTTTAAACCTGTAGAAGTTTTACTAAGTAAAACGAGGAGTGAGATGGTTTACCATTGCCTTCCTCACTGAGTGGAAAAGTACGCTTATCAGCTCGCCGGGCCCTCTGAAAAGCATTAATTTTCCATTCTGCAAATGATACCTTCACTTCATTCACCACAGTGTCTGGCTGTATAATGAAATTCATTACTTTCAGAACAGATAACTCTGATTAGTGTCTTTTACACCACTACCTCTTCTGTTCTTAAATGATTCAGTCATTTAATTGGCTGACCATGTAATAAGGAACAGAACTTTTAGCTCTGCAACGAACAGATTGAGTGTAAATAATTTGACACTCCACCTGTCTGTACTAACGGGCAGATCAAAGATATATACCATCTATTAGGATGCTCCGAGACCCTGGGGCAGCCCCGTTTTGTACACTTTGCTTATTTTTATGGATCTGAAAATAAATAGTCTATACTTCGGACACAAGATCGGACTGGCTACCACTATCACGACCTGTGTTCAACATACATTTCCTACATTTCGACAGTTATACAATTTTAATGTATTAACATAGTCCATTTCAGTACTGTTTTACTTTTATTTATGTTTTCTAATTATTAATATAGTTTTTACTAGTTTCGTTCACACATATTGAACTAATGTTTTCCTCTAAAGTAGATCGTCAGCGAAATAAATTCGTTCCCCGCCGAGATTTATCGGATTTATGGGTTAAAAACCTAACAACCGCATTGGGCAGTGGAGGTTTGTACTACCTAGCAATAATACTTACACCTATAATATTCGTTTGGGTTTGCCCAAGAAGCAAACTCCGAATATACCCAAACGAGTGGGTGTGTTGTGAGTTGCAGGGCGTTCTACTCCCTTAGTACTCATGTTGGAGAGATTCTTTCAGTCACAGTGATAGGTAATCGCCAAGATAGTTACGTCGTTACCCCGATGGGATCTCATATATCACTCTACGCACTTGCACATTACAGACCATTCGCCCCAATCAGCCTTCAAAGAGGCAAGCCGGGTATAAGATAGCGGTACCGTCGTTTTTGAGGTACGACCTGTGTATGTGTGTGTTCTGGGGCGTTACTGTTATATTTACTAATACTGGCTAGATTCCTTCAACCACGGTGATACGTGACCGCCGAGATCGTTGCGCCACTTCCCTGAAGGGGCGTCGTACATCACTCTCCCACACGGGACCATCCTTTCTTATATGTCTACCACGAGACAGATGGGAAAAGGCAGCGTATCCGCTGTGTTTTTTTCTTAGCGTAAGCCCTCTGTGGTCTAAGGTAATACTAAAACCGGCTTCATACCCATCTTGGCCAAGTTCCTTCGGCCACGTTTTATGCCTCGCCACTGAGATCGTAGCGCTAATAACTCGAATGGGATGGGTGTCGTACGACACTCTACCATACATGCAAGTACGAACTATTCATTCACACCGAGTTCTTCTCGCCAAGCTAGGGGTATAGGACAGCTAAACTGTCGTTTTAGGGGTACGCTCTGTGTGGTCTGAGGCATACCCCCTATACTGGGGCAGTAAGAAATCAAATTAAAATTTTTTTTTTGTAAGTCATATATTTATATTTTTTGTATGTTACTGGTTTTATTTATTTATTTAAATGGTAAAAATTCGTCCCCCGAATCACCCTCGGACGGAATACCGCTCGTCCGGGTAAATAAATAAATATACATTATTGTTACATAAAAAAACTGTACGGAAACCTTGAACAGAACCTGCAAACATTATAATGTTCTTTTATTGTTTTCATAGTCACAAGTCAACTTATATTGATTCTCAATTAAACTGTTTACATTTTTATTAACAAAAAGAAAAATAACGGATGAATCATTATGAATGTTATCATATTCATTATGACTCTGCAATGTAAATTTAAGTAATATAATACATTATTATTTTTAGTACAATATTAACTAATTAAAAATCTTTTAGAAATGATTTTATACACGTTCTTAAACGTAAATTTCAATAAAATATCACTGAATAGTATAAGAAATTTTCAAAAAGTAGCTTATTTTATTTTATTTTATTAGAAAGAAAATATTTAATTACGACAAACTTTTTTTATGAACAAGTAGCCTACATCTGAACGAGACAGTTGAACCCAGTTTTTCAGAAATTGATTTCAACGAATATTAATAAAAAAAATTATTATTATTATTAAAAATAACTTAGGCCTATTTATTTCCGTATTTTTTGTAATAATAACCCATACACATTCTTCCCAAAAAGTATAATGCATTTACAACAATTTACAATGTACGAGGTGTAGCTATTAAATAACGAGACTGACGTTGTAAAAAATTTTATTTTTATTTTATACATAATCACTTATTGTCACCCTCAATATACACTCCTTCTCTATCCCTACAACGCTTCATACGAATTTTCCATTGTTGGAAACAGTGCTGGAAGTCATCTTCGGTCAGCTCCTTCAGGACACGTGCTGCTTTCTCTTTTACAGCTTCCACAGACTCAAATTTTGTCCCTTTTAATGCAGATTTCACCTTAGGGAACAGGTAGAAGTCACATGGTGCAAGATCTGGTAAATAAGGTGGATGTTGTAACACTGAGATGCTGTACTTGGCTAAGAACCTCTTGACAGATAACGTGGAATGAGCTGGCGCATTGTCTTGGTGGAGAACCCATGATTTGTCCTTCAACATTTCGGGGCGTTTTTCCTTACTCTTTGATGCAGTTTAGAAAGTACCTCAAGGTAGTAATATTGATTAATTGTTTGACCTTCAGGAACCCAGTGAAGGTACACAATTCTATGGATATCAAAAAAACAATCATCATTGCTTTAAATTTTGACTAGCTCATTCGAGCTTTTTTGACTCTCGGTGAAGTTCGGCTCTTCCAGTGCATGGATTGGCACTTCGTTTCCGGATCATAAGTAAAAAACCACGTTACATGCACGTTTCACGTGCATGGAGAGCAACATCCACTGGTAGGTCTCCAACATGTTATTCAGTTACTTCTTACTAATTCATCGATTAATAAATTTATTTATTAATAGCATATAACTATTTCTAAGATAGGAGATCCCTGCTCCATTTCCTCCTTGTTTAAACGTTAGTTGGTGGATGGCAGAATAAGTAAACAATGAATAATAACAAAGATATAAGTACGGTTTTGTATTTAGTTGTTAGCGGTGTTCGAATTGTTGACATTAAAAGAATAAACAAACCACACCAAAAGTTTATCGCTTATTCAATTTACAATCATACACTAAGTCACGTAGCTACAAATTTGTTTATCCTTAAATCATTATCTAGCGAGCTAGAAGTAAACACACTGGGCTCAGTTCATATAACTTTATTTTGTGCAGTTTGTTATTGCGAGTGGGTTCGGAAGGTTATTTCATTTTAATTCAATCGAAGAGTTATAGACTTTTGGTGAGTAAAAATATTTTCAGATTTGATAGTAGCGTGTTGCATTCGATGCCGGTTGGAAAGAGAGAGCGGTGCCGGTTGGAAAGAGATAGCCAACTCCCCTCACTCACAGTTCCCGCTACTGTGCGGCATACCCCTTCGCAAGCTTCAGGTTCCAACAAACCTATTATTTTCATGTCGATTTTTCGAAATCGAGTTTTCACCGGATATACACGTTTTCCGACCCCCTGAACCAAAAAACATGTTTTTAGCGATTGGTCTGAGTGTGTGTGTGTGTGTGTGTGTGAACAGAATCGCAAGAATAGAATATCGTACGTAGTTGAAACTTAAAACTTAAATTAGGTGTTACTACAGGACTCGACACGAACATTTTCATCAAAATCGGTCAACCGGAAGTAGTAGTTTATTCGTGTCATTTTTCACTTTTTTGCGGATTTTCTCAAAAACGGCTCCTACGATTTTTTTAAAAATCGCCTTATTTAATACAATTTTTATGCTCTACAAGATAGGATAAGCACAATGTCTGCTGAAACTCTTGACGAGGCTGTTCTCTCGTAGAATTTTTGTTTAAGATTGCGACCTTAATATGCATATACTTAATATGCAATTTAGGGTAAAAGTGTATGTAATAAAAGTTATAGAGAATTTAAAATCCTACAACTTTTATTTCAAACATTTTTTTTGTATAACGCTTAGTTTAGCGGTAATTAGCAATTTTATGTTTTTTTCTCAAGAAAACGTGTAAAAAATCGATTTTTTAAAGATTTCAGCCTTAGTATGCATTTTACGACAAAAGTGTATAATTAAATTTATTGGAAATTAAAAGATCTACAACTTTTATTTCAAGCATTTTTCTCTACAGAGCCTAATTTAGCGTGGAAGAGTGATTTTCCGTATTATTAAGCCAAACAAAGGTTGATTTTCATTTTGCATCATTCACTCATGATTAAAATGAGGTTATGTTATTGAGATTAATTTTTTTGTTTATATCTAACGTTGTATTACTAACTATAGGTTATATTGGTCATTATTTACACTGGCAAGAGAAAGTTGTGTGAGTGTTTCACACCAGATTTTTTAGTTTATTTATAATGTTTTGTTACTAACATTAGGTTATATTGTTCATTATTTGCATTGGCAAGAGAAAGTTGTGTGAGTGTTTCACACCAGAGTTTTCATTATAATAACTTAATTACTTTATTAACAATAAATTCACCCTACTATCTATTGATTCATTAGGTGGAAGGGAAAAATACAATTTCACATAGACGCTAAGGGCCAACTGTGCTGCCACACTCTGCCCTAATCCAATAGTCCAGTCAACCTGTGTTTTTTAGAGGAAAATAATCTGGTGTGAAACACACACAACTTTCTCTTGCCAATGCAAATAATTAACAATAAACCTAGCATTAGTAATAAAACATTAGAAATAAACACAAAACTAACCTCAATAAACATAACCTTATTTTAATCATGACTGAAAGACGCAAAATGAAAATCGAACTCAGTTTGGCTTAAAAATACAGAAAATCACACTTTCACGCTAAACTAGGCTCTGTAGAGAAAAACAATTTCAATAAAAGTTGTAGATCTTTTAATTTTTCTATAATTTGATTAAATACATTTTTGTCGTAAAATGCATACCAAGGCCGAAATCTTAGAAAAAAATCAATTTTCACACGTTTTCGTGAGAAGAAAACAGAAAATCGCTAACTTACCGCTAAACTAAGCGTTTTACAAAAAAATGTTTGAAATTAAAGTTGTAGAATTTTACATTCTCTACAACTTTTATTATATAACGTTTTGCGCTAAAATGCATATTAAAGTCGTAATCTTAAAAAAACTATGTTTTTACGTAAAAACAGCCTCACCAAGAATTTCAGCAAACATGGCGCCTACCCTATCTTGTAGAGAATAAAAAGAAAAGTTTAGTAAATGAGGCGATTTTTAAAAAAATCGTAGGACCAGTTTTGAGAAAATTGCAAAAAAGTGAAAAATTATACGAATAAAACTACTACTTCCGGTTGACCGATTTTGATGAAAATGTTCGTGTCGGGTCCGGTAGTGGTATGTAACTTAAGTTTCAAGTTTCAAGTTCGTACGATGTTCCGTTCTTGAGATATTTTGTACACACACACACACACACACACACACACACACACACACACACACACACACACACACACACACACGCTGCGCGCGCGCGCGCGCACGCACGCACGCACGCACGCACACACACGCGCGCGCGCGCGCGCGCGCACACACACGCGCGCACGCACACACACCACACACACACACACACAGACCAATCGCTAAAAACATGTTTTTTGGGTCCAGGGGTCTGAAAACGTGTAGATCCGGTGAAAACTCAATTTCAAAAAATCGACATGAAAACAATACTTTCCTTCCTATATATTCATATAGGCAAGAGAAAGTAAAAATGTTTCATAAATCAACATTAGGTGACCATTAATAACTAACTTTTACTATTGTTATTCTTCTTTTTCTATTGTACTCTTACATCGTTATTTTTCGTGACATTATTAACAATTATTACATTACTATTTATGAGTATGTACTACGGTTTTATTATAGACTCAGTTTTATTTTTGGTCACAAGTAATATAACAGACTAATGTGCTTGAATTATAACAGGACAGTAAACGATTCCAGTGAATCGTTGTTTATCATTTCAGATTGTTTATTTCGTATCATTAAAATTAATCTCAGTGACTAGTTTAATACAACTGTTTGCACTTGTCCATGTTAAACTCATTTTTAGTTTCGTCAGTTATCTTGTATCACGGGTATCGGTTTATCACGCGTATTATCGGTTCGTTTTAATTTTCTTCATACAATGAAGTTGAAAAGTTTTGTAAGCTGTGTTTTGTTAACATGTATGATAGTGAATTTGTTAAGTTTTTGAAACAAAAGCGGTAAACCGTTAAAAAGTAGAAAAAAAATTTTCTAAATGTCTTTAATTCCCTTAGTAAGAAAAAATTGCTTTGTTAAATGTAAAGGTTAAAAAGTTAATTACGGATTCGCTTTATGATACTACGATAATTACAAGTAATTTGAGCGATATAATTGAAAACGTTTTAAAGAAATTGTTTATTTTAGCTGGAAGATTTAGTTATTTTTATGATGGAACGTAGTGTAAGATAAATTTGTCAGGCGGAGAGGTAGATACGCGCGAACTAGTGCAAAACTCTCGTTTACAGCCTATACGCGCTGCCTCGCGTGGAGTACTGTTAAGTAACTGGCAAGAGGAGCCCCAGTACTAAATTTTTAA
The DNA here is from genome assembly GCA_035578175.1 of Catonia carolina. Classification (NCBI taxonomy): domain Eukaryota; kingdom Metazoa; phylum Arthropoda; class Insecta; order Hemiptera; family Achilidae; genus Catonia; species Catonia carolina. Next base: position 30,245,963 of record JAQMRL010000007.1, on the reverse strand, counting down.
AAGTAAAACACCACCAAACAATAAATCAAATAAACACCTTTTCCAGTTGATGCAATTACAAAATGTTAAGAAAACGGCTAGATGAAATTAGAGTTAATGATAGACTGGGTAAAAAGTATCAGGTCATCATCCACAAGGTATTTTCAACGCACAATTTGTTTATACGCATTTCGAGATCAAGTGACAGCCGAGGTGAAAAATAAATTAATCAATATGAACTTTGAACATGTTGTTATTCCAGGGATTTGACTCCATTGGTACAACCACTGGATGTTAGCGTCAACAAGCCATTCGCAGCTTAAGTTTAAAAACAGTGACTCTCTGATCCAACCAAGCAACTTACACAGACTGGAAAAATCAAGTGAGCTTTTTTCAAACATTGTTGCAAACTGATTTTCAATTGCATGGAAAAATGTCTTAAGACACCGATTGAAAAGTTGTTCAAAAATTTTAGTATTTCAAATGCTTTAGTTGAGACGGAAGAAGACACATTATGGAAAGACCAAGAATTAAACCAAAAGGTTGCAGTTAGCAGTAGTGATTCTAGTAATGTTAACTCAGATTTTTCCAAAATCTCTGATGATTGTTCATAAAATGAAGCAGCTGGTATGGAAATATTATTTCTTTAGTTCCTGATTAGATTTTCCTTTATTTCAATTATATTTGTATTTACATGTTAATTTCTATCTTTATTGGTGGCAATTTTTTAAATTTTTTCAATAATTTTCCCTTGTCCGTCTGTCCATCCATCCGTCACACCTAGATGTCAGACACTACAAGAGATCGCAACATTTTCAGATTCATAATCTGCACAAAAAGTTATTGGGATTAAATTGAGCTTGAAGTACCGTTTTAAACTGGAAGTGGCCCAAAACCGGAAGTCAAGAAATCAAAGTCAAAAACTACACGAGGTAGCAACAAACAGTTTCGAATTCGTAATCAACATAAAAAGTTAGTGGGCCTGGATTATGTTTGAAGTTTAGATTTTTATCAGAAGTAACCGAAAACTGGAAGTCAAGAAATCAAAATCGGAATTTGGAAACAAAACCAGTGTCATTTGATTCCTCCTAAAGAGTATATACAAAAATCATTGGGTTTTAAGTTCCAATTTCGACCGGAAGTGGCCCAAAACCAGAAGTCAAGAAATCAAATTCGGAATCTGGATACAAAAGTACAGTGTCTGGCAAGTTATTTGAATTGTAGCTGGTGGCAAAAACAGACTGCACTCTGCTCCACCACAACCCCAGCCCATCACATACGGTCATTTCTGAAGGTACAGTTATTTAATTTTACCCACATGCTTCATTTGTCACAAATGTACTATAAACATTGCTTTCAAAACAAATGTATAATTTTCCTTAAATGTAAACAAAAAATTAAACCCATGCTTATATATCAAATGAAATAAGCAATGATGTCATAGTAAGCTATGATTAAATCATAACTTAGTCAAAAATTTTGTGACTCATTGTTATTTTTGTTTATTATCTGCCTTTGTCCAGTAATATTATTTATTTAATAGTGTATTGCTCATTTTTGGTCAGTTCCGTTAATTCTGTTCAACTGGTATGTAGGAGTTTAAAGTTACAGGTCTATCTCGCGATTCGTACCATTTATTAGTTTAAGTTATGCCTGTAATGAATTATTTGTGTTTCGTTTAATTTTACCGCAATAAGCTTGTTGTGTAGTGTTTAGTTTGGTGGTTAATTTTAAATACTGAAAATTTTTGAAACCAAAGTAAGCATACTTTACGATCAAACCAGTGAAATTGTTGCTAATGTTGTCAAATTCAAGTCAAAGGAAGCAGTAATGGTGAATTTATTACTGACCCAGAAAATATTATTGACTGTGTTTATGTAGCAACTAAGGTATCACAAAGTTTAATCACTTCTGTTAAGAGACAAAATCAGTAGCAGAAAGTGCCTAAATATCTTTTAAAACTTAAAGAAAAATTCTTAAAGACCGAAACCTATTATAGAATCGGACAATTTTGACCTGAGTATTAAATTTTGACCTGAATCGGACAATTTTGACCTGAGTATTAAATTTTGACCTGAGTATGTTCGCAATGCAGTAAACAATTGTTTTTAACATGATAATCTTTACTATTGGTAAATAAACTACTGGCTAAATTTAAGAGCAAAGTTTCTCACGGTTCAGACTGAAAATAGCACCATATTCTGAAATCACTCAAGTGCAGATGAACAAAAAATCCCTCAAACACCCCAATATTAAAAGAATGACATGATATCAGGGTACAATAGGTTAAATTATTTACAAGAGATTGCTGAATGTAGAAAACAAGGAAGACCAATAGTTTACGTAGATGACACATACATACACAGAAATAATTTGTAAAATAAAATGTGGGTGCAAAAAATATCAAACGCAAAGTGTTAAATAAAACAGAAGTGATCATGGACATACTATGTAATGAAGATACAGCAGAGAGAACAGTTAATGGAGTACAAAAGTTGTGATTATCGGCAGATGGCAAGTAAAAAAATTTATACTTTTTAACTTACTTATACAAAATTACAACAGAAAACGTAAATCTTAATAGATTTAAAAACATATTTGTATAATAGATTAAATTAATAAACAAACTTTATTAAAATACAATATTACACATAATGATTAAAGAATGCGTAATGAGTAACGTATCAATAAATTTAGTGATGGAAATTAATTTAATGAATATGGTTTAATAAAAAAAAAACCTGGAAATGTTCACTAGTATTCAAAAATGTCATTAGAAGTCACAATGTAGGTATACTTAACCAACAGACAGAGAAAACATGCGTGATTTTTGTAAGGTCTAATTTTTCATAAAACCAGCTTGTACGCGGTTGAAAGCTCCACAATTCAAATACTTTGCCTACAACAGTGGTGTAATTTGATTCCTCTTAAAAGAATAGACACAGAAATTATGGTGTTTGAAGTTCTAGTTTCAACCAGAAGTGCCCCAAAATCAGAAGTCAAGAAATCAAAGTCAGAATTAGGGAACAAAAGTACAGTAAATGCTTGATTTAACGAACTTTAAATTTAACAGACTAGGCTCCTAAATAAATAAAACTGGTTTGAAAATTAGAAAAATCTGAGTATTAATTATTGTGAAGAAAAACCTGTACCTTTCTTCCAGAAAAGTACAATTTTTTGAAAGTTATGATAAGAATAAGACTAAAGCAAATCCAATGGTTAACACATTACAGAAACATACATGATCAATTGCATTATAACTGAAAGACTTTCAATTTAACGGATTTTCACAACAACGGACATCGGTTTCCCCCAATTAGTCTGTTAAATCGAGCATTGACTATATTGTCATTAGGGTAAGCACACAGTGAACGCTGGTCACAGGTCGCTGGTCGCTTACAAGTGGGAGCCTGCTAGTAGGAATAGGCCATTATATTTAAATCGTACATCTCACAGAAACACTGGTGGAGAAAGCTGTGCGCTGGTCATCTGTGCATATCAGCTCACTGGTTTGTTTTGTATAAACCTGCCTGCTGCTTGCTATTAGGTTGCTAAGTGTACTTGGCATCATATAATACATATTCATAAATAATAACAACTTTTTACTTTCTCTTGCCTATATGAATATATAGGAAGGAAAGTATTGTTTTCATGTCGATTTTTCGAAATCGAGTTTTCACCGGATCTATACGTTTTCAGACCCCCTGAACCCAAAAAACATGTTTTTAGCGATTGGTCTGTGTGACCCGACACGAACATTTTCAGTTCGTGTCGGGTCCGATAGTGGTATGTAACTTAAGTTTCAAGTTTGAAGCTCGTATGATGTTCTGTTCTTGAGATATTTTGTACACACACACACACGCGCGCGCGCGCGCGCACACACACACACACACACACACACACACAGACACACACACACACACACACAGACCAATCGCTAAAAACATGTTTTTTTTGGTTCAGGGGGTCTGAAAACGTATAGTTCCGGTGAAAACTCGATTTCGAAAAATCGACATGAAAACAATACTTTCCTTCATATATATTTATATAGGCAAGAGAAAGTAAAAATAGTATAAAGCTAATTTTTTTTCCATCGATTACTATAGTTTAGACAAGTGTACTGCCAAAAGTCCCCACCCCTACCCCCCTTGCTTCCCCAGCAGCCCCCCAAAGTTACAAATTACAAGGGTTTCGTAAATCGCGTTTATCTCAAAAACTAAACAAGGTATTGGATTAATTTTTTTTTGTTGTCTTTCTTATGATATTTCCTACAATTAATGTCCTAATCTTTTTTATCGTATCTCTTACCGTTCGGTAGTTATTCATAAAAAAGTTGCTAAAACATTATAAATTTAATTACGTAATTTTACTTTTTGGTTTACAACTATTTACACTTATATTTTACACAAAAATGTTTCAAATAAAACTTTTAGTCCTTTTTAAGATCTATAAAATGATATATAACAGTACTTACTTTATTGTAGTAATATGGCAAAACCAGCCGCTGCAAAGTAGAGTGCTCAGTTGTGGCGGCGTTCGGTGATAGAAGGCGAGGTTGTCAGTTGCTATGTTGCAGTTATAATTTTTCGCGTAATTTAAGCGCCACGAGGACATTTTTTTTTAAATTAATAAATTTATTTCACAAGTGTCTTAGTATGTATTTTTAAGTGTAAGAGCAAACATTTATGTAATTAAAAAAGTTTCCGTTTTTCAAACTACATTTAAGAACTGTAACAAATCATTTGGCGGAAGAAGTAATCCTACACAACAATAAGTTAAAATTATAACTATTTTAATTTGTTCCAGGTGCTTCTGACAGTGGATTCAAATTTATATGCAAAGTAGCGACACACTTCCGCTTAAAGTATATCTATATCATCACAGTATATCTGTAGGTACTAGCATTTATTTTGTCTTTATTAGATATTTCAAATAACCGCACAAAACTGCTTGTTCAAGCAGGCGCGTAACCAGGAATTTTGTTTGGGGTTGCCGAGTCTGAAGGATTTGTTTTGATTTCCCGTTGGACTCTTGCGCACTTTATGACCAGTGAAGGGTTATAGATAAAAACGAGTGATGAAAAATGCGAGACCTGACTGGGAATCGAACCTGGGACCCCTGCATATAGTCTGGTACGAAATTTGCATTTTCCGTTTGGGGGGGGGGGCTGAAGCCCCTCAAGCATACGTGTCTGCGTGCAAGGTTATGCGCAGACTCACAAACCGCTAAACTTCAACAAGAACTATATTGTACGGTTACCCACTACATTGTGTCTACCTTGAGTCCTTTTTAAAACTGAAAATAGAACTAACAGAAGCTAGGTATTCAGTGTTTTAGTACAGTTGCTGTTATTTGTAGATTTTAACCGTGTGGATGACTGCACTTGATCCCAATCTTAGAGAAAAATGGTTAATATCTCCTTCAAAAATCCATCGTACGAAAAGATATGGTATGTTACTTATAGTGTAACATTCTCTTTCATTTACATTATGGGTCTAGTATTACATAGTTCCACCACAGGACTGCAATTTTGAACACCCTGATTTTTCGGAGGGAGCATACGCCCCCAGTTTTTACATTAAACATTTAATAAGCTCCTTTTGATATTTACCTTGTAGTTTATGTTTGCCCCGTCGATGACAATCAAGGTGGCAAACAAGAGAAATATTACGGAAAAGTGTACACATGCCTTGAGCTAAACGGGCAAGTTTTGATAAGCAAGGTGATCAAAAGTGGTAAAAACAAAACGCAGGGCTCAAATTTCTTCCTTGAACTGTAAATGGTGATTCTATTAAGACGTTAGGGAAGTCGTGAAAAGTAAAAATGAATAACAATTGTAATTTTGTTCTAGGTGCAGATTTTGTTCCAGACAGTGGATTCAAATTTATGTGCTAAGAAGCGACAGAGTTGCTTTCAAAACACAGCGTGTTTACAGGTACATGCATTCATTTTCTCTTTAGTAACAAATAGATACTTCAAACAACCGCACTAAATCCCAGTGCAGGCTCACAAAGCTCTAAACTTCTTTGCTAGGCTTCTTTTCTTAACTATTGCAAGAAATGAAATGTAGATTTTATGTTTACCTGCTCTATTGAATCCACGTTATGCCGATTGGAAAACTGTAAATTAAATCAAACAAAAAATCAAGTTACGTGTTTTACTACAGTAGCTGCAATTTTTAGTTTTTTACCATGTTGAACTAGTAATACTGAATTAGAATTTCTCATGAACAAAAATCCATCTTACAAATGTACATGTAACAAGTTTAATTCTCTTTCATTTACATTATGTAATCCTCAGTCCCACCTCAGAACTGTAATTTTGATTGGATTGGCTTTTGGACTGAGGAGAGGCTCTCAAATTTTACATTAACTACTTAAAAAGATAATCAAAAGAAGGCTCCACGGAAAGAATGGGGTAAAATTTTTACATTTTGTAAATTTTTCAGGACAACGTTCATGAAATTTCAAGACTTAATTTAATATTTTTTAATCCACACCAAATCATAAAACTAAAATTTATCGGTTAAAAATTTATGGATATAGATACCAATGACTAAAAAAAATATTTGAAACTGATTTTAACAACTTGGTGAAATGTAAACTAACTATACCTTTTGCACAGAAATAATGTGTTAAGTCCATCACGGACAGATAATTACGAGGGTTATCCAGAAAATAACCTCCGTTTTGAAATAAAAAGTAAACGAGTGAAGATACAAAAACTTTATTATGTACATATTAAAACTACAGTTTTTCTCTATTTTTCGACATAGTCGCCAAACAGATTCAAGCACTTGTCGTACCTTGGAACAGTCTTTGAAATACCCTCTGCATAAAAATCTGCCGCTTGTGAATGTAGCCAACCATTCACGGCGTTTTGAAGCTCTTCGTCATTGGCGAACCGCTGTGATGCAAGCTACCGATTCATGTTCGGGAACAGGTGAATGTCACGAGGAGCCAAGTCCGGGCTGTATGGGAGATGATCGAAAACGTCCCATTTAAACTTGGCCAAAAGTTCATTTGTTTTCTCGCCCTCATACAGCTCGAAGAACAAATGAACTTTTGGCCAAGTTTAAATGGGACGTTTTCGATTATCCCCATACAGCCCGGACTTGGCTCCTCGTGACTTTCACCTGTTCCCGAACATGAAGCGGTAGCTTGCATCTCAGCGGTTCGCCAATGACGAAGAGCTTCAAAACGCCGTGAATGGTTGGCTACATTCACAGGCGGCAGATTTTTATGCAGAGGGTATTTCAAAGACTGTTCCAAGGTACGACAAGTGCTTGAATCTGTTTGGCGGCTATGTCGAAAAATAGAGAAAAACTGTAGTTTTAATATGTATATAATAAAGTTTTTGTATCTTCACTCGTTTACTTTTTATTTCAAAACGGAGGTTATTTTCTGTATGACCCTCGTATTATAAAAGTCCTCGAATAAATTTTGTAAAAAAACTAATTTTTGGTATATATCACTTATAGGAAAGATTTATTCAATAAATGAAAAATAAGTGCATCTGAAATTAAACTTGTTAAATAACCAGACTGTTCATTCCAGTTACCTAACAAGTTAAACTGTTTGATAATTTCTTCTCCTTCATGGGATTTTATGTTTTTGAAACAATCAAACATTGAGCATTTGCAATCACTCCCCAATTCATGAGACATTGCCCTTACAAACATTACTCATTCTACCATAAGATTTTTTTTAGATAATTCTTTACCTGATGGCTTATCACATTCATCCGAAGATTCACTCATTGTCCGGATTATGAAGAACACTACACACACTATACACTTACAATAAAACACTATTTAACTTTATAAAGCCGTGGTAAATTCAGATAAAGAAGAGCAAACAAACATCAACTTTACACGCGGACACTTGCACAATGATTGACAATAAACCAAACTCTAGCCACAACAAGCCTGGACTTGCCCCGTTCTTACCGTGTGTTGACTTTTTTGGAACATTCTTTCTTTGTCTACCAAAATTAGAAACCTTTGTATCTCAGTGACTTACCCGTTATTTGCAAGTAAATTTAACTTTTTTTTTTTTTTTTTGTTTAACGTCCGACTGTTCTGTAATTATTACTGCTAATGCAGACGGTGAAGGATGAAATGATTTTTTTGTAACGTATGAAAATATGCCGTGCCTGAATAGAATTCGAACCCAAGACCGCATGATGAGAGGCGAGCACGTTACCAACTACGCCAATGCGACCGACTAAGTTTAACTAGCCGATAGTAATTTTAGCGGACTACTAGAATGCCCTAAAACCTCATTTTCAGAAAAATGGACTTACCCTGTTCTTTCTGTGAAGTCTTCATGCAAACATGAGAAATTCTACGGGAAAGGTTGATGCATGCGATAAGCTAAACGGGTAAATATTCATAAGCAAGGCGATCAAAAGTGGTAAAGACAAAACACAGGGACCAAAATCCTACCATTTTTAAGTTGTGAATGTTTCCTCTACTCAATAGTGATGGAAGTTGCCAAAAAATGAAAATTAAAAACTATTTAATTTGTTCCAGGTCCTTAAGAAGAGTCCATTCATTTTTACAAACATGGGTAACTACCTTATTTCTATTGCTGATGAAACTCTGCACCTCATAATCGCCTTCCTCATTTTACCATTTAGACTAATAAAACTATTGTTAACGATCATTCACTTTTTTGTAATGGGGGATGAAAATTTTGCAGTGGGTAATGAACGTTTAGCAACGGGTGTTGACCGTTTAGCAATGGGTGTTGAACGTTTAGCAGTGGGGCATGAACGTTTAGCAATGGATGATGAACGTTTAACAATGGCAGATGAACGTTTAGCAATGGGTGCACAAGGGTACTTAAGTGGACAGGAGCTGGATGAACCAACTGTGAGCAATCGATTTTTTCCTCTCAGAAATAGATCCCATCCGAGCATCTTTGTCCCTGAAAGTCCAACAATACTGAGAAATGAAGAGAGAAACTCTGCAACAATGACCAATATCACTTCACGATTAGAAGAACAAGAATCAACATCTCATCTATGCCTTGCAGCTGGAAGTACGGTTTGGCACAACGTTGACGGTTCTGATGATGCATCTAATGAAGACGAAGGAACAAAATCAACAGAAACTTTCACTTCATTAGATGAAACTGAGCACATCTATTCAGTTTTTGAATCACCTGGTGAACCGTCAACTAGCCATAGTTATATGCAAAGGCTTACCGACTTTTCACAACCAGTAGATGAGATGCCTTCAGTTGAAAAAGAAGAAATGTTACTTCTACAAGTTGACGAACAACCTTTTATACAACAACAACAACAACAACAACAACAACAACAAGCAATTATTGAACCTGAAGAACAAGAAATATTTTTTGGGGAACCAGAAATAATTATTGAGGAAGCCGCGCACGAGTTCTGTAGAAGGTCTGAGAGAAAAAGAAAGCCAACGGAGTGGCGTTGTTGCGGGGAACCATTAAGTAAGAAACGCAAATATTAAAAATTAAAACCACTGCCTTTACGTAAATTACTAGTATAATTTATACATGTTTTGTAAACACAGCTTTCCTAAAAAATAACATTCACGAAATTCCTAGAGTTCAAAATTAACTGTGATTGTTTCTTAATTTATACTTTTTCGTCCATCAACTTCTGTGGTCATTGGCACTTGTAAAATTCACGTCATTGTTCTTGATATCCATTGGCGTCATCAGCTAAGCAGTGGCGCATTTAGGGGGTCACAGGGGTCATGACCCCTCTAAATTTTTTGAAGTGAAAACTTCTTTAGGCACACCCTGCACTTTTTCTTAACAGTGAACGAAACGGATCGTCACGCGTCACACAGAAATGTAAGGTTATTTTTTTTTAAATTACGGCCTTAATATGCATTTTAGGGCAAAAGTGTATTTAACAAAGTTATAGAACATTTTAAATACTACAACTTTTATTTCAGACTTTATTTTTTGAAAACGCTTAGATTAGCGGCAATAAGTGATTTTCTGTCTTTTTTCATTAAAATCTGTAAAAAATTGGACATTTTAAGATTGCAGCTTTAGTATCCATTTTACGATATAAATGTACAATTAAAGTTACAGGAAATACAAAAATCTACAACTTTAATTTCATGCATTTTCTTCTACAGAGCTTAGTTTAGCTTCAATTCGTGATTTCTTTTCATCAAAATTGGTAAAAAAATTTGTTTAGATTGCGGCCTTAGTATGCATTTTTACGATAAAAGTGTATACAGTAATCCCTCAGTATCCGCGGGGGTTACATTTCGAAGGGTTACCGCGGTTCATAAAACCGCGGATAATGATACCTTATATGAACGAATAGATGGGGGTTAGGTTCTGAAGGTAAAGTCCTGTAGTCGTTTTAAGTGTTTAATAGTTTTAGCAACATTTTACCATTATGATAATCTATTAATATTATTAATAAATACAGTACTGTACGCATAAAAAATTTAAGTTGCTTTAAAATAGTTAGTTATGGCTGTTCGCCTCTTCTTCTTTTCAAACTCCTTGTAGACTTCTTCGTATGGTATCATCAGCTCCTGGAGTCCTCTTTTGAATTGAAGGGCCCTTTCCATGATGGGATCCGTCTCCAACACGTGATCAGCGAGTTGCGTTGCCATGCTGAGGATCTCATTGATGGTTTGTGAAGAAATGCTTGGCTTCGTTTCAGGATCGTTAAATAAACAAAGAACTGTACGTACGTACGAAGAAGTTAGACTGAGACATGGAGGAAAACGTACGGAGAAATTACAGTATGGCGTCTGGGCGTACGTTGGGTGATTGGGGAAGGGGTTGTACTGGCGGGGCCCGGTACCCGGTGACGCGCTCACTACGTACAGTGCGTGGAAATCAAGCTTGGCTCATAGCGGCAGTCGCCATACTAGTGTGTGACTTAACATGATACGAACGCCAAAATTTTTATTCAAACACGTAGGGTGACACATGTTTTCGGAATTGTATGACTTCCCACCTCCCGCTAAGTACGGTGTACACAAGGTGAGATTACGTACGTAGTATTTTAAGGTTTTAGGCCGACGGACAAAGTCCGCGGATAACCGAAACCCGCGGATACCAAGCGATTACTGTATAATCCAAGTTATAGTAAATTGAAAAACCTACAACTTTTATTTAAAACATGTTTCTCCATAGAGTCTAGTTTAGAGGCAATTTACTGATTTTCCTTATTTTTAAGTTCTACAGATGTTGATTTTCATTTTGCGTCATTCACTCATGATTAAACATAGGTTACATGGCTCATTATCGACATTGGCAGGAAAAATTCGTGTGAGTGTTTCGTGTGAGATTTTTACATCGTAAAAGGCACATACTGTAAATCTGTCTTAACCCAAAGAATCCAAAAAGGTAACAAGTATCCCTTTCTGAAATACACAATTCAATTTATATGAGGGGTAGGTATTCTACAGTAAAGTAACGTTTTCTGTTTATTGGAATAAGAACAACGTCATTTAGTACTTAGAAATTCCTAGTAGACTAAATTTTGAATCGTAGAATAACGTTCCACATTTCAGTGTAGTCGCTATTAACCAACTATTAACGGGTATTTAAATGAATCGACAAAATATTTTTTTAAATATATTCATTCTTATATTACCTACATTAATAAACGTGTGATATTTAAAATTGCAACTGACATCACTCTATTTCAACATGTCCATTTTGGCTGAAAATCACTAACTAAATAAAATCCCTAAAGGGGGTTAAAATTGCACCAAGTGTTACAATTTATAACTGTCGTAAATAGTATTTGTTGTTGTTGTTTAGGTCATCGGCCGAAAGGCTGGTTTGAACCTGTAGAGGTTTTACCAAGTAAAACGAGGGGGGAGGTGGTTTACCATTCCCTTCCTCACTGAGTGGAAAAATATGCTTATCAGCATGCCGGGCTCTCTGAAAAGCACATATTTTCCACTCTGCAAATGACATCTTCGCTTCCGTCACCACAGGGTCTGGCTGTATAATGAAATTTATTACTTTCAGAGGAGATAACTCTGATTAGTGTTTTTTACACCTCTGCCTCTTCTGTTCTTAAATGATTCAGTCATTTAATTGGCTGACCATGTGATAAGAAATAGAACTATTTATTTTAGCCCTGCAAATAACAGATTGAGTGCAAATAATTTGAAACGCCACCTGTCTCTGTTATTGGCTATTATGAATAGGATTTATAAATGTCAAGAAAGTTGTAATACCCAACTGTATGGTTGTTTTTTCCTTTTCCGTGCCGCTTTTCGGTATTAATTATACCTTTGTAATCTGAAAATTTTTAAAAGGTTAAAAATATTACAATAAAAAGAAATCAGGTGTGAAACACTCACACGACTCTCTTGCCAATGTATTTACATTAATAAACAATGTAACCCATGTTTAATCATTGGTAAAAAATGTAAAATTAAAACCATAACCTAATTTTAATCATGAGTTACGTTCTATAATGAGTCAAATATTCTTTCCACAGGAGCTGATGTACCAGGCAATATATTCCAAACTCCAACTATTGAAAATGTTTTTGAACTCATTATTGCACTTAAACATTGAACCAAAGACTTCCACCTTTCTTGAGTGCTGAGTTTTATTTTTTGGGAGGCCTTCCGACTTTGGCTTCAGTTTTCTAGTTATGTCACAACATAATCTATGCTCGTCAAACAACTGGTTCATATCAATTGAAACGGGCACTATAGATTTTACAGTCATTCCAATCTCTTCCAGTTTTGGTCATGAGCCAAATATCCCGGCCGCCTGTACTTTACACAAATATCCGAAAATCCTAGACATTCGTTAATCCCGGACACCCACCTAAATCTATAAAGTATTTATAACACATTTCAGTTTCCATAAACCTACTTTTTCATTCTTAGAATATAATAACAATGAAGAAGTCTAATCAGAGCAAAATTCCACTAAATAATTAATTCACAAATATAATTATACCTATAATTATATCTAATACCTATTACTTTATGAGTATAAAAATAAAAATAAATAATTTTATTTCACGTAAGTTTTTACTTCTATCGAAGGTCATAAGCACACACACGCGCGCGCGCACACACACACACAGTGTTTTTTTTATTTATGTTTATAGTTTTTTGTATATTTATAAAGGAATAAAGGATGCAATTACATGGCTACTAATCCCTAAACGTAACAGAGCTTTTGGTTGTTTGGATCACAGTGCTCTCCCTGCTGTGAGGAAATAAGTTCATAAATATATGTGCCAACAAAAGTGGCGACAGGCAAGGGCAGTGCTTATACTACTGTAAACCTTTACCAATAAATTATTTTCATATTTTCTTTTCTTTTTCTTTTTTTTTTGGTTTAACGTCTGACAGTTCTGCAATTACTGCTAATGCAGACGGTAAAGGATGAAATGATTTTTTGTAACGTATGAAAATATGCCGTACCTGAATGGGATTTGAACCCAAGATCGCATGATGAGAGGCGAGCACGTTACCAACTACGCCAATGCGGCCGGCATATTTTCTTTGCTGTATGAGGCATTATGATATAAAATTCTTTTCAATTTCAGATTGGCAATAGTAATCTATTCTTCATTGTTGAATTTCTTCAATGTCTAAAATTGTTTCATTATGTCTGTTGTAACAGTATAAAAATTGAAAATTTTAGGCTCAGAAATGCGCAAAAACGTGTTTTTAAGATTTGTATTTTTTAATTTTTTTTCCGGGGAAGGACCTCCGGACCCCCTCGTCTGGACCTTGCTTTTCGGTGGGGTATTTCATACCCTCCTGACCCCCCCCCCGGTAGTGATCCCCCCCAAACTTGATGCTAAATCCCCCACTGCAGCCAGGTGATATATTTTTTTAAAGTTTTTTAATTTAATTTTTATAATTACCTATATCCACTTAGGACTACCTATATCTAACCACCATCTTAGGACCACCTATATCTAACACGGAATCGAAAATTAATATTTTTTTTATTTTGGCGCTATCAGAAAGTAGAGGTTTCAGATTCATCTGACTTACTTTCTTCTTCTTCTTCTTCTTCTTCTTCTTCTTCTTCTTCTTCTTCTTCTTCTTCTTCTTCTTCTTCTTCTTCTTCTTCTTCTTCTTCTTCTTCTTCTTCTTCTTCTTCTTCTTCTTCTCCTTCTTCTTCTTCCAAATATGGGTTAGGCCACAGCCTGCTTCAAACTCACACTATATCATCTGTCTTTATCTTTTCCCAGGTGTGCCGACATCCCTTTTCCCTTCTAGAGCATACCAGTGCGCCTGCTAGGTATCCTGTGATCTGACATCCTTCCATGTGTTGCTCCAACTTTGGCGATAATCCTTTATCGTTCTGTTCAAGTTGTAAATACCCAATTCTAACCTCGTTTCCTCATTCCTTATCCTTTCCAAGAGTGTATACCCCTTAGTCCTTCGCAGAAATCTTATCTCTGCCGTCTGGATTCTCCGCTTGGGTTTTTTTATTGTCCATGCCTCACTTCCATACAGAATAACTGGAGCTGCCACAACTTTATAGAACTTGAGTTTTGTGACCCTTCTTGCTCTATTTCCCAAAGTCCTGCTTATAGTCTCGCATATCCTCTAGAATTTGCTCAATTTCTATTGTATATCCACATCAGAATCAAATCCCTAAATAACAAAAGTGAGATACTTTCCCCAAGCCGGTATTACCCACAACTATTTTTGAACGAACGGGATATTTACATTTAAAACCCATTATTAAAAATACAAGTATTTATTACAACTAAGAATTACAATTAAATTATTTAATAAATAACTAATAAAATTAACTAATACGAGTACAATAAATAACTTAACCAATTTACTTAATATTACTTACGAAAATTATACAGTATAAACATTAAACAATACACAGTAACGTTAACCTTGTCTGACGTAATCGTTAAGCACTACGCGTTTCGCTCACTCAAACACAGACAAATCGAGACTAAGAACAGACCGTAAACAAACCTGCGCTTATATAGGTGGGCTATTGGAGAGTTTGAGAAAAGACAGAGATTTCCGATATAACAATAAAATACAAAATACTTCTCACGGCTTCTGGATAAATCTTAACTGTAAACAAATTAGGATTGTATAGAAGGTGTTACAAAAAGGCCAATTATCTAAATAGGTCCCCGCCTCTCACAATACCCGTACAGCAATAAACCTCTACTATAAAGGACCATTTACATTACACATAATATTTCAAACTATTTCTCAGAAAACCCTATTTTATTACTTTTATTATTTACGTTAACATTTTTAAACTCTCGGTCATTCTCGAACACTCTTTCCTTTTCGATATTGTCACAATATTTTATGAATATTCTTCTTCCTGAAGAAAGTATTTGTGATCTTCAAATTGTTAAAAGTTGCAAACTGATGCAGTTTCTGTCTATTGCTATTCATAGTTCTCTCGCCAAATGTTCTCACTATACCGTTTATTGGCACATTTCCTACTCTGGCATTGAAGTCACCTATGATTATTACATTATTTGTCTTCTTAACTCTATTCATTATCTCCTGGAGTTGACGATAAAACTCCTCTGTTTCCTCCCTTCTACCCTCCTCCGGGTCATAAATTTCCACCAGTCATAAATGTTCTCTATCTATCTTAAACCTGACAGTCATACTCTCTCACAAATAAAACAAAACTCCGTAATTTTCGTCGGCCACTTCTGATTGACCTAGAATGCCACTTCTGCACAAGCTTTTCAATCCTGCAACACTCCACTGTATAACAAGCAATAATCCTGCAAATCCTCTGTCCCTCTTAATTTCATTTTCGTTTCCGTTATCACATCAATATCCATTTTCTGCGCATTCAACACTGCGCACAGCTCCGATTCCTTAGTTGATAAACCCCTAACATTCTACGTTGCCAAAAAAAGTTTATCAATTATCCCGAAATCTTTCATAGGTTTACCCTAATTCTGATTGCCTATCCCATTACCTGTCCCATTTCCGAGGCTAATTGTGAGTTTACCTGTAGTTTAAACCTAACCAGTAGGTTTGACTTATTTTATACAAGATTTTTTTATTTTATACAAGAGATTATAAGGAATTTTAATTTTAGAAATGATATTACAATTTTAAAACAGAGTCAGCAAAAAATACACAAAGAATTTCGTGAATGTGATTTTTAGTTTTAGCTGTAATTTTTGTTGTGGTTTCTTATGTTGTTTTTGTATACATTATAAGCTCTTTACTGTTAGTCTATTGTTTACTTGATTGTACAGTAATCCCTCTCTATTTGCGAGGATTACGTTCCGTGAATAACAAATTTGTGAATAGCAAAACTAAACTTATAGGGAGGTTACGTGCGTCAAACAACAGACATTATGTTTGTTATGTCATGATGTGTTATCAAATATGGAAAATATGGTTCCTAATTTTTGTGCACTATGATTAATTTACAAAACACAGATCTACCAGTGACCCCTTTTTTGCCATCTTGGTGAACACAATGATTGTAATTAACACTATGTTTCTTATCTCGAATTGTTACTCAAAATGAAACCGAAAGGCATCTTTTTGAGTTCCATCTTCAATCCAAATACAGTCGAACTTCTATTACTCGAATTTTCTATATCTCGAATTGAATTTCGGTTCCCTTCAACCTTCCATGCATTTACCATGTAAAAATCCATCTATAAATCGAATTCCGTCATTTCTGAGTCGAACAATTTATTTCGTTTGTATACATAGTTCTCAATATAACGTATTTGGTCGTTTGAAAAATGTAATTACAGTGCTGCTTCTTTCATTATAAGAGGAAATGTTCGACCATAAAAGGGTACAGACCCTCAAAGTCATTTGGGTGCCTTTGTACTAGCCCTAGCAAGCGTAAACCAAAACAATGAATTTCTTTGAATCGACAAATCTTTGTTCGATCACAGAACAATAGAACCATGTCTGTCGGTACAATGTACCATATTCAGCATGCACTGCCTAATTAAAATAGAGTAATTTTGGAGTACTGTGTACAATATGCAATATATATTGTACATAACACTGAATCTAAATGCAACGTACAGTACTTAATTACGAAATTACGCATGTGCAGTAGGCCTACATTTAATGTATTGTAGGCTACTGTATTAGCCTATGTGGGATTTTCTGTTTGTGTTATTTTTTAATAAATGATTTACTGTTATTTTTCCAATTTCTGTAACTCGAATTTTTTCCTCAATCCACGAGGATTTTAATTATAGATGTTCGACTGTATTTAAAACCTCAATTTTTTCAGTTATAACAAACAGGCGTAATTTTTTTGATTGTAAAGTGTTTTCTTTTGCGCTTCCATTAATGTTTTATTCGTTCATCTTTATGTACCGAACCATTAACTCAATTACTTTAAGAAAATCCTTGTCATTAAGCCTACATTTTTCCTACTTTTAAGCCGATTGAGGAATTCAATTTAAGAATAAAACATTTAAAAATAAAACAGCATCCCTACATGTATATAGTACACATATATACCTACACATACCTACACACACATATATATATATATATATATATATATATATATATATATATATATATATATATATATCACTGACCATGATAAGGACAAGTCCTACTGTATTGTACAAGGGTGTGGTCATTGCTTCTTTAACAGAGTTACGTCCATGATTTTTAAATAGTGCATTAAGCCTACATTAATAAACCCCAGTGAATACTGTGTTAAATAAAAACTGGGACAACAATGTTACGTTGTACAGTTTTTTAATATTTTTATAGTTTGAGTCAATCGCAAATGATAGGGATTAATGTACATTTTTTTTACTGTTTTCCAAAAATATGTTCTTTTTTATACCACAAAACATTTTTTCAAAACAGACTAAGTTAATTTTTCAAAAATGTTTACACACGTTCAATCTGCACACAAGCTGATTTTTTTATTATTATAAAAGCTACATAATAAATGGTTTTATGAAATATTTTACGCAAAAAGTTTGTAATTTCAACCTTCAAATGAAAACAATTTTTGTAAGGTCCTGTAAAACTTATCAAACCAAAAAACTCAGCTTATGTGGAAAAGAACTGCATAAAAACTGCTTTAAATTTTTGAAAGAGATTGGTTCGGTAATTTTTGAGAAAATTTTCTCCTTCGTTGATAAGGAACGTTAATCTTCTATCTCCATTTCCTCAAAATTTTCAGTAGAGCTGAAAAACCGAATGAAACTCGTATAGTTCTCATAGACATGGCAGAAAATATTGTCACAACAAAACACGTCTTAATCCTCATTAAAGTAGGTAGTTTTTCTGGTAGATAAGACTTAACACATTCAGTGCTAGAGACTCGCCTAGCGAGTCATGGGTAGGTGTTACCGCCAGGCTGCCGTCCCACCTAGCGGATTTTGGTTTGTTATCATTTTAAGAGATTCCGGAGGGACACCGCCCGTCGGATATTAGTTTGTTGGTATTAATATGGCCCTCAGAAAGGGTTTTCCTTTGTGCCAAATATTATGTTAATCCGTGAAATAGTTGTTGAACAATGACGATGTATTTGAAAATAATACGGTTTTTTCTTCAAAAACAAAACTTTTACTAAATTGTACATTATCTCATTAAGCGTGTATTTATCAAAATAACTTTATAGAACAAAATACATGAGAAATACTTTGTTTTTAAAAATACGTCATTTCCGACAAGTTTCAGTTACTTAAAAAAAATTACATGTAGGCCTATGTTTTCTGAAACGTTTTTACAATTTGCATATTGCTCCCTCTGCCGGAGGCCATTAAGTTGCAGACAGACAATAGACATTCGGTTGCTTTCTACTTGTTTTATTTTTTTATACTGATTATTTTGAGGTGTTATTTTATTTTTAATTAAATAGATTTAAATATTTTTCAAATCAATAGTTGACCTAAACTTATCTCCTTAAACTGTAATCTTTGTTAAGTATCATAAATTATTTATTTATTTACTTTTGCTGACATTATTAAAAATGACAAGAACAATAACTAACAAAAGATGGTTTTACTACTAGTAACGAGGGAAATGTATCAGCGAAAGAGAATTTATAAAATTAGACATCTTGTACACATGATTGATTAGTGAAGCGGCAATGATGATGGAGGAGAGTTGCAATTCAGCTCGGGAACACGACCTTGAGTTATCTGATAAATCTGAGAAGATTGATCTTAAGAAGTGACAAATCTGATAGCAATTGCAATTGCAGTAGCACGCATTTCTGTGATCCGACAATAATCGTTAATTTATCGACTCCGACCGTCCCCAGGTATCTTTTCTCTTAATTTTCGACCATAACGAACCACATGCCGCTTAATGGTGCCCCTTGAATCCAAATTTTGAAATTTCTCGTAGCGGATAAATAATTTAAACGGCTGTAAATTTTAGTAAAATTAATCATTACATTAAGTTTAACTTTACTTATTAATCTAATATCATTATTTACATAATATTAAGTCGAGTACCAAATTAATTTTTTAGTAAATTATTAATAATTTGTAAGTTTTATTGTATTGTCTTGAGAGGATTAAGCTCTTTGAGCTAGTTTAATACTGTAAGGTGACTTGTGTTGAAAGTAGAATAGTACATACTGCAATAACTTCACCGGATTAAGTTTTAATTTAGGATTAAGTATAGTACAAAGCATTGTGTTTAGTTTTTGTGTTAATTTATTGTTAAGTGTTTAGTTTTAAGATATTATTGAAGAATAATTAATATTTGGTCTTTCGGACCAATTTCAATTAATATAGGTACTTAAAATAAAAAATATGTTGTGAAACACTTACACGACTTTATCTAGCCATTGCAAATAACTATGTCATTGTATACAACCTATATGTTTAATTATGAATGGATGACACTACGTGAAAAACAATATATGTTGGACTTAAACGAAGTGAGGTAAAAGAGTAAGATTTGAACTATAAATTGTAGAGTTATTAATTTTCAAAAACTTAGGCCTACTTATAACCTCCCGTGTTACAAGAAATCCACGGAACGCATTACAGTTTTATGTTGTCCGAATATAGCCTAACTTAAGCGATAAACGGTAAAATAGAAGCTACATTTGTAAAATATGTAGCTACTGTACTATTTGTAGTACATTAATTTTTCTAATTTTCATCCATAATTTTATAATTTATACATTTAAAAATAGTTTAGATTATGTTTAACTTCCTATAAATTTTATGTGTTTTATACCGTATAATATTGAAATGTCCTTTCGTTGTATCGGGACAGTCGCTTTATTGGGACATTTTGTTCTTGGATATACGTGTTCAATAAACCGGACTGTACTATATTTATTTTACATTATTATACGTTGTAAAATGAATTTTTATATCTAAACAAATATTGAGTCATCAAACAATTTTTGAATTAAATAAATTATTAAGTTGTTAAATATTGGATACTATTGTTATGGTTTTCATTCTCATTAACGTTCGTTGGGAGATTTTTTATTGTATTATTATAGTTTGTATTGTATTATTATTGTACTGTATATTATTGTATTTATTGTATTATTTATTTTTTCATTGTATATTTTTTCTATATGTTTAATTTTCTGAAATTTTATTTGTACATTTTTGCAAATCATAATTTTTAAGTCTATTGTGACGTTTTCCACCGCGTTCCTTTCCTTTATTTTCTGCAATGAAAAGCAACAAATGTGGAGGAAGATGCATTCCTTCCCAATTCTTATCCCAAAATTTGTTATGTCACTGGTTGGGAGGAACAACTAATTCGAATGTTAAGATTTTACAGTAAAATTATCCAAATATTTACTTTCTATTACTAAATTTCACTATTTATCTGATCAATCCTACTACTAACTATAACTTAAACCTAAGTTATTTCACCGGTCTCCCCCTTTATCAGTCCGAACTTCCTTCGCTCACAATCCAGGGCTTTCCGGACACTTACACATCGGGTAGCGCTTCACGAACAATTCGATATCTGTTGAAGCTGGTAGACCACGGAGAGGATCGTACAGTCTCTAAAACTAATTTATAATCTACTTACCCCATGCAGTTTTTTCCATTGCCCGTTCTTGACACTAGTTACCTGAAAATGGTACAATCCAATGGGCTTAAATTACGCACTACACACTTAATTACACGAAACTTTACTTCTAAAAAAATCAATTCAAAACCATTACACAAGTTCCTAGTTTTATATGCCTGTATTCTAATACTCAACCCGGACCCCGCACCCGATTTTCATTTTCACTAACTACTCAACTATCTGTTCATTAATGCTCTTCGTATGGCCTAACACACCGACCTTCCCACTTCTATAAGGGTTATAGTTACTGAAGTCACGAGATTGCCTTTTGCGTATGGATTGGCTGTGAGGGAGGGAAGTGAACATTTGACAGTGCTGCCAACCTCAACAGTGAGACATTACTCATACATTTCACTACCATGCAGTTTCTACATACATTTTGTACGCTGTGGTTTATTCCGAGAAAATGTTTTCTTCATAAACCTTATAAGAAATTATGACCTGTAATATTGCCTATAGCTTAATTACATGATAGAATTGTTTGATTTACTGTAATTACCTGCTATATTATTCCATTGGAACAAAATTTTCTATGAATGAATCGCCTTCTTTACTATCGCTGTCACCGGTGTCTTCACTATCAGTCTCACTAGTATCTACTTAACCGTTTCCTTTTTTTACCAGATGTCAACAAAACTGTTAAAGAATACCTTCTTCACGTCTTTAATTTCCTTCTTTATTTTTTGAATTGTGGAAAGAAACATCACTGTAGTTAGCCACTCACTCTTGGCTTTTGTTAAGAGGCAGGGAAAGGCATTTTTGTTTAGCTTCAACTTCACAGCATTTTATTACACTGCATATTAGATTTCGTTCGGCACTGTGAATAGTCTGCCCGCGTTTTCGAGAAACTAATATTTCTGTTTACGGTAACAAACAGTTATATTTGTACAGTTAACCGACAAAAGGTTACGCGATATACTGTATATTCTCTGGGAATATTTTGTTGTCGCGATATACTGTATATTCTCTGTTTGTGTTTGTTGTACTGAAATTAAAGCAGTCGCGCATGGGCTCTGATGCTTTTCCCCTTTACCCTTCGTTGCAAAAAGGGCAAGCTCGTGGCTCAAATAACTATACAAAACATTTCACGACGAACAATGCTAATTAACAGTCAGTAACTCGGCTTCGGAGCTGAAGGAAGTGTCACAATTGTGTATTACTAACTTTCTCAAAAACATACCAACGCATATTCAGCACGCCTAAATTACAATTTATTTCTGTAATTAGTCAACAAATAATGTATTAAATATTTAAAATTCATGTTGAATTTAAAAATTTATATTGTTTCTTTTTTGTTGTGGATGTCGCAGTTTGCTATTGTAGTTATGGAAAACATTTGTTCCGTTAAAGGTTTAGTCAAGTTTGATTCGTAAGGCGATAGTTGATCATCGGTACATTCACAGTTATTATCTTTTTAAGAGAAATAATATTAAGCTGTCTACGTCTTCGACAATGCCATCCTCTTTCCAATAATCTTTTTTCACTCTTTTACTGTGAATAATATCTCCTCCAATCTTTTTTTGTAACTTTGTTTATAGCTTCATCAGTGATACTTTTCAAGCCAATGAGAAATCTTTGGTTACATTCTTTTTTCTTCTCTTCTTCTTCTTTTTCTTCCTTTTACGCTAGATCCCGATGTGAGCCTTGGCCTCGAACCCCAAAACCCCTTCAATGTCCTCTATCCTTCGCCATCCCCTAGGTATCCTCTCACGCCCGTAATTTGGAGGTCCTTAGTTACGTCCTCAAACCATCTATTCCTCGATCGACCCCTTTTCTTGTAACATAAATCTGAGCCTTCAGTATCCTCTTTGGCGTACGCTGCTCGTTCATGCGCTCCACGTGACCTAAACATCGTATTCACCGAGACTTCATCAATTTTGCAACCTCTATTGTAATATCTCGATCTCCGGTTACGTTAGTCTCGGTTATCTTGTTTAACTCTTATCACTAATACTGTAAATAGTCCCTTAACTAGGGTTCGATGTCGCAAGCTTTCAACCCCGAAACTATTCACAACCGCATTTCAGAGTCCAGTAGTAATATTGGACCTGCTACCTTATATTATCCTAAAATTAAACCCACCAATACTATTCAGTGTACTCTAATAATGGAAACCTTACTCTATTCCCTTCTAAAGTTACTTTATTCTTTCTAAAGTTACTGCCGACACCAAGACTGGAATTCAAGTCGAATTCAATTATCAACATGTTATTAATTTAAAAAAAAAAACTAAAAAATAACTCCTCTGTTCGGGTACCTTGAACTTTCAAGGTAACGGGGGAGTTATTTTTTAGTTTTATATTATTAGTTTATAAAGGTAATATTTATTAGTTTATAGATCTCATAGATTATTTACTTTATTAGTTTACAGATCTCATAGATTATTAACTTTATTAGTTTATAGATTTATATTGTGTTTAAATTGTTTAGGTGTACTATTAGCATTTCATAGAATGTATTAGAAAGAACATAGTAACAATCTGTATTAACAAAAAATTTATTTTGTATCGTAAATTATAGTTATGTTGTTGTATTTAAACTGTTGACTTTCTGTAAACCAATACCTTACATGGGACTTCAATCTATATTAATAATACCGCAGAACTTTCTCGAAAGCGTTTCGGTTTTATGCGGATTACTACATTCAAAAATTTATTTCACTTTCGCACAGATTTTTAACTAAAGACCGTAATAATTTTCGTCATCATTCACAAAAGTAAAATTCTGTATTCATTGTTTTGTATAGTACGTGCCTCTACAGAACGAAATGAAATGGAAAAGTTTTTGAGAATTGGTTACAAGATCAAAGCCAAAAAATACACCTCTTTTGGCCTCGTTATAAGAAGTAAAGCAAACAATGTATGAACTATAAAAAGTTATTTAGGTCAACAGCCGAAAGGCTGGTTTGAACCTCTAGAGGTTTTACTAAGTAAAAACGAGGAGTGAGGTGGTTTACTATTGCCTTCTCAATGTGTTGAAAGAGTATGCTTATCAGCATGCCAGGCCCTCCAAAAAGCACCCACTTTCCACCCTGCAAATAACACTTTACGTCATTCGCCACAGGGTCTGGCTGTATAGTGAAATTCATTACTCTCAGAGGAGATAACTCGACTAGTGTCTCTTACACCTCTACCTCTTTTGTTCATAATAGTTCAGTCATATAATTGGCAGACTATGTGATAAGAAACAGAACTATCTTTTGTAGCCCTGGAAACAACAGATCGAGTGCAATTAGTTTGACACTCCACCTGCCCGTTATGGGCAAATAAAGATATGAACTATATCTTATAGTCATATTATGTCGTTGCATAATATGAACTAATCGGCGGCACTGCTTACGAGGCTGTAAAAATTTCCACTTAAGTTGTTTTTTATTAAAAAAATAATCTTTCATCGCCTATTGTGAGTACTGTGTTTTATTAAATCATACTTCTTTCACCAGTTTTCTTACTACAATTAATGTCCTGTTCAAATTTTTAGTTTCCACTTTTACTGCATTACCTTAAAAAAGTGAGATTTAATTTTACTTTTCGCATTATACCTTTGTTGGTTCTGAAACACTTTACGTAAATATTCTTGATGCTGCAAGTTCAAGGGTTACTACCGAGAAGATACATACTTTTTAGACTTATTTGGAAGATTGAGTTGATTTTGAATAGCTTTGTATTCTTTTTGACGTTTGACCCGATCTTCGAAATAATAAAGAATTTTCAATGCTTAAGCTATAAGTGTATCAAAACCTAAAGCACTGAATTCTTTGCAAAACGCATTATGCCCAAGGTGAATATTACATGTACCGATGTTAAGTAGAGTTTTTGATTGGGAAAAAGCAACGGATTCATTTATAAGATTATAAACTGCCTTACTGACATTTGGTCCATCACAAGATAGCATCAACATTTTTGATAATGGAAGGTATGAATTTTTTAAAGCGCACTATGAATATTTTACTAAGTAATATCAGCAATTGTAAGTCCAATAAAAAAGTTTCAAGATGTCTTGTTACACCTTCATTTGAAAATCGTGAATGAGATCTTATGTCACCCTACAATTTTAACATTAAAAGTTTGAAAAAAGGAGTTTTTAAAGTGACTTTTCTTGAAAAAAGTTCTGATATATTAAAAAAATAAGTAAACTTAAGTGAAGTGAGAAAAGTGAGCCAGTATGGGTGCTGAAACTATATAACCTATATAAACTATATAACCTATATAAACTATATAACTATATAACTTCATTACCTGACGTAAGTAACCTCTCTGGAAGTCAAAAACAAACAGGCACAAAGACCAAATATATTTACTTGACTGTTAATGAAAGCCCCAGAGAAAATCCCCCACTACAAATAATTCATTATAAAAATATGACAAAAATTCATGGCATGATAATTTCATTGGCTACTGAAGTACGTAGACAACGAATTATGTCACTCGTTGAAAACTTTTTCTCATTTGAACCGGCAAAAATGAACCGTATTTTTTATTACAACATGGTTTGAAAAATGTAATTAATTCTCACGCGATAATGACAATGTAAAATGATGATACAGCTGTCTTAAATAACATCGAAGCCAACATACAAACAAAACATCAAGAAATAACTAGAGTAGTTTACCAAAATAAATTATTAATTCCGGGTAGAAAAATTAAAGAACCAGAAATTATAAAAATCTTAAAATGCGATTTCAAAGACTTTGGAAAAATACGTTATTTATTTAGTAATCAATATTATATTGACATAGCAATAAGTATTCACGGCCGCCTCCGCAACGTAGTGGTTAGTGCATCAGCCTGCCACGGGGAGGTCAGGAAATTTTCACGTGTCAAATCCCATAGTTATTGTTACATAATCCAACGTAGTCGCTAATGACCAAGCAGTTGATGCGACATTAAACTAAATTAATTTAAAAAAATAATAAATAAATAGTATTCACGTAATTACTAGGTAATGTACTTGTTTGCATGTTGTACAATCATACTACTGTATGATTATTTTAGTATAATAGACTATTATTGTATAATCATAACAACAGTGAAAACAAAGCTCAGTGACCGTGCGCGAGTCGCAAATTACAGTAGCGATTATATACTTTTGTGACTGTACCGTCGTTGCATGGTGAGGGGCGAAGAGTGAAGTAGATAAACACCGAGGTTGCTTGTGCCAATTCGAATTGTCCAAGGTATACAAGGAACACAAAAGTGACCGTGCGCGAGTCGCAAATTACAGTAGCGATTATATACTTTTGTGACTGTACCGTCGTTGCATGTTGAGGGGCGACGAGTGAAGTAGATAAACACCGAGGTTGCTTGTGCCAATTCGAATTGTCCAAGGTATACAAGGAACACAAAAGTGACCGTGCGCGAGTCGCAAATTACAGTAGCGATTATATACTTTTGTGACTGTACCGTCGTTGCATGGTGAGGGGCGAAGAGTGAAGTAGATAAACACCGAGGCTGCTTGTGCCAATTCGAATTGTCCAAGGTATACAAAAAACACAAAAGTGACTGTGCGCGAGTCGCACATTACAGTAGCGATTATATATTTTTGTGACTGTACCGTCGTTGCATGGTAAGGGGCGAAGAGTGAAGTAGATAAACACCGAGGCTGCTTGTGCCAATTCGAATTGTCCAAGGTGTATACAAGGAACACAAAAGTGACCGTGTACGAGTCGCAAATTACAGTAGCGATTGTATTCTTTTGTGACTGTACCGTCGTTGCATGGTGAGGGGCGAAGAGTGAAGTAGATAAACACCGAGGCTGCTTGTGCCAATTCGAATTGTCCAAGGTGTATACAAGGAACACAAAAGTGACCGTGTACGAGTCGCACATTACAGTAGCGATTGTATTCTTTTATGACTGTACCGTCGTTGAATGGCGAGAGGCCAAGAGTGAAGTAGATAAACACCGAGGTTGCTTGTGCCAATTCGAATTGTCCAAGGTATACAAGGAACACAAAAGTGACCGTGCGCGAGTCGCAAATTACAGTAGCGATTATATACTTTTGTGACTGTACCGTCGTTGCATGGTGAGGGGCGAAGAGTGAAGTAGATAAACACCGAGGCTGCTTGTGCCAATTCGAATTGTCCAAGGTATACAAGGAACACAAAAGTGACTGTGCGCGAGTCGCACATTACAGTAGCGATTATATATTTTTGTGACTGTACCGTCGTTGCATGGTAAGGGGCGAAGAGTGAAGTAGATAAACACCGAGGCTGCTTGTGCCAATTCGAATTGTCCAAGGTGTATACAAGGAACACAAAAGTGACCGTGTACGAGTCGCAAATTACAGTAGCGATTGTATTCTTTTGTGACTGTACCGTCGTTGAATGGCGAGAGGCCAAGAGTGAAGTAGATAAACACCGAGGTTGCTTGTGCCAATTCGAATTGTCCAAGGTATACAAGGAACACAAAAGTGACCGTGCGCGAGTCGCAAATTACAGTAGCGATTGTATTCTTTTGTGACTGTACCGTCGTTGCATGGTGGGGGGCGAAGAGTGAAGTAGATAAACACCGAGGCTGCTTGTGCCAATTCGAATTGTCCAAGGTGTATACAAGGAACACAAAAGTGACCGTGTACGAGTCGCACATTACAGTAGCGATTATATTCTTTTGTGACTGTACCGTCGTTGAATGGCGAGAGGCCAAGAGTGAAGTAGATAAACACCGAGGTTGCTTGTGCCAATTCGAATTGTCCAAGGTGTATACAAGGAACACAAAAGTGACCGTGTACGAGTCGCACATTACAGTAGCGATTATATTCTTTTGTGACTGTACCGTCGTTGAATGGCGAGAGGCCAAGAGTGAAGTAGATAAACACCGAGGTTGCTTGTGCCAATTCGAATTGTCCAAGGTGTATACAAGGAACACAAAAGTGACCGTGTACGAGTCGCACATTACAGTAGCGATTGTATTCTTTTGTGACTGTACCGTCGTTGAATGGCGAGAGGCCAAGAGTGAAGTAGATAAACACCGAGGTTGCTTGTGCCAATTCGAATTGTCCAAGGTGTATACAAGGAACACAAAAGTGACCGTGTACGAGTCGCACATTACAGTAGCGATTGTATTCTTTTGTGACTGTACCGTCGTTGAATGGCGAGAGGCCAAGAGTGAAGTAGATAAACACTGAGGCTGCGCTTGTGCCAATTCGAATTGTCCAAGGTATACATACAAGGAACACATAAGTGAACCGACCTTCCTTGCAGACAATATAGACGATTGACTTGACACTACGAGCACAATATAATTGTGCTTCACACTGGATATGTTAATATGGCAATATATCAAAATGGTAAAATATTAAAAGGATCAGAATAAAAGTAAAACACATCAAGCACATATAAAATACATTATATTTCAGATATGTAAATAAATCTGCAACATCAATACTCGTTCATTTAACATCAATATAATATTTCTCCTCTTGACTATCACACATCTTAATACAACAAATCAGAATCTACTATTCAGATATGGACCAACTTTCATACTTATCTAAAATAAAATTTAAAATATTAAACAAAAATAATCTATAAATGCGATACACAAGTAACAATAATACTAATCATAATTATTATATTATATAGAACAAAAACAAAAAAATAATTATTTAAACAATAATAAAATTACGTATAACGAATTGTTACAAAAAACTAAAATTCTGTTGTTTAGTTCCCAAACTACCTATTAAAATAATAATTTATTTAATATAATACGAGGCATATTCGGAAAGTAAGTTCCGTTTCAATTTTTCTCTGCGGCAGCACTTCAATCGCAGTTCCGTTTATGCACGGTAGTCACTCTGGTTTAAGGGGAACAAAATAACGCCAGTCTGAGATCGGTGTGTGTTATGTACGCCTCGTAGTGCTAGTTTATAATGGCGGCGGTAATCGAAAATCCCACCGCTTGTGGAATGGGCAGCACACTCGATTTTATGACACGTTATCACAAGGATTACGAGAAATTTTTAACTTTGATAGTCACGGGGGATGAAACTTGGGTTGTTTAAGACACCCCTGAAAGTAAATGACAGTCGATGGAATGGAGGCACACTTCGTCCCCAGCGAAGGTTAAACCCAAACGAATCTTGGCATGTCTAAAAGTCATGGCCACAGGGTTTTGGGACAGATAAGGCATTATAATAATTGACTTTTTACCGCGAAATGAAAAAATCAATAAAGATGTTTACTGCAAGACGCTTAAAAAACTGCGCCACGCAATACAGAACAAGCGTCGAAGAATGCTCTCAAAAGGTGTGGTTTTCATTCACAACACCCGACCACATACTGCGAATGTGACAAAAAAATCACCTAAAGGGTTTTGGCCATCTTCCGTACAGCCCCGACCTCCCGACTTTAATTTCTTTCTGCATCTGAAGTCTTGCCTTGGTGGTCAACGCTTCAATAACGATGAAGAGCTGAAAGAACATGTTACCACATGGTTGGCAACACAGGCGGCAACATTCTATGAAGAAGGCATACACTAACTTGTATCACGCTTTGACAAATGCCTGAAAAATTACGTGAGCTATATAAAAAAAAACAGGTTTGTAGATTTTTTGAAATAGATTGCTTAACTATATCTGTACTTGCTTTTTTTATTAGCAAACGGAACTTACTTTCCGAATATACCTCGAATTTATCATAAAAGGGGTAATAAAACAATTTCTATAATTAAACTAAAAATGGGGATTGTGTACACGAATTAAAACAGCTCTATAACAAAACTATTTTGTGTTTGTGTATTTTATATTAATTTTATGTTTGATGATATTACTGTAAAATACACAGGGCTATTCAAAATTTCTCGCCATTCTTTTGGAAGTTTATTCTATAGCTAAAAATAAAAATAAATGTTTATATAAGGTCTGGAAACACTTTGTTAATGAGTTACAACCGGCGAGATTTTACCTTGCCGTCAGTTAACCCAGTCAATTGAGACCATCCTGAAATCTTTAAGCTTTATTATGAAGAAAATTGGTGGTATCTAACGGTTTTTATCCTGAAATATTAAATAAAATAGATCCCATAACTGCAAATGGTTTTAAAGATATCTTATATATGATATAAAAATGAGGGGTTAAAATAATACTTCTTTATGTTTAACATAAAATAAAGTCATTAAATGTTTAATTAAGCCATGAATCTTTTTTTTTAATTCAACAAGTAAAAAATTAAATACCGGGAAAATTTATATAAATAAAGTAAATAGAAGATATTAAACCTTCTGCTTTGTAGTCCAATCCTATCTTGAAAGGGTTTATTTAAGAAGCAAATCTGGTGGCATCTTTTTTAATCTGAAAAATTGAATAAAGTATGTGTACCAGAACAAAATATTGGCTATTTCAAACAACTTTATAAGTAATACACACACCTTAATTTTTTTATTGTTTTCATAATTGAATTCATCGCCCATAACAGGCAAGTGGAGTGTTAAATTATTTGCACTTGATATGCTAGTTCCAGGGCTACAAAAAATAGTTCTGTTTCTTATCACATGGTCAGCCAATTATATATTTGACTGAACTATTTAAGAACAGAAGAGGTAGAAGTGTAAAATACACTAATAAGAGTTATCACCTCTGAATGTAATGAATTTCATTATACAGCTAGACCCTGTGGTGAATGAAGTGAACGTGTCATTTGCAGGGTGCAGAGTAGATGCCATTTGGTGGCCCTGGCATACTGATAAGCCTAGGCTACTTTTGTACTTAGTTAGGAAGATACTGGTAAACCACCTCACTCCTAGTTTACTTAGTAAAACCACTAGAGGTTCAAACCAGACTATCGGCTGTTGACCTAAACAATAATTGAATTGCAAATTTGTTATTGCCAACACATGAAAATAATTTTCATTCAGCTAAAAAATTGTAATTCTCTTGTAATAATCTTTACCCCTAATTTAAGTGTTTCACTTATGGTTAACTTTAAAACTACGAGAGATATGGTTCCAGATCTATTTTATCCAATTTTTCAGGTTAAATCTCATAAGATCCTACAAATGCTGGCTCCTAATTAAAACCTCAAGAAATTCAGTAAGGTCTCATTTTACTGGGGCAACTGAATTTTGACTGAAAGTATTTTACCAGCCATAACTTCATAATGAAGCATTTCCACGGACCTATGTCTATATGAATATTCTTTCCTATTTTTAGCCGTATAACCAGCTCCCAAAAGATTGCCATGCTTTTGAAGCTCCTGTATAATAAAAAGTAGTAGTTTTGTTGAATTCTGTTTTTTAAAACAATGATAAGGTATCAGCAATTATCCTATTTCCTGATAATTACTATAATAAAGAGTAATATTTTACTATTGATTTAATATATTTCTATTACAATTACTATATTAACACTAAGGGCACTATAAATTGATTCATTAAGTTGAAATACGATTGCAGTCAGACCAAAAGAGCCCACTCTGCTGCCACAATCCATCTAGTTAAACCATATGGCCCAAGAAACAATCCTACATGACAGCAACCCTTGGACCAGTTTTTGTGGCAAAATAATCCCCCAAGGACAAGAGATCCTTTTCACTCTACTACCATAGTTTGTAGAAAAAAATAATTTTTAAACAATTACTAACAGTTTATAATGAAATCAACATGATAAACTTAAAAGACAGCTTAAAATATTGTTATTACAAGATAAAACCAGAAAATCAAGTTTTTCAATTTTTTTTACATACTACACTTAAAAATGAATTAACAAAACGTTTAACAGTCAAAATAATAAATACACTAATAAAATATTTAAAAAATAAAGTGACTATACTTTTATCAGTAAAGCTACTTAATATTATGTATAGTTTCTTGAGTCACGAGTTTGCCCTTGTTCGCAATGAGGGGTAAAGAGGGAAAAGCATCCGTGCGCATGCGCAACTGCTTTAATTTCAGTACAACAAATATACCCATATTTGGAACAATGGAAAAAGATAGTTAGTAATTACAGTAAATCAAACAACTCTAGTTATGTAATTCATCTATAGGCATTATTACAGGTCACATAACAAATATACAAATATAACAACAAATATACAAATATATATGTACTTATACTATACCCAGAGCATCGCGGAACCTTTTGTCGGTTAACTGTACAAATATATTGATGCCGGTGTATAAGATTGCACTTCTATATGCAACCCGCAGAACATGTGTACTACAGTATCTAAAAACAACAATTAAAAGAAACAGCTGATATAAATTTAAATAATGTATCATAATTGTTATTGACAGTGTGATGACGTGTAACAAATCAGCTGTCAGCATTACTATACTAATACTATGTTATTAGAAAGGCATGACCATTGCACCATATACCTCACCCGACCATCACTAGCTCTCTCTAGCAGAAATGCGATCTTATACGCTGGCATCAATAACTGTTTGTTGCCGTAAACAGAAATGTAAGTTTCTCAAAAAACATTGGCAGACAGTATTCACAGTGCTGAACGAAATCTAATATACAGTGTAATAAAATGCTGTGAAGTTGAAGCTAAACAAAAATGCCTTTCCCTGCCTCTTAACAAAAGCCAAGAGTGAGTGGCTAACTACTGTGATGTTTCTTTCCACAATTCAAAAAAAGAAGGAAATTAAAGACGTGAAGAAGCTATTCTTCAACAGTTTTGTCGAGACACCTGGTAAAAAAAGGAAACGGTTAGGAAGATATTAGTGAAATTGACAGTGAAGCCGCCGGTGACAGCGATAGTAAAGAAGGTAATTCATTTATAGAAAATTTTGTCCCAATGGAAAAAGATAGTTAGTAATTACAGTAAATCAAACAACTCTAGTTATGTAATTCATCTATAGGCATTATTACAGGTCACATTTATTTCTTATAACGTTCATTAATAAAACATTCTCTTGGAATAAACCACAGTTTACAAAATGTATGTAGAAACTGCACGGTAGTGAAATGTACGAGTAGTGTCTCTCAGTTGAGGTTGGCCGCACTGTCAAATTTTCACTTCTTTTCCTCATAGCCCATCCATACACAAAAAGCAATCTCGTGACATCAGTGTCTATAGAGATGAATCTTAATGTAATATCAATATAAAAAATACCTTAAATTTAAATTTATAAAAATATTACTTGGGTAGTAAATAATTTACAACCTCAAAAATTTCACTTGATTACAAAACTTAATAAATACCTACATTCTTCAATAAATTTCTATGAGAAATTCTCACATTCTTCATTTCACTAATAAGAAAAGAGTATGTTTAATTTACAAACGATCCAAACATCTTAATCGGTATTGTCTATTCTGAGTTCAAGGCACATGTCTTCATTAATCATTCAAAAATTAGCATCCTTTCTTAATAAAAATATAAAAAATTTACAATTTTTTATTTTCTATATTTTAAGTTTAAATCACTAATTTTTCAAATAAACAATTCACCATGCTAACAATAAACTACATAGTGGAAAGAATATATAGGTGAGCTGGCGCTTATGTTCCAGTGACGTCATTACCGGAACATCAGTCCTTATCTCATTATAACTCTCATTATTAACTCATATATCTCATTATTAACAGAACTCACGGTTAAATTTGCTGTTTGTTTACACTGTTCAACCATGTATTTTTCAGCAGTAAAGTTGTAGGCGTCATATTTATGAATATTTTTATGCAATTTCACTCGCGGATGAATTAATATTCAGTATCAGTCACTGAAGCTAACCTAAAAATCTGGTGTGAAACACCCACAGACTTTCTCTTGCCAATACAAATAATAAAAAATATAAACTAATATTATTAATAGAACATTAAATAAAAAACTAACCTCAAAACACATAACCTAATTTTAATCATGATTGAAACAAAAATGAAAACCAACCTTAGTTTGGCTTAATAATACAGAAAAATCACTCTTTGATACTGAAGTAGGCTCTGCAGAGAAAAATGCTTTAAATAAAAGTTATAGATCTCATAATTTTCTATAAATTTTATTATACACACTTTTGTCGTAAAATGCATACTAAGGCTGAAATCTAATTTTTTTTACACAATTTCATGAAAAAAAAACAACAAAATCACTAATTACTGCTAAACTAAGCGTTCTACAAAAAAATGTTTAAAATGAAAGTTGTAGGATTTTAAATTCTCTACAAATTTTATTATATACATTTTTGCACTAAAATGCATATTAAAGTCGTTATCTTAAAAAACAAATTTTTTACGAGAAAACAGCCTTCCCAAGAATTTCAGCAGACATGGCGCCTACCCTATCTTGTAGAGCATAAAAAAATGTAGTAAATAAGGCGATTTTTAAAAACAATTGTAAGAATTTTTGAGAAAATCGCAAAAAAGTAAAAAATGACACGAATAAACTTCCGGTTGACCGATTTTGATGAAAATGTTCGTGTCAGGTCCTCTAATAGTACCTAACTAAAGTTTCAAGTTTCAAATTCGTACATTTTTCCATTCTTGAGATATTTTGTTCACACACACACACACACACACACAGACCACAATCACAATCACTAAAAACATGTTTTTAGTTCAGGTGGTCCGAAAATGTGTATAACCGATGAAAACTCAATTTCGAAAAATCAACATGAAAACAATACTTTCCTCCCTATATATTTATATAGGCAAGAGAAAGTAAAAATTCCTGCTTAAACAGTATTTGGTGGTAACGCTTATATTATCAAAAGTATACGATTAGAGATGGCAGGGCTTCAAGTTCCATGACTGATGTTGCGCAGATCAGACCTAATTGAGCAGTGGGATAAGCACGCCCATTTATTCTTCCCACAATGAATAAACTACATTTTGCAAAAAATGATAAATAAAAACACATACATAAATAAAATGTTCGCTTAAATTATATGAAATATTAATACCCCAAACCTTTAAAAAATTAACATTTAAATAATATTAAATCATTTTAATAGATCTTCAAAATTTACAATATATTTAAATAAGGTTTCTAAAATAAATAAAATATTTGTATAAAATTTAACTGTAGTTTAAGAACCAATTAAAACATATTATTTTTTAAACTAATTATTAACTATCGAAAAATAATGTTTCTACTGTGATCACTTGTTGGTCAAGAAAAAAAAGACATAACAGAACAATAAAAATACTTTGACTATTTTAATTAAAACAAAATAAGTTCTCTCTAATAATATTGCACCTAATTGATCTTAAGAAAACTATTTATAACTAAAATTATATCTTACTGCTAATAACGCAGTTATATCAATTTGATCATTTGCAAATCTACAATAAACAATAACTGATGTACAAAAACATCTAGATCACTATAATCAAAAACAACATCATATTTTCTATTTTTCTCTTACACACATCATACAATTCTCTATCTATTTATAAAAATAAAAGTACATCAGCCCGTCATTTTTTATAGTTTTGTGTTGTAACAAAACACTTTATGACTCTTCACACATGTGTTTTTAAAATACAGTCGGACCTCTATTTATTGAACTTCTACATATTGAAATTCTTTGTATATCGAAGTATTTTCTGAGTCTCGTGAAATTTTAATGGAAAAATGTTTCTGTATTTCGAAAATAAATTGTATAAATCGAACTTAATTTTAGTGAAAATATAAATAGAACTCCATATAGCCCTCCCATCACACACTAGTCAATCCGAAACATTGAGAGAGAGCAACGTGATAATAAAGTACGTTGACCACTGCGGTCAACGTACAAGAGTAGTGTAGCACTCTTATACTAGGTACGATCACAAAAAATATGTAAATACGATGATGTGGACGAAGCAGTTCTCAAATGGGTAAAAATGTTACGAGATAGAAACATACCTAAGCAAAAGAGAAAAGTTGTTCTTTTTGTGGACAATTGCCCTGTACATCCATCTTGTCTCAAAAGAATTAATAAACGTGAAACTTATTTTTTTCCTCCAAATAATACCTCGTCGAAACTACAACCTATGGACCAAGGTGTTATTAAAACTCTAAAAATTTATTATAGAAAACAGGTTCTCAAACCACTTATTCTTTCATTGGAAAATGACAAACCTATTGAAATTTTATTAACGTCACGCTGTATACATCAGAATTAGTAAAAGTGTGGCAAAAAGATGTAGCAGAATCATCAATAAAAAATTGTTTATAAAAGCTGGCTTCTCCGAAAAAACTGTTACGGAAGAAGTTAATGTACTGCCGCATCTAGAGGAATGTTGGGTCCACTTACAGTCGGCAGGCACAGTCAACGATGATATTTCACTCGATGAATTTTTAAGGGTGGATGAAGAAGTTATTGTAGCAGAATATCCAACAGATGATGACATTTTAAGTTCAGTAATAAATCCCGAAGATGAAGTTGAACATGAAGGCAATGAGACAGAAGATATACAAGTTCGTAAGTCTTCGAAGAAAGAAATAATGTCAACATTTGAAACGATTCATCATGGACTTTTAATTCATGGAAACGTATCCGATGATATTTTCCAGTAGCACAACAAATGTGGAACATGTTTACAAAGAATCCACATCAAAGTTTGCTCAGCAGGTTATTCAAAGTTATTTTACTACCCAATAATAAAATGCAGTATTATTAATGTATATGTACGATATGTTCAGTATTAAATAAATGCATATTTTTCATTAATGTTTTTATTTCATTATTTTTAACCAAAATACAGTATCATTTAAGTATATTGCGAAGCCGTATAATACTGTACAATAAAACAAACTTTATGATAAACAAATATTGTTTTTTAGGCAATATGGTTACAGTCGAGTAATCTAGCTTAATATAAGTCACTTAATGGAAAAAAAACAGCATTTCTCTTTATCAAAGTTTCTATACATCAATTTTTTGATAAGGAACCTACAATCTCAATATATGGAGGTCCGACTGTATACAAGAAAGCTATCAGGCATATATGGTCACTCAACATTTTTTAGAAAATAATGTATGTTATGTAAAATCACTTTTATATAAAATTTTAATATCCACAATAACAAAACAAGAAACAGAAATTATTACTATGTTCCTAATCACAACACTAAACTGTTTAAACAAAAACTTACTTATGCAAAGAGAAAAAATAATAATTACAATTTTTAAAAATGTGTAAAAATTTGCATTCATATAGTCCCCTGGATGTAATTAACAAGAAAAAGAAAAATCTAAAGATCTGTACGATTTAAGTTAATACCTAGCCACCTAGTTCATAAAATGTATTAACTAGAAAAAATAAATTTGAAAAACTTTTCAACAAATGGAACACATACACAACTCACTATAATCATCAAGACAAGACATTTCATAGAATAGTGAGTTTTTTTAAAGTGAGTTTTTAAGTCTATTCACATTTCAAATTAAAGGTTACACTATCCGAAGAGATGATTAACGGAATAGATTTTAGTGTAGATTAGTTTTAGTATATATTTCTCCATCTGAAGACGTTAGAGAAAAACAAGTAAAGATTAATTTTATAAAATTGTAGGTGAAAGGGCAGTAAATGTTTTTTAGAAAACTAAATAAAACTCCTCCAAATTTACAATCTAGATGTTTTTATATGATTCAAATCTCTTTTATATGTTTCTTTACTGGTCCATTTTTTAAATCCATAAAATAATAACAAAAATAAACTAACTTATTTAAAAAATAATAAAATATTAAAAAATATATTTATCAAATAGTATAAAATATAACATAATTATTTATTGGCCCATTTTTTACCATAGCCATAATCCAGTAACAAAGATATATTTGTTCTAACAATAATTAAAATACTTAACAATAAATGCATCCATTAAATAGAGTTAAACAACAAACATCTTTTTAACATCAAAGACATTCATTAAAAATTTAACAACAGATTAGTGAAGAATACAATCTATACAGTTAAATATTACTTATTTATTGTGTTAGGTAAGTTTTCCATAACGGAGATAGTCACTAACAAACTGTTCCACTTGAAAAAAGTGTTATGAACAACAGAGGTAATTTTTTGGTCTGTTAAGAGTGTTAACATACTAGAGTTAACTTCCACTAATCCAGCATTCTATAATCCGGCACACTGGATAATCTGGTATGACTTTAGAAAAAAATATAAGTACTATTTTACATCGACAGCAAAACATCGTAAAATACTAATCATGCCTTATTCAAGTTTGTTTGCGATTGGAAGATATGAGTAAAAACATTGTGCTCTTTGCTACTGCTTTGGCTTGAGGTGAGGTAAAACAATAAACTATGAAAAACTCATGGCATAAACTTTGGCCTAAAGTTCAGGACGAAAATGTCAAAGTTTCTACTGAGAGCGATACACCATATATTTATGGTGAACTAGAAGTTGTTTTACGTGATGTATCTTTGGAGAATCCCATGTCACAGCAGAATCGGGAAGAAATAAGAGAGTGGGTTGAAGTACATTTTGATGAGCCGACAGAGGAAATTCTGACAAATGAGGTCATCTACATATAAAGTGTTATCAATCCAACACCCTTAAAGACAAGGACTCAGATGAAAATGATGTAGACGAGCCAAACTCCACTTAGAATCAAGCTGCTAATGCCTTGAAATCATACATTTATCAAGTTTCTGGATGCAGCAGTTTGTTCAATGATGCTGAAATTATGAAACTCTACATCATACGAAATGACTTCATAAAAAAAACAAAGAGAGAAGACTTAAAAATAAATCGATATTCAAGATTTTGTTCAAGATGGCTTCTTTCAAATCGACCATCTTGTTCAAATTCGAATTAAATTTTTTGTAAGCCTAAAGTGCACTTTTTTGTTTCATAGTCAGTTATTCAGTTATTTTACATAACAGAATGTATATTATTTTTTATTCTATTTGAGCTGTTTAAATATATAAAAAAAATCTGTTTTACTGTCATTTTTTGTTTAATTCACGTTTTTCCTGATATTCATCCTGTAATCAAGAATATTTCATAATCCGGCATGCCTCAAGTCCCGAACACGCCCGATTACAGAAACTTTACAGAACTAAAAAACTGAATTAAACTCTTATAGTTCCCATAGCGATGACAGAAGAGATTGTCATAACAAAACATGTCTTTTAATATTCATTGCAGTTGTAGCAATGTTTCTAGCAGGTAGAAACAAAATTGTTTTCTATATTTTTTTCCAACGATACCAAAATCAATTTTTAGCCTAAAAATGTAATGAGTTAATTACTCTTAGCCAACATTTTGAATTGACTTCAAAACCTAGTCAGTCAACCGCTACAAAAAATCGACACTCATTTGATGAGCAACTTAGTTCACATTGGATTCATACACCACGGAGTGACCAGATTCAATTTCAAGGACAACAGGCCAATAAACCAGAAAATGAGTAGTGGTTATCAATGTAACTACGAGGGTTATCTGAAAAGTTTCAGACCTCAACACCAGCACTCATCAAATGCAGTTAGGGAATATGTGCATGCGCACGCTTTGAAACATACTCACAAAAATGTCAGCCATTTTGGATGCTCAGTTGTTTGACAATCGTTTTAATGAAGCGATGCAAAAGTTGCTGTGAAAATGGGACAAAATCGAGTTTCAAGATGTCATTAGATAATTGTTTTTGAAAGGCAATATGCCTACGCAAATTAAAGACAAGTTGGATGTTGTGTACGGGAATTCTGCACAATCATTTACCACCTGAAATTTTGGGCAGCTGAATTTAAACTTGGCCATATTAGCTTGGGTTATGATAAACTTTTGGGATGGCCCAAAACAGCAACAACTGACGATAACATCACTCAAGTTCACCAAATGGGGCTAAACAACCGTCAAATTAAGGTTAGAAAGAATCTTTTACCTTTAGAGTATAAAAAATGGCTGAAATCTTATTAGTACATTTCAATTTGCGCGAACACATTCCCCAACTGTACTTGACAAGTGCTGCCATCTTCATGTTGACGTCGGAAACTTTTCAAACAACTGTTGTAAATGAAGAAACATGGGGAATAATGAATATAGTCCATATAACATTTTTCAGAAAACACAAAGAAGTTTTACCAAGTCTTACTGGAATATATATTCAATGTATACTTTTGTAACCGGGTTTAACCAAATATAGACTATTATTAGTCTTTCTTTCTAAGGTTAATCGATTTTTATTAATAATAACAATTCGGTAATCCTGAATTTCTAAATTACTGGACTTTTAATTTTTATTCATCATTTAGTTTTTACTGAAGTCAATTCATAATATAATTGTAAAGATTTTACAGACGGATAATTGTAAACAAATAAGCATTTCAATAAGGCATACAATAAATAACTAGATAAAATAATCAGCTGATGTTCAACAACTGGTATGATTATGATTATTATAATTTTTCAAAAACGTGAACTCTGGATCATATTCCACCATGACCCTTCAGATAACCTCAGTAAATATGTTCAGTATATATATATATATATATATATATATGTTCAGTAAATATGGAATTTGCAACGTATATTCTAATAATTTTTTTTTTCCAAAAGATGACTGCAGAGACACTTTCCTAACATAAGGATAAGTAATATCAAAACACCTAGTTAAAATATTTTATAATATTAAAATTTTCTAAAAGAATTTATACAACCAATAAAAA
The DNA here is from genome assembly GCA_035578175.1 of Catonia carolina. NCBI lineage: Eukaryota > Metazoa > Arthropoda > Insecta > Hemiptera > Achilidae > Catonia > Catonia carolina. The sequence continues at coordinate 30,205,393 of JAQMRL010000007.1, read as the reverse complement.
AAAACTTTGTATGCTCATACTGGATTACACATGGTTGTCACAACATGAAGTAATTTTAATAATAACAATTAAAATCAAAAGAAAGTATTTCTCAAAACTTTTTTTGGCCTGAATACGCTCTAATTAAATATAACTAGCGGAACAAACTTCTTCAATGATTTTAAAATTAATTTTTTAAATTATCTTGAAATGTTTGTTATTTATGGATAATTCATAATTATCATAATTTAAGAAAAACTGATATAAACAAATTATATCATAACTTTCACAAACAAAATAAAATTATAAAAAACTTTTACTTAATTTTGTATGATTTCTTACGAATTCACACGGTAAAAATTATTACCTAGTATTAATCACATCAAATAAGTTCACCAATATTCTTAAAAATTGTAGCTAATTTGAGAACAAATGTCCTGAGTAAAAATTATAACAAGATTAGAAACTGCAATTTTCTTTACTCTATATAGCTAACCTGGTATATTTTTTTCTATGATTTTATTTTCCACTTACATGTTTCAGTTGATCCACCAGAGTTTCATATAAATGACTTAAGATAAAACATCTTCTGAAAACATTTTAACAAATTTAGTTTCTTTTTTATAATTTATAAACTGTGATGATGGTGGAAACCACTGAAATGCACAAGTTAAAAAATAAAACCATTGAGAAAATAAATCAGTTACATAGCAAGATAAATTAAATATTTATTTCTAAAATTAGAAACCATTCACAATTTAAAAATGACAACTCGAAGAATTGGTATATCTTAGATTACCAAATTCTAATTTATTAATATATCAATAGATTATTCCTTCATGTTTTTTGACAACCATACTAATCTACACATTAAACACGTGCTTAAATTATAAAATACGATTGATACAGTGGAAGACACCAATAAAAATGTTTAATATTTATCACAATAAGTCTAATTAGTTCTTACAATGCCACTTCTATGGTGTATGTTCAACTTTAATCAGAATTATTATAAAATTTGTATATGAATATTAATACTCAAAATAGAGGTCAAAGGACTTGTTATTGGCAGTGGTTCCATTATTTGGTGTTTTTTGAAAACACAGTAAGTACATTTACTGACTGACCGCTACCCGGAAGGTTTGTGTTGGGACTCGTAAATGCGTATGTTGCACTTTAATGTGTTAAAATGCCCAAACACACAAAAATAAACATACACACATTGAAATGGAATTGTGTCTATATAATAATTTCTGAAAACATACAAAGAAAAAGTAAGAGAAAGTTACATACAAATAATTTCACAACAAAGAAAAAATTAATTTCAAGGAATATTTCCACGTTTTATGTTTTCTTGTACATGTGTATTACTAAATGAGACAACTCCAATTTCTAACAAAAAAAAATTAACAAATCATTCTGCATTAAATTCAAACATTTTTTAAAAATAATTTTTGAAATGCATCCTGCAAACCATTCATGTAAATTACAATATAAATGAAATTTTTCACCTTACCTTTGGTTGCTTTTAAGTTTAAAAAACGTATGCGTGTATCGTCGGTATAGCTTATGCATTTTGCTGAGAGCTGTGATATAGACGTTGCGAGTCACATCGCTACATGCAGTAGCGGTGTGATAAAGAGTAGATACAAAAATCACTAATGGTTTTTGCCATAAGTCAAAGCCTTTTTCAAAATTGCCATCAGCCATGAGACACGTCATCTCATGCAAATGATTTTTAAACGCTTTTATTTAACTTACTCATGGATCCATAAAATCTTGCAACTTAAAATTTTAATACTTCTACCGTATCAATATGAATCAAACTTTGCACACTTGTTTATCTTCGATGACAATACGCTGTCATAAAAAAAAATTTACAAAAAAAAATTTTTTTTTTTTTTTAACTTACTCTTGGATCCATCAAATCTTGCAACTTAAAATTTTAATACTTCTACTGTATCAATATGAATGAAACTTTGCACACTTGTTTATCTTCGATGACAATACGCTGTCATAAAAAAAAAATTACAAAAAAATTTTTTTTAAACGCTTTTATTATTACAAAATAACTTACTCTTGGATCCATCAAATCTGGCAACTTAAAATTTTAATACTTCTACCGTATCAATATGAATCAAACTTTGCACACTTGTTTATCTTCGATGACAATAGGTGTTTGTAAAAAAAAATTACAAAAAAATTTCAAAAAAAATTTTTGAAAAAATTTTTTTTCAAAAAAAATTTAAAAAAATTTAAAAAACGCTTTAATTTAACAATTACTTAAAAAAAGTAACTAAAAAGAAAAAAATAAAAAAAATTTACAACAAAAATTAACAAAAAAAATGAGAAAAAAAATTATAAAAAAAAAAAAAAAAAAAAAAAAAAAATTTTAAGAAACGCTATTATTTAACAATGATTCAAATAAAAAATGAACTAAAAAGAAAAAATAAAAAAAATTACTGACATTACTGTTACAAATAAAAGCGTGGCGCATTTTTATACAACGAATATTTTACAATAAAATGCGCCACGCTTTTATTTGTAACAGTAATGTCTGTAATTTTTTTTATTTTTTCTTTTTAGTTCATTTTTTATTTGATATATAATAATAGCGTTTCTTAAAATTTTTTTTTTTTTTTTTTATAATTTTTTTTCTGTGATTTTTTTTGTTAATTTTTTTTGTAAATTTTTTTTATTTTTTTCTTTTTAGTTACTTTTTTAATAACATTTCATGTTCACATACCCAGCTTAATATACTTAAGTCAGTATTGCATTAAATAAAAACTGGGAAAACAATGTTATATTCCAAATTTCTCAAATATTTTGACAATTAGAAAGCACAACCATGAATAATCAACACTGGAATTACTGAAGGATTACTGTATTTCAAACTATTTTACTCTAAACTACTTACCTTGAAGATTAGTTACCAAAACCCTATTTTGTGCTGAAAGGAAGTATGACTTGGCAAAGAGAAATTCAATCAATTTTTAGATTTTAACAATTGTATACACTTTGAAATTGCTCTTTCCAATGGTACCAGAATCAGGATTTTATTATAACTAGAAATACTTTCTTAATTATTAAAAATTAATGTTATATTTCAATTTTCTGCTGTACCTGTGAACAAATTAATTTAGCATTTGCTTGTTGCCAAGAACTACCTCTTTTAAAGTTTTTATGCCAAATTTCTTAAAATTGATAAATTATATTGTATATAAATTTTCAGGGGTTTCCAACATGTCAAATTTTGTGTTCTTACACATATACAAACTGAAATACATGAATTACTTTTCGAGAAATTTAATTTTTTATATTTCCAGTGGATTTTAGAAAATTAAGGAAAGATGTATTAAAACTCTGGTTTCATCCCAATCAATAAATGCCTATGTAAAGAAATTTTTTGAAAAACAGTCATATTTATGAAAGAAACAAAATTAAATTGTTTTACAGGTCTTAAGAAAAGTGACAAAAGGTTAACTAACGTTAATCTTTTGTAAGTTAAAAAGAAAGTCAAACTGCCCTAAAATATTCCAAATTATCCCTCTAGATAAATAACAAAAGGCGTAACAAAAAAATTCTTGAGCTTTAGTTTAGAAATATTCCTGAATTTAATTTCAGAATATTGATAAATAAGAAAAAAATTATGAAAGAGTTCTGCTACTATTGTTACACTTAGATACATTTATATACTTGTGTGTTATGATTGAAGAAATAAAATATTATGTATTATAAAATATAATTCAAATATAAACAATAAAAAAAATACTGACTTAGAATAATATAGAAAATACAAAAAAAAATAAAGCTTCAATACTTAAACAAAAAAACATTGGAATAAAATAATAATTGTAAATAAACAATAAAAAACAAAAATGGTGCTAAGTAGATATTAATTAGTTCATATATATAACATTACAACAATAAACCTAATATTTAAGTAATTACGATTAGGTTTAAATACATTTAAATATGAGGAAAAGTCAAAAAGTAATGTGAAACTTTTAAGTAACACCTTTTAATAACCTCCAATTTTATTTTTAAATGGTAAAAAACACACACAGCTAGACTCAAATCTGGACTAATGTGAGTTAGTTAAAATCTTTACAAGAAAAGTTTCAAAGGTTATACGAGGGGGGAAGTTGTATGAAGAAAATCACTTATTTTATTAAATTTTTGAACTTTTAATACATTTCAGAAATCGCAATATTTGAAAATAACCAAATATTGATATAATAATCAAATTTTACTACTTATATATCTTTCCTAAATCAAAAAGACTTACTTACTGTTCATCAAAGTTTAGTTTGGCCCATTCTCGCATAGATGTTAAAGAAGTGTATTTTTTTGGGTTTTACGTTGACTGTTCTTCAATGTCTGCTAATGCAGACTGTGGAAAATGATGTTTATGAAAATGAGTGATGAAAAAATGCCAGACCTGAGCGGGAATTGAACCCGGGACCCCTGTGCAGGAGCCAGTTGCGCTAACCACTACATCAAAGGGCCGGTCAAAAAGAAGTGTGTGGAGATAAACAACTATACATATACTCAATAACATGTTTAGTTGAGACTACTGTTCAAATGGACATAAGTAGACTTATTAACTGTTCAGAACAAATTACAGTGAAATTTTCAGGGCAATTCTCTTCTTCCTCACTCTCTTTCCTTAACTTTGCTTTTATACCATTTCTATTGATGGTATAACTTTTATCACTCAGTATAAAAACATTATGACACAATGTTCTAAATTTTGACACATTCTATTATTATAATTATAGTCCTTACTTATCTGTTAAATTTTTGGACGTTAAACCAAAAAAAAAAAAAAAAAAATTATCTGTTAAATAATACAGTAGAATCTCAGTAGTCCGGCCTGTTCGGAACCGAGAGGGTGCCGGAAAACTGAAAATGCCGGATTACTGGATGTGTTAAAATTTTGGAACTATAAATTATAAATTTACACAAAAAATGAATACGTATTGATTTCTATGTGATTTTAAATTAAATTAATTAAAAAAGGTTTGCTGAGTACTTCTGTAGTCATTGTACTAAACATAAATCGGCTATTGACATCGCCTAGTGCGGTGTTGGGGTGCTCATGTTCTGAGAATTACGTTTCGTTGTCAATTCAGCATAAAGAATAGAGTATGACCCAGTTCTGGGTTTTGGATAAAAGGCCAAAAATGATTCCATTTAACAATAATTAAGGTCTGCTTATTTATTTCTTTAATCAAATTCTAAACATACATGTTATATCAAATCCGCCGTAATTAGGTCGAGTTGATTTCCCTAATTCAGTTTAAATCTTTTACCAAATTCTGTCCTGGGTGAGGTTTCATACTTTTAGGCCTAATATTTTAAGGGCCGGATTACTGGAGGTGCCAGAATACTGCACAGCCGGACTACCGAGATTCTACTGTATTCGTAATAACATTGCTGGTTAGTTTCCACTGATGTATTGTAGTTAGATTATGGTATAACAAATATAATCACAAAATAAATATAGTATTAACAATTTACTTTTGTTTGCAAAGGCAGTATGCGATAATTAAATGTTTTCATCATGAATAGTAGTAGCAAACTCCCATAAGAAATGCTTGGCAAATACTACTCAATAGTCTCAACTAACTATGTCATCACGTATACAAACACAAATATAAATAAGCAACTCCAACATCATTAAGCCCTATTACTAACAGCTGTAAACAGTCAGGTGTATAGATAAAAAGTTTAGTATGCATGTTACTTATTTGCCTTGAGTTATTATTGTCTATAAATACCTTCCTTTTTCTCTTTTACTTTACTTTTTTTAATTAAAAGATTTCTTGCTCTCACAATTATACTGATTTATCTATTAAATAAATATTAATTAATTCTCTTCCTATATTTTCTTGGTGAAATGAATTCTTTTATAATTCTTGTTTAGGTCAACAGCTGAAAGGCTGGTTTGAACCTCTAGAGGTTTTACTAAATAAAAACGAGAAGTGAGGTGGTTTACTATTGCCTTCTTTACTAAGTTGAAAGTGGATGCTTATCAGCATGCTTCTTCTGTTCTCAAATAGTCTAGTCATATAATTGGCTGACTATTTGATAAGAAACAGAACTATTTTTTGTAGCCCTGGGACCAACAGATCCAGTGCAATTAATTTAACACTCCACCTGCCTGTTAAAAGTGAAAAGTTGAAAGTGGGTGACAGTTTTTCTTCTTACGCTCCTTTGATTCGTGTGCCCAAAAAATACAATTATCATCATCATCACCCAAACACGGATAGGCCTAAAGCCTGTTCCGGCACCCATCTTCGTAGCGGTCTTCCTCTATCACGTCTACCCTGTGGGGCATAACTTAATATTTGGACTGGTAGTCTTTCCTCTCGCATTCTATTCACATGTTCACACCACCTGGAATTGTAGCGCGCAATGCCGTCTAATAGTGGTTGGACCCGTAATTCTGCTCTAATACTTTCATTACGTTTCATGTCCAGTCTGTTATAGCCTGCCGTCGCCCTTAAAAACCTCATTTCTGCACTTTGTATTAGAGTTCTCTCTCGTTGCGTCATGGTCCAACTTTCACTGCCATACAGCAAAACCGGGACTGCCATAGTTTTGTACAGTTTAATTCTTGTATCCTTTCTTGTCTTTTTTTTCAAAGTTTGATGTATTGTCCCGCAAATTGTTCTAAACTTATTCAGTTTATGCATAACATCGTCATCTTTTAAAAAAGCTTACGTCACATCCTAAATATTTAAAATGCGAGACTTGTTCTAACACTTTATCATTTATAACGATTTTCGTTCTGACTGGATACTTGCCCTTAAAGGCCATAGTCTTTGACTTAGCGGCAGATAGCTTCACTCCATACAAAAATACAATTATAAATACATTTATTCCAAGAGTTTGTGACTATAAATACATTGAAATAACTAAATTACATAGTAGTACTTATGGGCCATCATAGTTGAAATCTTTCTTAGTTGCCTGCTCAAAAAGAATTCGATAAGTCCACTTTGAAACTACTTTTGATACGAGTGAACAGGTTATTGGATACAACTGGTAAGAATTCCAATAGGTTAAAGAAATTATTCAATTAGTTATTAAGATTTGAATCAAAAGTGCTGGTTTAGACTCCGGAGGAAAGGGTTAAACATACAAACAAAATAAGAATATTTTCATCAATACATTGTTGCCAGCCAAATGAGAAAAACATTTCCATTTACATTCTGACTTTTCCCATGACATATATTAGTGTTATAACAAGTAACGTTTTAGTGTATACATTGACAACATTAACTTTGTATAAATAATTATGGAATAAGCTCTGGTAATGAGCAACAGAACTGACCGTAACCTTAGTGAAATACAATTAGTCCGTCAAACTTTATAAATCTATATTAATGAGCTTTGTTAAAGAAAACATTATAACTAAAATTATTTAATAAATCATTATAAATTCACATTTTATTTTTTCTTAGTAATACTCTACAATACTCAACCCAAAACTGGTAGAGAGCATAAAACACAACTGTTCATTTAATGAACATTTTGAGCCCATGAAATAAACACAGTAAATTTCATAATTTTATTCTCTCGCAAAAACAAAACGAAGCATACGTGGAAAACTATTCAAGATTTTAAATAATAACTGTATTTTTTAAAAGTTACATAAACGATTGAATAAATTCGCTTTATCACTCTAATATAAAAATTACAACTCATTTTTCCTGCTAACCTTTCCTATTTTTAAATAATTTATACAAATGTAAATATAATAAAATTTTTAAAAAGAAATAATCGTTATTTCCTACATTTAACTTCGTAAAAAATTAAGACACACTGTAAAATTACTGTATTTTCGTAGTTATAAAAAATAACCAAAAATTCTTGTTGATACTTTTATAGATGGAATATTTATACATTGGAATGTCACAAATTTGAAATTCATGGTAATTAGGATGGTGTTATATATTATTACAGTGTCTATAATACATATGTACTTAAAAATTTACAACTGTTCCAATGGATAACAGTTCATGCACATTTTATACCATCAAATATGGCTCCTAATGAAACATAAGCATTGAACTTTTTTTTAAAAACCAAAATGAGGTTAACACCCAGCCACATTTCATAATGAGACATAACTGCCAAAATACTTTGGGTGATACAGACTGTTTGTGAAAACCAGTTCATATTCCAACAAGTAAAGTGTTACTATAGATGATTAAAAAATGTTCTTAATAATTTGTATCGCAGGAATTAAAAACTAAATGACTAAATAACACACAAAATAAAGCTTTATAATGCATTTTGTGGCTTGTAATCAATTCAAATGTATAAATATTTTAAATTTCTTTACTAACCTTTTTCAGTTGCCTTGAAATGTAAAATCAAATGATACCATCATATAAAATAAGAAAACCATAAGTTAGGTTACATTATTGGCCTCCGGCAGAAGGAAGCAATATGTGAATTGTAAAACCATTTCAGAAAACATTTTTAATTTTTTTAAGTACCGTAATTAAAACTTGTCAGAAATGACGTATTTTAATAAAACAAAGTATTTAACATGTTTTTAGTTCTAAAAAAAATTATTTTTAAAAATATACGCTTAATGAGATAATGTATAATTCAGTAAAAGTTTTGTTTTTAAAGAAAAACCCATATTTTTTCAAGTACATTGTCATTGAACATTTTCTCTTTACTTTGTTTCCTACATGTGTAGTTATCTTTAAAAACCAAAAAGTTTCCTGCATGCTGAATTTTTTTATGTCGTATTTCGCGAATTCACAAAATTTATTTATGAAAAAATATCTCGTCACATAAAAAGTAATAATTTTTTGTTACATTTAATGCATCAACTTTTTCCATAATCATATTACATTATAATTATTATTATATTTGGCAGGAACAAACCTGCCAAATACTTTGTTAATCCGTGAAATAGTTGTTGAACAATGACAATGTAATTGAAAAAATACGGTTTTTTCTTCAAAAACAAAACTTTTACTAAATAATACATTAACTCATAAAGCATGTGTTTTTCGAAATAATTTTATAGAACAAAAAACATGCGTAATACTTTGTTTTATAAAAATACGTCATTTCTGACAAGTTTCAGTAACTTAAAAAAAATTAGATGTACGTTTTCTGAAATGGTTTTACAATCCGCATATTGCTCCCCTCTGCCGGAGGCCATCAAGTTACAGACAGACAGTACATACTCGTATACTTAAATAAAGAAAGGCAGGACATTTTGAATGAACAAATCAAATTAAAAATGACGAAGTTCAGCATTGACTGCCTGCCGCAGTCATCTGCAATAAATATGAAAAGGGTTAGATTTTAACAAAAGTTTTATACTGACAATAAATTCAATATCTGTTATTTTATAAACTCTGATAACGGTGGATTCACTGAAACATGTTAGTTTTTGAATAAAATCATAAATAAGTGAAAATCAAGGCAGCTACAAAAGGTTTATATCAGAATATAAGAAATTGGTTGCAGTATCCATTTTCAAAATGAAATTAAAACAAATCACATCACAAATAAAGAAACAAAATATTTTTGTACTTGATTATCAGAGGTGATTAATTTTTCTGGGGTAAAACCAAAAAAATAAAATACAGTAACTTTATGCAAATGTACATATCATATTCTCACTAACTAAAAATGAGCAATATCAGAATTTGATTGTACGATTTGGATACGTTAATATAAGAGTATCCAATAAGACTTAAAAGTAAGCTACAAATAAATTTCACCATGTGTTGGAATTAATATAAAACTATATAACATAAACATATTTAAAATACAAATTAATATATACATGGTAATAAAATATGATATGATGTGTCATAATTTATAAAATAAAATATATATACGCATTCAATCCACTCTCTTTATAAAATAAAATTATATGATGATGTAGGCCGCATCTATACACATATCACAATGTCATCCCCCCCCCCCCACCAACAATTAAAAGGCCTACAAGTTATATTTATCAGCAGGTACCATTTCTTACCAGATGTTTTACGATCATCTTTCAACATCTTATTAAGATTTTAATTGTATCGTTTAGTCCCCTCCAGTATAGCTCTTACATCCTAAAACAAAACACATGTAGCTTTAATAAACAATATTATTGAACTTTCACTACAAAAAAATCTAGTGTGAAACACTCACACGAATTTCTCTTGTCAATGCAAATAATGAACAATACAACCTAACATTAGTAATAAAACATTAAAAATACATAAAAAATTGACCTCAATAAACATAACCTAATTATAATTATGAGTAAAAGATGCAAAATGAAAATCAACCTCAGTTTGGCTTTAAAATATGGAAAATCACTCTTTCACGCTAAACTAGGCTCTGTAGCGAAAATGCTCTTAATAAAAGTTGTAGATCTTTTAATTTCCTATAAATTTTATTATATACTTTTTTGTCGTTAAAAAATCCATTATTTTACAGATTTTCATGAAAAAATACCCAGAAAATCACTAATTACTGCTAAACTAAGCGTTACACAAAAAAATGTTGAAATATATAAGTTGTAGGATTTTTAATTCTCTACAACTTTTTTTATATACATTTTTGTGCTAAAATGCATATTAAAGTCGCAATCTTAAAAAAACAATTTTTTTACGAAGAAACAACCTCCCCAAGAATTTCAGCAGACTTGTCTTATCTTGTAGAGCTTAAAAAATTTAGTAAATGAGGTAATTTTTTAAAAAATCATACAAGCCATTTTTGAGAAAAACACAAAAAAGTGAAAAATGACACAAATAAACTATTACTTCCGGCTGACCGATATTAATGAAAATGTTTGTGTCGGGTCCTCTAGTGGTATACCTAACTTAAGTTCAAGTTTCAAGTTCGTATGATGTTCCGTTCTTGAGATATTCTGTTCACACACAAACACACACACACACAGAACAATCCCTAAAAACATGTTTTTTTGGGTTTAGGGGGTCTGAAAATGTGTAGATCCGGTGAAAACTTGATTTCGAAAAATTGACATGAAAACAATACTTTCTTTCTTATACATTCATATAGGCAAGAGAAAGTAAAAATAACAAAAACTGGTTTAACTTACCTCTACTCGATCGTGCTCCACTAATGACAAGATACCCTTTTTCATTTTTTCATAAGCACGCTGCTTAGTACTAATAGCATTACTATCGACAAGTTTTTGAATTGCCTTCAGTTGATTAGTTTTTGAGACGTTGTTATTCAGCGCAGCAATCATTAATGGTGTATTTCCATTACAGTCTTTCACAAATAGTGCTCGCTGACAACTTGGAGATGCGAGCAGACACTTCAATTTTTGTATATCATACTCTTGATAAACAGTTGACAACAACGCATGCAGAGGTGTAGCATTATTAATGTCCTATATGAAAACAAAAAATCTGGTGTGAAATACTCACATGACTTTCGCTCGTCAATATAAATAATTAAAAATATAACCTCTGTTTAATCATGAGTAAACAATGTAAAACTACGAACATAATTTTATTTTAATCATGAGTGATGAGGCTAAATGAAAATCAAACACTGTAGAACTTAACAATACAGAAAATTACTAAGTGAGGCGAACCTCTCTGTGGGGCCTCCTCTGTAAAGGATATTACATATATAAAAGGTGCAGGTTTTTTAATCTTCTATAACATTAGTTATATACTTTTATTATAAGACTGCAATTTACCGATTATATACTGAAATTTTTACCGATTTTAATGACAAAATACAAAAAATCACTAACTGCACTAAATTAAATACGATAGAAAAAAATACTTGAAATAAAAGTACCAGGGTTTTTAATTTTCTTCAACTTTGATTATATACACTTTTGCCCTAAAATGTATATTAAAGCCGCAATCTTAAAAATACAATTTTTTATGACAGCACAGCCTCCCAATGATTTTCAGCAGACATGCTGCTTACCCCATCTTGTAGAGCACAAAAAAATGTAGTAAATGAGGCGATTTTAAAATCGTACACCTATTTTTGAGAAAATTACAAATAATTTAAAAACTGCACGAATAAACTACTACTTTTGGTTGATCAAGATAAAGTATTAGGACCTTTTTTCAGTAACCGTTTATTACTCTTACAAGTTGTACTAGAAACAGAATGATCCTGTTCTGACCCAAGACTAATATCCACCCTCACGAGGTGTGTAGTATGCATCTACTAAATAAAAATAACAATAGTATCATCAACAACACTGTCTTTACATTTAAAACGGACCCTTGTGAGACGAATAGGTTTGAGAATAATAACTCTTATGACACTAATCATGAAATCACACCGATAAACATGGCTTTTCTTATCCATCTTTTATTCAAAAAATTTAAAATTTTTATGAAACATTAAGAAAACTCTGAGATGATTTTTTTTTTACACCAGGTACAGCAAATTCACAAAAAATCTGTTGTAATTTATGCAAAGTCACGTGTTTTTTGTCAAAATGTGGCAATAATTATTTTTTATTTTTTTTAGTCTGGTATTATAGAAAAATGTCTAGTGAAAAATTTGATACATCAAACGCCCTAAGATATTGTATTTAAAAAAAAAATAAGGAAGTCGCTTACCACACTATACAGCTATTGTCTTTAGTAAAAGTATGGTGGAAAAACTGCTCTCTTTGAGCTGATGTCATTGACCCATTCTACAGTTATTTATATGACATATATTATTATATGAAAGCAAGGAATTTTGTGAACACATGCTTATAAAAAAATTAATGTAGACCATTTTAATTGGAATAGGAACATGGGTCTGAAAATTGCCTATTCTACGAATCTCAGACGGTTTATACCCTTTTCAGGTCATTTTCAACTAAACCGGCATTGATAAAAAGAATATTATTGAACAAAATACCTACCCCTACTATTTAAGCTTTCAAACGCAGTTAAAACTATTTTGAGAAGAGCTACTGCCCTTACACCGTTTTCTTCAAAAGCCTCGCGATTCAGCAGTACAATATTCACAGATCAATAGAAAAAGTTACTTTATATCTCTGATCGCGGTAACACAATTACATTCCAGTATTATTTTTATTGCACGCCGCTGTCTACCCAGCTATTTTCTTTTTAATGTGCGTTATTATTTTTCAGTTGTAAATATTGTTTCTTGTACTTTCTCTTTTTTATACAAAATGTTATTTTCATTACTAATTTAGAATACCTTGTGTTAAATCAGTTTTAGGCTAAATTTTTATTTTAGTTATGTATGTAGCCCATTTTTTTAATTTACAAAAACTTCAGTTATCATGAAATAACAACTGAAAACATTATTATTATTTCATGATAACACCTGAAAAATGTACTAACAAAATACACAGTTATTGCTAAATCACTAGTAACTATTAAAAGTAACGGTGAACGCAAAATCACTGTCACCGTGATCATGGTGACTGGTTGAAACAGTGAACGCTCTTCACTAATGTATACATCATAATAACAGGCATCACAAATTACCTGCGCATCAACTGCAGCGTCGCGATGTCTGAGAAGTTGCAAGACTGTAACAGAGCAGAGATTAGAAGTTGCTGCATAATGCAAAGGTGTTTCATTATTTAGATTTCTGGCATTCACATTAAAGACTGGTAGACCATTATTTTTAACATTCAATAATTCGGCCAAGACATTAATGTGGCTATCTCCTTTAAGACATAGACGATGAATAATCGTATTTCCGCTGTTATCGATCTAAAACAATAAAACAAAATTTCAATAATATTACACCTTGCTAATCCAAACTAATTGAGAATAGGACCTGTTCAGATTTTGTAATGTTTGGATTATTCAAAAGAAATGTGCACGTAACACAAAATAATGAAATCTATAACACGGAGCAATGTATTTCACATTCAAAAGCACACATACCTCATGTTTATGAGGCACTGGCGAAATATTGATTCATCATCAAGGTTTTTGGCATTACGACAGTTAACATCAGCAATTTTATGCAGCCAGGTTAGTGAAAATGTATCATTTCTCGTAATTGCTAAATTAGAAAAAATTTATTTACCAGTAAGCGATTTATATTACGAACATCTTGTATTATGAACTTGATTATGTTCACTTTCTATTCTCGACTACACTGTTAATCATATTTTGAATTAAATTTTATCTATACAAGCCTATTAAACATACTTTTTTATCATAGAATTACTTAGTTTTTTCAAAACACGTTTTATAAGTAGAAGGTATTTTTTTTTAATTAGAAACAGTTTGGTTTATCAAACATTTTGAACTAGAACAGTTGTTGTGAATTATATTGGTAATTTTTATTTCCCAATCACTCTTAATGTAAATGGGCATTGCCAACATACAATACACAAGTTACAGTAATAATTCACACTACAAAAAATCAATAATACGAGGCAAATCCAGAGTACTGAGTCACTAACGCTGAAAAGGAATTTTTTCAATAAAGATGGCAGCACTGTGTTCAAAATTAAGGTCTTTGGAGTATAATGTGTGCACGTTTGTCTCACTCAGTTGAAAACTCATTGTAGTAGCCATGTTGAATTTAATATTCTGAACCTTACCAGATGCGAGTTGAGGAGCGTAATCCAGTGTCCTCGCGAAGAAATTGCACCGTTCCAGATTTTTAACAAAATAAAAAATGTTTATGGGACCGGGGTTATGTACCGTACTATTGTGTACAAGTGGTGTAGTGAGTTTAAACCAGAAGAACAAGTGTCCTTGATGAAAAAAGAAGTGGACATCCATTAATCAATGACCAATAAGATGGTAAACAAGATTAAAGAAACGATTCCCAGGGGGAAATAATTAATGTTGATATTGTAACACCATAAAAAACTATTAAGGGTAATACAGAACAATATGGGAAATGTTAACAAATGGAGTATGTTTGTTCCATGATAATACACTTCCCCACACAGCCAACAGCACAAAGCAACTCTAGACCCAATCGGTTGGGAGATCATCAACCCCCCCCCCCCCACTCAATCTGACACCTTTTGTTTTTCATCTTTTCACCTGCCAGAAGTCCTTTATAGGTAGAAGAGATTTTCAACTGATGATGAGGTCCAGAGTACCATCAGATAATGGCCCTAAGAGGCAGCAGGAGACACTTCTATGAAGGTATAAGAAAGCTTATTCCTTGGCGCACAAAGTGTACTGAGAATGAAGGTAACAACACTAGAAAATTATGTTTGATATACAATATCCCTTTTTAGAACTTAAGTACTCTTTTTTTCTGGATTTGCCTCTTACATTAGCCCTTCATGGCAGAATTAATGTCATGTCATACACATACTTATTTAATTATGGAGTTAGAACCGAATGTGTCCAGAGTTCCTTTGTGCTGTTGGATGAGTGGGGAACTGTATTGTCATGAAACAAACGTACTCCGTATGTTAACATTTCCCTTATTGTTCTGTATTACCCTTTGGAATAAAATTGTTTTAGAGAAATAAGTTTTCTTGGATAGAAACTTATTTTTAAAGCTCATTAGCCATGCACATTTCATAGAATTGTGCTTTAATTAAAAAACAATGAATGTGGATACATCCATTAATTGACTTCGTTGTTGTTGTTTAGGTCAACAGCCGAAAGGCTGGTTTGAACCTCCAGAGGTTTTACTAAGTAAAACGAGGAGTGAGGTGGTTTACCATTGCCTTCCTCACTGAGTGGAAAAGTACGCTTATCAGCATGCCGGGCCCTCTGAAAAGCACATATTTTCCACTCTGTAAATGACAACTTCACTTCATTCACCACAGGGTCTGGCTGTACAATGAAATTCATTACTTTCAGAGAAGATAACTCTGATTAGTGTCTTTTACACCTCTACCTCTTCTGTTCTTAAATGATTCAGTCATTCAATTGACTGACCATGTGATAAGAAACAGAACTATTTATTTCAGCCCTGCAACGAACAAATTGAGTGTAAATAATTTGACACTCCACCTGTCTGTTATGGGCAGTAAATTGACTTCAACAAAAAATAAAAAACAAAAACAAACCATGTCCTCCAATTTTTATCATCAAATAACATTATATTTAACAAAAGAGATACATCTTAAAAATTACACAAGAGGCAAAACCACTATAAGAAATTTAGCAGGTAGGTTATAAATATTTTTTTTTTTTACTTACCTCATCTGCTCGTAAGTTTTGTTTAACAATACAGTCAGCAATACATCTTGCAATCAGAGGTTCTTTGTAATTTGAAAAGGCAGCTAATTTCAGAGGTGTATTTCCTTCAGTATCAGGCCTTGTAAAAATACCTTTTTCTTTATCAAAACTCTGAAATGCACATTCAATGTGTGCATGTAATTTCTCTCTCCACACCTGGTTTAGTTTACTGATTTCATCAGAGTTAGAATTTGGTTGGGTATCACCAAATAAGGATGATAGCTCTTTTAAGATATCGGTCAAAATACTAAAACACAAACAAATCGATCAGTTATTTTATATCAACAAAAAAAGGGCTGGTTTTAACCCCTGGGTGTTTCACACAGTAAAACAGGGACTGAAGTGATTAATTACCACTACCATTAAAAATCATGACTTCTCATCAGTACACTAAACCAAAAAAGGAATTAGTTTTCATTGTGTACATAAAACTAACTGCACTCACTACATGGTCTGAACATGAAGAGAAATTCATATCTATGTGACGATTATTATTTTTACTGCCGCTAGCCTCTTACTAGCTTTGGTTTGCCCTGCCGCCTACAGGGTGCGTTTGCTGCCTAGCCGGTCAAGTTCTTCTGCGGCCTTATCTGTTTTTATGTTTTTCATTGCTGTGCTCAACTAGACTCCAATGAAATAACATGCAAATAATTTTGGCTGATATTTAACGTTTTTTTTTTTATTTTAAAACTGAAGTTTTTTAAAAATGTAATTCTGGTTTTTCGGTGGCGTATTCACCTTTATTTCTTTTGAATATTATTTTGTTTTTCTCGTCTTGTTTATCCCGTTGATAAGTTTGTTTTATTTTGTGGTTACTTGAGTTATAAACTTTCTTTATATAAGTACCAGGAAAACTGTAATTTAAATTTTTTTCACTAGATTTTATATATATTTGTTTAAAAAATAAAATAAAAACTTATTTAATAAAAAGTAAATTGTCAAGAAATAAACGGCTCTGCTTAACATAACAGATGATGTACTGATAGAACCTCCTTTACGCAACAAATCAATGAGATAGAATTTCCTATAAAAATGGAAAAACATTTGTAAAATAATTGTCATTTACTTCTCACTTAATCTCATTTAATCTTGTTATAGTTTTTATTGATTTCTAATTTTGAATTTTTGTACAATACCGAAGTGTCTTCTTTACTATCATGTACAGATTATTGAAATCTGTTCAATAAAACTCTGTATTTAAGAGTAAACAGAATCTCCTTTTAAAATACATTGGACTTTGCATTTTAAATGTAGTAAAATCTGTCAAATACAGTCATGGTTAATACGATTTCCTGCTTAATTCATAATTTTTATATCAACTATGAAGACATACCCTTCTAATACGTGCCGAATTACACCTATTACACTCAGTTTATGTTCAAGAAATGGAAAAATTCTTACCAAAAACAATTTAATACTGTAGTTTATTTTCAGTACCAAAACCTACATATAGAAAGAAAAAAGGTTCAAAGCACTTCTATAGACAAAATAAGTCAGCCTACTCTACTTTCCGTCTCCTTAACAGGAAAAAGTATGCCATGATCAAGGTCAATCAACTCTTTCAGTCGCATGGTAGTTTAGACAACTAAACTGCCATTTAGTGAAAGTTGTGCATTCATTTTAACAGAAGGAATACTTAAAACTGCTAAAGAACTGTAAATTATTGACTTCAGCAGTTCCATTGGTTGGAACAACCAATTTAAAACATGTCACAGAATAGATTAGTATCATTTATGGGGAAAAGCAAAGCCATTTTATGAAAACAACGCTAAACCTTGGAAAGAAAATGTTTTACCTCGCAGCTAAAGAATTACTGAGAGTAATTTAATGCAGACGAGTTCAATATTTTTTTTTAAACTGATCCCAAATGAAACACTGGTCTATAAAAATGAAGAATGTCATGATAGCAAAAGATAACAAATGAGTCATTCATAAACTCTGTATTTTTATGATCGGTACAGTCATTCTGAAAAGATCTCATTAGAGATAGGTTTATTCTATTTGCATCCTGCCTAAGATGTTTTTCTTTCTAATACACTAATATTGGAATGTCCCTTAAAGAATGTACTAAGCAGATTTACAGACTGTATATGATACACCAGCATAAAAAAAAAATAAGTTATGCATGCTGCTTTCAGGCCCTGACTGAAACAGTCTCTTCAGATCCTCTGGAAAACTCCCCACTCACTTATTCACAAAACAACAAAATAACAATCAAAAGATATTTATCCATTCCAATTAACTAAATACTGTGACTATAAAACTAAATTAAAAAACATAACTCAATACTCACAGTGATTTCTTCTCTTCTCCTAATTCTCCCATTTTAACCAATGTACTGATATATTGAACGACAAATAAATCGTTTTTGCATGATCCTTTAAGTCTTTCGTACCCAGACTGTTTCATTTCATCCTCAAATACTTGAACACCTCCCACCTGAACAATACTTCTGACTTTTCTGCTGGGTATATTTTTTGTTGTATCATTAGATGAGTTAGCAGCAGGAGTCAGTAAAAAATTCGGTGAAGACAACTGCTGACCACTTTGATTATAAACGTAACACCCACCCATTACCGGTACAGAAGTATAATAAACAGAGGATGAATTTGCCTGAATGACTGGTAAATTACAATCTGAGACAGCAGATACTTGATTGCTACTCCACTGTTGGTCGTTGAGACACGTTTCAGTTGCTCCATCATTACCACCATAAACAACTGCAAAACTATCACCATCTTGAAACTTCACCGGAGTTTTTGGAACACTTTGTTTACAACCTGTACTAACCGTGTTTGATCTGATATTTGGAACGCAGAGGGTGGTTTGTATGTTAGTAGGTATATTCATCACACTTGGAGAACAAGCTTGATCACCTTCTGCCACACGATCTGGAGAGTAACAAGAAAAAGGAGAACCTTCATTACTTTCAGTACGGCTTTCATAATCAGAATCATACGGAGTATAATCATCCTCAAAAACTGATGTTGCACTGTTAGATCTTGGTTTATGATATGTTGTCACCGGTATGTTTAGTGTCTGAATCTCAGTATTTGGCTTGCTCTGGATATTATCGATACATGGTGGATATATAGTATCCTTGAATACATTTTTTTGGATATTGACACTCTTGAACTGCGGGCTGTATAATTCAGGGCGAGGGCTCACATTTTCTTCATTGCTTGATCTGAAAAAAAACAAATAAACACCTAAACTTAACACACAAAACACAAAGATGTTCTTTTAATATTGAAAATAGAGAACTATGGAAAGAATATATTTAAGATATTGTGCTGATATTGAATGAAAAAAATCAGATTATCATGACAGGAGAAGGCTGCTAGAGCTCAATTTCATCTGCTGTATTTTATATTAAATATTAATTTGTGCGACAAGTTATATAACCAATAATAATAAAACGGGGTTTGTAAGTGTTAAGAAGATGTTTTTTTAATATTGAAAATAGAGAACTATGGAAAGAATATTTTAAATATATTGTGCAGATATAGAAAGAAAAAATCAGATTATCATGACAGAACAAGGCTGCTAGAGCTCAATTTCATCTGCTGTATTTTACATTAAATATTAATTTGTGCAACAAGTTATACAACCAATACGAATAAAACGGAGTTAATAAGTGTTATTTTACAGGCAAGAGAACCATAATTGCCTATCAATGGGATCTCATCAGCATGATTGCACTGTATATATCTTATGTAAAAATCACCAATTAATTATTGGGAATTAGAAATTTTTAAAATTAATATGCACTTTTTTACTTTAATCTTGCCCTATTGAAAAATAACTAAGAAAAGTTACATTTTCATGTCGATTTTTTAAAATCAAGTTTTCACCAGAAATACAAGTTTTCAGATCCCCTAAAGACAAAACCATGTTTTTACTGATTGGTCTGTGTGAGTGTTAACAAAATATTTCAAAAATCGAAAATTGTATGAAGTAGAAACTTTGAACTTAAGATACAGTAGCCTACTACAAAGGAACTTGACACGAATATTTCCATCAAAATACGTCAACAAAAAAACCTACAACTTCAATTTAAATGTTTTTTTCTACAGTACACCAACTAGTAATTTTCCATAAGAAAATGTTGCTCCACAAAATCCAAGTCCAAAAGAGAGTGGTTTCATTTACCGTCATTCAGTCATGATAAAATCGGTAATGTTTTTATTTTTACATTATTTACTCATAATTGAACATGAACAAATTTGACGGGAGTTCTTGAGCTCTGCGATGCACAAGAATACTAAATTACCCCCACTACTTTATTTATTAGTTTCTCCCACCTTTCATTTCTATGAAGAATCAAGCCTCAAATTTTTAGCCTTAAACAGAAGTCCTGATTCAATGCGCATCTTTCAGCAAATGTCTAACGATGAGGAACTGGGGTTAATGTTTTCATTATTTACAATGGCAACAGAAAACACTCATGTGAGTGTTTTACACCACTTCAGATTTTTAGATTTCTGAACAGTAAAGCTACTTTGCCTGCAAGACTTTTTTGATATTACATCTGACTGGGTTGTACATTAATGCTACCACAGATTGTGAAGGGTTACAGACGAGAATAAAAATAAAACATCACACCTGTCCAGAAATCAAACCTGGAATCCTTAGTACAGTGACCACACACACTAGCAAGCCAACCAAAAGAATCGCTTGCATCTGGTCAAAAGTATGTCTCCTATGACTCACTCATTGATGCATTTAAAGACTGGAAAGCGCGCTAAACAGTGCAGTGGGCTTGGAAAATGAGCCAGAAGAATCATGGCTTCCCCCTCCAATGGCGAGACAGACCGTAGTGTCAGACGCTGTTGGGCATTGCTTGTGTTGCGGTTCCTACTGTTTAGGTAGACAATACTGTTATTGTACTACATTTATTGTAGTTTAGTCACAAAAATGAAAATTTTGAAACTACACTGTCAACAATCTAGTAATTTGTTAGTAACAGACGATTCAAATTTAAGCTCACATGCTCACTTTACTGGTTTCATGTCTAAAGGAAAATTAATAAGAGTTTCGCCAGATGTTTTTAGAATTATTAAATATCTGTACAATCAAATTATAACTATAGCATCTAAAGATTGGGGAAGTTTAAACACTTCAAAAATTATAACATTAGTGCGTCGGATGTTTGGAGGGAATATATTTAATAACCATGAAGCAAGCACTGATTTTGGCAAGGATAGTCATGTAATTAAATTAATAAAACTAATAGGATTACTGTTATGTAAAGTTATATGACATAGCATTTCCAAAAAAAAAACTTGTAGTACGGCAGAAACTAAATAAAATTGTTTTGTTCAGAAATGTTTAACTTAAATAAACTAAGACAAGTTTTATGTTTCTTTATTTTATATAATTGTATTTAATAAAGTATTTCTGACACATACTCATCTTGTTTTTGTTTATTTCCCAACGTATTTTTATCGCTCATCTCAAAAATAACATGAGTTTAAATGATTACATGTAAAATATTTAAAAAACAGTGATGAAATATAATTGTCAAATGTCAAACTTTGTTTTTGAAGTAATATTTTATAGATGTTCTTGAAGCAGTCATAAATACAAAATAAGTTGTTGGTGAGAGTGACGTGGTTGCAATGATCTGAGCTGATTCACTGTTCCGCCAGTTGTGGAGGAAGTCCCACCACCTGCCAGACCGTTTTCCTACACAGCGTGTTATCCAGTCTTTATACACATCGATGGACTCACCCATTATACCTGTTAAAAACCCGCTTTATCATAAAAAATAAAACAATATATATTTTAAGTATTTAATTACCTAGAATCTTGGTCCAAAATTCCATCTCCCAAATAAATAGCCAAATTTTTTGGGGTACTTCGTATAAAGGTACTTCTTATAAAGGCAGCTTCATAATCTGAGAATACTAAAGTTTTTTCCAAGTCATCATCTACTGAAGCTGATGGCCGTGCACTGGCAGGACTCACAAAATTTTGTACGGATGAGTATCTATTTTCTAAAGCAACTCTTCGCTGAGACTGCACAGAAAATCATAATTACAAAAAAATAAGAACAATGATAATATATACGTACAGAATTACTCTCTAAATCCAGATTTTTGAATTATCTGGATCAAATGGACATTTGGATATTTTAAACACAATCCCTGTTTACAGCACTCCCAATACAATATAATCCATGTAATTATCTGATTACACCAAAATGCTTATCACTCACAATATTATTTACAATAGACTAATCCTGAATTCACTACCATGCATACTTTTGTAATTTTGGTTAGATTTATAAATTTCAGGTATAAACTAAACAGTAATATAAATTTATATTATTTATTTATAATATAAGTATTATTGGATACAGTAGAATGAATTTTATTTATTTATATATTTTTATTTCATTACAGAACATACTCCTTTTTCAGATTATTCTTAATACGAGAAAAAGTATTGAAGAGTAAAGAGTGGAGGATTCTTCAACAATATTGTTATTAATATTGCATGTAACTGTTATTTCCCAGTGACTTTAAAGCTACATATATATATATATATATATATATATATATATATATATATATATATATATTTTAGATAATATCAAACCACCAGTAAACACACAAAATTAGCAAGAATGATCTTACCGTTAAGTTAATAAGGCCTTTTCAGATCCCTGGATCCATCATCAGTCAACTCACAAACACTATAAAATTCTTTCACTGGCAATGCATTGCCTTGTCAATTCAAGTCATGACTCTTAAAAAAAAAAGAGTCATGACTTGAATTGACAAGGCAATGCATTGCCAGTGAAAGAATTTTATAGTGTTTGTGAGTTGACTGATGATGGATCCAGGGATCTGAAAAGGCCTTATTAACTTAACGGTAAGATCATTCTTGCTAATTTTGTGTGTTTACTGGTGGTTTAATATTATCTAAAATATATATATATATAGTCATGGTCAAAATTAATGCATAATTTTAAAAGTTTTAAATAGTTTCACAGTATCTTCATGAAGTAGGTATTAACCGTATTATCTGGCCAGCAAACATCCCAGCCATAAATCCTATTGAACACGTTTTGATTACGCTTAAAAAGTTTTTCAATGGAATGCAGTGAATCTTCAACAGCTGTCATGTAGTGAAAGAAGAATGGGAGAAAAATTAACCAGGAAGAAATCCAAAACTTGATTCAAGGAATGTCGAGATGGATGTAATTAAGGCAAGAGAGGGCTGTACTTGTTACTGAATTACTAATTCATTATTAATCAAATAATAATCATTCACTTTAAATTTTTTCTATTATGTATGAAATGAATATGGAAAATTTTCATTCAATACTGTAACTCTTCCGGTTATGTTAAATAAAACTTAGAGTTTTTTACTTTCTCTTGCCTAAATGAATATATAGGAAGGAAAGTATTGTTTTCATGTCGATTTTTCGAAATCGAGTTTTCACCGGATCTATACGTTTTCAGACCCCCTGAACCCAAAAAACATGTTTTTAGCGATTGGTCTGTGTGTGTGTGTGTGTGTGTGTGTGTGTGTGTGTGTGTGTGTGTGTGTGTGTGTGTGTGTGTGTGTGTGTGTGTGCGTGTGCGTGTGCGTGTGTGTGTGTGTTTGTATGTGTGTGTGTGTGTTGTGTGTGTGTGTGTGTGTGTGTGTGTGTGTGTGTGTGTGTGTGTGTGCGCGCGCGCGCGCGTGTGTGTGTGTGTGTGTGTGTGTGTGAGTGTGTGAGTGTGTGTGTGTGTGTGTGTGTGTGCGTGTGTGCGTGTGTGTGTGTGTGCGCATTTGGGAACCATGTATTGTGAAATCCGGCATGTGGTTACACACCAACTTAGAGAGATCCGTAAACGCTGTGAGATCCAACCCTCAGATCTCACAGTGTTCTGGTTTGTTATTGGTCATCTATGAGGTCACGTGATGGTCGAAAATGAATTTGGAAGTGGATCTCGTCTTGGCGTTTTGTAACCGGCAGAGTGTATAAAGTGTGTGACCACTGGGAGCGCTGAGATAGCTGATCACGCAAGTTGCGTAGACCAACGCGGGTATCTTCGATTCTATGAGATCCTTCAGGCAGATAGACATCACGCTTTACTTTTCATAATCAATTAAAACTGATGTTTGTTTGGTTTGGGGAGCAGTGAAGGCGCCGACGATTGCTACGTGCGCGCCTTTACCCTTGCTGTAGACATAATAGTAGGCCTACTGTAACACCGAGTAAAAGCATCCGGTAATCGGTGTTATTCGCTGTTAGCTAATTACATTATAGTCAATTGCTTCTACGTCTGTCAAACAATAGTAACGAGCTTAAAAACTATAGGTACACACAACAGCCTTAAAAATTTCCAATTTATTTAACTAATTTATCTATTTTCCCATTACTTTACAAAAATCATTACAATACAAATTAATTTCCTTATTTATAACTGAAGAATCTAAAACTTTTTAAATTTACTCGTGGTGGGAAAATTAATCTACCCAACTATGGTTTCCCATGTTCAAGGATAGATCAGTTTAGTGCTTCTTTTGTTTATTTCTACTACTGCAACTAATATGGTTATCTATTAGTGCGTTAGTATTATAAACCACATGTTAGTTTCTTAAATACTAATTAAACTACTAAGATATTTTATTAAAATAGTGTGCTATAGTACACATGAAAAAAAAACATTAAAACAATAAAATATGAACTATGCAAAACAAAGAATTAATTTACAAATACAGAAAATAATTATCGGACCGGTAGACGAGCTCTCAAATTATTGGATTCCTGGTGTAACTATTGTTTGTACAGCTTCTCTTTCTACTTCCAATAGCCATATGGTTACTGTTTTTTTATACTATTTACATGATGTCCGGTCTATTTTAAAATTGTGAGGGTAGCAGATTGAGCTGCTTGGGTGCTAAGTAGCGGAAATACCTTTGTTATAAAGTATTTGAGGCCTCATGTAAGAGTAAGAGATCCTTGTTTCTTGTATTATAATGGTGGGCTCTTATAGTAAAATAGTTCATGTTTTTATAATCGTATATAAGAGGTTCTCTTGCAAATATTTGGCTGATATCAAGTAAGCTGAATTCTTGAAAAAGCTGTTCCGATTGATACCTTAGTTTTTTTATTAATTGCTCAAAATTGAATGATAAACATTACAAATTACATTAACGTAAATTAACCCACCACTCGCGGTAGAGTCGTCGCTGTTAATCAGCTGATTTTCGGAGACGAAGGTTCCATGGTTCACTGCTAGTATAGGTAGTCAATTTTATACGGATTTCAATTACTAGACATTGTTTACCGGTGTACTTTGATGGTTCAATAAACCATACTCTCTGAGTCTGTACAAGACAAAAAACAAAAAACTACACGTTATACATGTAGTCCGGTCAATGAAGACATAAAATTGGCCAAAGCTGGAAGTAATTAGGGGAAAGCTTAGGCTAATCTTTGCAGGGATAAAGTACACATCAAAAGTACTGCATTCCCCACTCGACCCGCTTGCTTCCCTCTGTGCCCCCCAAACCTTGAATTGTTGGGTTTTGCTTATAAGGCTTTATCTCTTAAACTAATCCACCTATCTACACAAACAGTTTTTTTAGTTTACTTAAATATTACTCAGTAAAGTAGCATCTACAAGATTTTTTAATATTTACAGAAATGTTGATGGAAAAGTGGAGTTTTTGATAACTTTACCTTTTTAAGATTAAATAATTTTTTGTACTCATTACTAAAAAAGATATTTTGAATAAAACTGTTAGCTCATTTTATTAGCTTCACAATGAAATATAATATTCCTTACTTATCTCGTACTAATGCCAGAGATGCGTTTTAGCGTTGGCAACCGTGAAAGGATGGCGAAGGGCAAGTCGCGGCCGCTACGCAGCATTCACAAGTACGATTCTTGTTACACTACTTACTTAGGTATTCGAAATTTTTACTGTATTACTTATTTTTGGGAGGTGAATAAAAGGTATGAATCTAAGCTCAAGGCTTTGGAAATGGATTATTGGAGGCGATGTTGTGGATATACAAGAATGGACAGAGTGAGAAATGATGATATTCGAAGGAAGATGGGTCTGACTGAGAATATTGCCGATTGGATAGAGGCAAAGAGTTTGAAGTGGTATGGGCATGTGAAGAGAATGCCCCCTGAGAGATGGCCAAAGATATTATTGGACTGGGTCTCTGAGTCAAGCCGGAAAAGAGGAAGGCCGAAGCACTCCTGGCAGTATGGCATGGAGGTGGCGATGCGGGCGAGAGGACTGACAGACAGTGACTGCTTGGACAGACAAATGTGGAGGTTATTAGGATGCGAGAGACGGCGACAGCTGCAAAACAAACTCGCTAATATATATATATATATATATATATATATATATATATATATATATACACTTATTTTAGTTCTTTCTATATTTTATGCAAAAAAATTATTATTCGAAATTGATGAAAATTAAAATATTTATATAAATACAGAGTTATCGGAAGATTATACTTTATTTCCCGCATACGATAAACATAAATAAATAAACTGAAGACCTAAATAACTGAATAAACTGGAAGACCTCTGTAAGCTCTGGCTGAAAAACGAGAGCACGGTCTTTCATTAACCCAAGTTCGTAGCAAACGGCCTGACAAACAATAAATCGAGACCTCTCCCAACCGGGATCTTAAAGCCATCATTGCTTGTTGAATCCTGCCAGATATCTTTCCTAAAATTATTCTAGTTCAAGTTGGTATTCTAGGCTGCAAGTTGAATACTCTCCTCTATCGTAAAACTCTCGCAGGGAATGAAGTAGGGCTACTGTGTCTTTATTAAAATCGTCTAGATCAGTTACCCACTTTGTAAGCGGAGTTATTTCTAAGGCGATCCATAAAGTTTCGCAGTTTTGCAGGAACTGACTTGAACTGATTAATTTTTTCAGCATCACGACTAACATTTTGTACGGTACACACCAACACAGGACACATGGTTTCAGTTATTTCATGAATTGTACTAAAAACATCATAATAGTAGCATTAGGATTGCCATGTACATGTTCTTTAAAAACAATTTACACCCTATAACTAACGTGTTTCCGAAGAGCAGGACTATTTGCAGCCATTTTAATTCATAAAAAATTAAACTTACAAAACAAATGAAAATAATTTTAAAAAATCGGTGAAAACTCGATTTCGGAAAATTGACATGAAAACAATACATAAACAATATAACGTACTCGCGGAAAGGCCAGTTAAACCATAGCTCGTACTAATAATGTCCAGTAAACCGTAAACTGAACCGAGGGAAATAGTAATTTCACGAAAAATTATAAGGTCTAAAATACATCTAATAAATATTAATAAATACAATAATTTTATATATAGTTCTGTGTAATTTAATTAAAAATGACGTCATGGATAAATTTTATACACGTTATAAAAATATAATGTACGTTTGTTTACTTAAAACAGCGCATGATAAGTACGGACTGCATAAGACGCCTGGTTGTGAGGGTGAAGCGAGGAAAACTTTAACCGCACACGGAAAAGTAGGGTGTATAATAACATTTTAAATTCCATAAATACAATCTGTACCTCATGCGTTTTAACGTTCACAATCTTTTTTATATTTTAAAATACAGGCTGTAATAGTTTTGAATAACAAAATATTGTTAATTCCTGAATTGTGTGTAATGTTTTTCTATGAATCATTTGTAGTCCAGTCGAGAATGTGAAAAACATCTAAATATTTTTAGAATGGTCGGTTGTGCATAATTTTTTTTGCATTGTGTTTGGTTTGACCTACATAACATTAACTACACAGTCCGATTTGGCGCAAAGGGCTTTAATTATAACTCGCCACTCCAGCGGTGCTTCGCGCCGCTTCCGTGCCTCGCATCAGAGGGGTAGGTGGTTCAGAATCCATAAGCGGATCAGAGCCATAAAAGTGCGGGCGCTGCGCGCCCGCACTTTGCCATAGGGTGAAGGTCAGCCGCCAAAGGGTTTAGGTGGATCAGAATTTATAAGTGGATCAGAAACATAGAAGTGCGTGCGCTGCGCGCACACACTTTACCATGTGGTGAACATATTCTACATATTCTTCATTACTCCAGAAGGGACTCAAAACAGTTCCTATATATTAAAAGCTACTGTGCTCCGTTTAGAAGTAAAAATTTACGCCCCTCCACCACAAATGGACCGGATGGACAGTGAAGGATGTTGTGTCACGCCGACGTAGTTCTATATAGAACTTATGTCAAAAACATTTGTTTTTCCGAACTAAACGTGAAAAAAAATTTTTTATCCAATTTTGGAGAGGGGGTGCACCTTAAGATTCAAGCAAATAATGCCGATATTAAGGCAAACACGATGCAAGACAAAAACTTGGGAGTGACATCAATGCTTGTGGTTTGAGATATTAGTAACTTAAAACCCAAATGTACAAAATTCAAAAAATTTGATTTTTTGAGATTTCTCCGTAAGCGGGTGGGCTGACGGGACCTTTGTTTACATATTCTTGAAGTACTCCGGCAGTGGGACAATAAAAGTCCTATACACTTTTTAGCTACGAGACACCGTTTAAAGATGAAAATTACGGCCCCCCCGCCAATGAAGAGGGGGAGGTTTTAAAAATTTTGAAGCATGCCGTCCCTGTGTGTTTTTAACACTAAACGACATGCTGTTGAAAGATTTTTCGTTTTTTGAAAATTTAAAAATTTCCAAAATTTTGGAGAGGCGTAGCACCCCCTACGGAGCCCGGACGACAGATGTCACTCCGACGTAGTTCTATTTAGAATGTATACCAAAAACATTTGTTTTTGGTATACATTTCCGAACTAAACGTGAAAAAAATTTTTTTTACCCAATTTTGGGGAGGGGTGCACCCCAAGATTCAAGCAAATAATGCCAATACAAAGGCAACCACGATGCAAGGCAAAACCTTGGAGTGAAATCAATGCTTGTGGCGTGAAATATTAGTAACTTGAAACCAAAATGCACAAAAGTCAAAATTTGGTTTTTTGAGTTTTCTCCGTGAACGGGTGGGCTGTCCAGACCTTTGTTTACATATCCTTGAAGTACTCCGGCAGTAAAACAAAAAAGGTCCTATACACTTTTTAGCTACGAGCCACCGTTTAGAAGATGAAAATTTCGGCCCCCCTCCTATGAAGAGGGGGAAATTTCAAAAATTTTAAAGATGCCGTCTCTATGTGTTTTTAACGCCAAACGACATGCTGCTGAAATATTTTTCGTTTTTTGAAAATTTCCAAAAATTTGGAGAGGCGTAGCAACCCCTTACGGGGCCCGGACGAAAGATTTCAAAAAATGTCTCGTTTTTCGGTATTAAGCCGAACACGTTTCATAGCAAAAATTTTGACTCATGGCATAAGAAAAAAATTAAACCCAGAAGCACAGAAAAGTAAGTAAAAATTATTTTTTCAGGCATAAGAAAAAAAATTAAACCCAGAAGCACAGAAAAGTCAAAATTTGTTTGTTTTATTTTCGCAACAATGGGTAAAGATAGGACACTTTTGGTTACATATTCTTAAAGTACTTTGGCAGAGAAACAAAAAAGGTTCTATACACTTTCTAGGTCCGACCCACCTTTAAGGAGATAAAAACACCCCTCCCCCACCAAAGAAGGGGAGAAGGTTTTTGAAAAATTTTTATAAAACAAATGATTGTGTACATTTAATGCCAAACGAGATGCTGTTAAACAACTTTACGTATTTTGAAAATTTTTAAATTTTTAAATTTTTGGAGGGGTAGCAGCCCCCACGGGTACGGGACGTAAGATTTAAAAAATGTTCCCTAATTCCGCCTGGTAGGGTAAGGGGCTGCAAATTGAAAAAGTGCAAGGGAAGTGTTCTCCAGGCGTAAAATAAAGAAAAACATGATATCGGATAGGGCCAAAAAGCCTAAATTTCGTTTTTTGAGTTTTCTTAGCGAACGGGTGCATGAAGGGCAACTTTAATAACATATTCTGAAACGTCTCTGGGAGACGGACGAAAAATGTTCTGAACAATTTTTAGCTCCGACGCACGATTAAAAAATTTAAAATTTCTACTCCCCCACCACACACCCCTGAAAAACGTCACCCAAGATTTCGAATTTTTCCTGAGTGTTTGACCTATAGGTTGAGTGGATTACAGTACCAGTTCAGCTGAACATTGTGCCCAGATGGCCGTCCATTGAGAACTGTTCACATACTGAATGGAATGAAAGAGGATCTCTTAGGGCTTTTGAAATCCATACATTAATAACACACTTCCGGACCTCGTAGAGATAGGAAGACACATTTCAAAAAACTTTTGCAAATCATTACAAAATTTGAATTTTTGCAATATTTATCGTCTTTTTTACAAACTGGGTGATAAAGGTTTTCAAAATAATGCTTCCGTATGGGGGATCTCTCTTTGTAGGTATGGCACGGTGGATTTCTTAATGCACCATTTGCTGGACTGTGTGTGTGTGTGTGTGTGTGTGTGTGTGTGTGTGTGTGTGTGTGTGTGTGTGTGTGTGTGTGTGTGTATGTGAACAGAATATCTCAAGAACGGAACATCGTACGAACTTGAAACTTGAAACTTAAGTTACATATCACTACCGGACCCGACACGAACATTTTCATCAAAATCGGTCAACCGGAAGTAGTAGTTTATTCGTATAATTTTTCACTTTTTTGCAATTTTCTCAAAAACTAGTCCTACGATTTTTTTTAAAATCAACTGGTTTACTACATTTTTTATGCTCTACAATATAGGGTAGGCGCCATGTTTGCTGAAATTCTGCTTGAGGCTGTTTTTACGTAAAAACATTTTCTTTTTAAGATTGCGGCTTTAATATGCATTTTAGCGCAAAACGGTATATAATAAAAGTTGTAGAGAATGTAACATTCTACAACTTTTATTTCAAACATTTTTTTGTATAACGCTTAGTTTAGCGGTAATTTGCGATTTTCTGTTTTTTTTCTCACGAAAACGTGAGAAAAATCGATTTTTTTAACATTTCGGTCTTAGTATGCATTTTACAACAAAAGTGTATATAATTAAATTTATAGAAAATTAAAAGATCTACAACTTTTGTTTAAAGCATTTTTCTCTACAGAGCCTAGTTTAGCGTGAAAGCGTGATTTTCCGTATTTTTAAGCCAAACTGAGTTCGATTGTCATTTTGCGTCATTCACTCATGATTAAAATAAGGTTATGTTTTTGAGGTTAGTTTTTGTTTATTTCTAATATTTTATTAATAATGTTAGGTTTATTATTAATTATTTGCATTGGCAAAAGAAAGTTGTGTGAGTGTTTCACACCAGATTTTTTATTAAAAAATATTAAATATTGCTTAAAATTATGATACAAAGAATAACAGTTAACAGAAATGAACCTGCCACATTGAAGAAAATTTTGTTTGCACTTAGCTCAAAATCTAACATGATGCATTTATTTTGTCCAGGACTTTAGTTTCCACTGACATTACTAGTGCAGACTGATTGCAAAGAAATGTTGCAAAATTGCAAAGAAATTACATAATTAGTAATAATATCTGACAACCTTCTTGGTCTCAAATATATGAAATATCAACAACTTAGAGAATTAATAAAAATATTTAACAAAATCATTTTCAAAGAAATATTATTTAGCTTCTAATAAATTTCTTTTTATATCCAACCTTATACAACTGTTTAGTTTATACCTGAATTTTATAGATCATTCTATGTAACATGTAAGTCACATGGGTTCAACACGTTGACTGCCAGGGCTTTTTTCCAATTTTTACTCTGACAGGCCATTTAGGTTTTTAAATACAGAATCATTCAGTGTGTAACGTCAGACAACCCTGATTTTAATTTGTTTTTATTTCAGAAAAATCTGGTGTGAAACACTCACATAATTTTCTCTTGACAATGCAAATAATGAACAATAAATCCGAACATTAGTAATAAAACATTAAATAAAACACAAAAACTAACCTCAAAAAACATAACCTAATTTTAATCTAATCATGAGTGATGCAAAATTAAAACAAACCTTAGTTTGACTTAATAATTCGGAAAATCACTCTTTGGCGCTAAACTAGACTGTGTAGAAAAAAATGCTTGAATTTAAAGTTGTAGATCTTTTAATTTCCTATAAATTTGATTATATACATTTTTGTCGTAAAATGCATACTAAAGCCAAAATCTTAAAAAATCCACTTTTAACAGATTTCCATGAAAAAAAATGGAAAATCACTAATTGCCGCTAAACTAATCATTATAGAAAGTAATGTTTTAAATAAAAGTTGTAGCTTTTTAAATTTTCTGCAACTTTAATTATATATACTTCTGCCTTAAAATGCATATTACGGTCGCAATCTTAAAAAACCATTTTTTTCTTCTACGAAAGCACAGCCTCCCCAAGAATTTCAGCAGACATGGCACCTACCCTATCATGTAGACCACAAAAAATGTAGTAAATGAGGCGATTTTCAAAAAAATCGTAGGAGCCATTTTTGAGAAATTCGCAAAAAAGTGAAAAATTACACGAATACTACTTCCGGTTGACCGATTTTGATGAAAATGTTTGTGTCGGGTCCTCTAGTGGTACCTAACTTACGTTTAAAGTTTCAACTTCGTACAATGTTCCATTCATGAGATATTTTGTTCACACACACACACAGACAAAAAGCAATCGCTTTAAACATGGTTTACATGGTTTTAGGGTTCAGGGGTCTGAAAACTTGATACGGTGAAAACTCAATTTCAAAAAATTGACATGAAAATAATACTTTCCTTCCTATAAATTCATAAAGGCAAGAGCATATACAAAAATAATGCAAAAAAAACTGTCAGTTACAAAATATGTTGAAACACTTAATTGGGTTTACTTTTGAAGCGAATAATTTACCAGGTGAAAATTCTGATGTTCATCAGAAAGACTCAACTGGTTATACATAATTTACACAGAAAAAATTAAGTTTTGAAGTGGTTCTTGAAAGAAAATTGCAATATCTGCTAAATTAAAAGTCAAAAACAATTTCAATATAAAAATAAACGACAAAAATAATACTAACCGTACAGAACGGAACACCAGATTTTTGATTCGGATTTACCAAAGGTTTTCTCATGGGACCTTTAGCAATAAGTCCAGATCCTACTTTGATAGGTTCATCTTCACCACCTAATGTGAGAAACAACAAGCATGAAAACATCCATTAATTTCCAGAAATACTGTACTGCATTAATTTTACTTATGGTACCTGCCCTAACTTCATAACTGTATCCCGGAACATATCAATTCTTCAAACATTAAAATACCATTTTAGAATTTTATTACAGTAAAATCTCTCTATTGCGGAAATCTCTCTTTAGCGGCATTATTTGTCGACATTGACCCTTTTGTATATTACGGTAATGTATTTAACTCTCTTTATAGTAGCACAAAAATCTCTCTAGAGCAGCTAAACAATATCTTCCAGATATGGTTTAGAAACCTATATAAGAGCAGACAATGACTTAGCCACTTCAGCAGAAGTTAGCGATGATACAATAATCAAAAATGTC
Organism: Catonia carolina; assembly: GCA_035578175.1. Lineage (NCBI taxonomy): Eukaryota > Metazoa > Arthropoda > Insecta > Hemiptera > Achilidae > Catonia > Catonia carolina. The sequence continues at coordinate 30,171,721 of JAQMRL010000007.1, read as the reverse complement.
AAACAACGAGGAAGAAAGTGAAGATGACGATTAAATACAAACGGAAATAGTGCCCCTTCAAGTAAACAGGCATTAGATGGAATTTGAATCGTTTCCACGTACTGTCATTGCCACAAAATAGATGAAAATTTACAACAAGTTTCAAACTTTGAAAATAAGATTGAAGACATGTTTTACGAATTTAAAACCAAATAAACAAAAATTACAACTCATATTACAAAATGAAATGTATTTTACAGTCATTAATTACAATCACTGTTTCCTTAATAACGAAAAAATTTGGGTTTTTTTCTTAATCCCCTGCCACAGTAGAACTACTGAATTTTAGTGTCTTATCTACCTGAATTGTTCTATTAAATTGTAGTATCTTATCTTAATGTATTATACTCTGGAATATAAAATATTAAATTACATAAATAAAACCAGAATGGAAAATCGGTTAATATTTAGTTATTGTTGTTTCTCACTCTACGGTAAGAAGCTACCCTTGCTACTATGGTGATCAATTTGTTCGATTTAGTTTACAGCGTTAATTCTAAAGAAAAGGCTGTGAATACTTGCAATAACGAAGTATTCTGCACAAGCATTGCGTCTGTAGAAATAGCATGACATGACTTTGTCGCTTACAGATAAAAATGACCATTGGCGTTGTTGCAGCCACGCGTGTCGTTCTGAAGTAAGTACATGGCTCAAATGTAGTAGATTATCCCTGGGAAAATTTGTTTGGTTCATTTATTGTTGGTGCAAAGAATATACCACAACAAAATTCAGTGCAGATGAGTTAGGGTTATCGGCTAACGCTGTTACAGACTGGAAAAATTACATGCGCGAGGTGTGTGCAAATTTTTATTCTACAAACCCCTATCCAGATTGGCGATTTAATAACAATTAATTTGTAAATATTTTTCCACTTTTATCGTTAAAAATACTATAAGATTACAAACAAAATATCCACAAAATGAAAAAAAAACTTGCTGGCGGGGGAATAAGAGAAAAGACCCAAATATATACTGTACTGTTTTTTTTTTTTGTATTTGTTTAGCCTATGTTTTATGAAATTTTAATTGTATGTATGTCTATTACTGTACAGTGAAAAACGAGTTTCAGTGCTAATTAATTTTAGGCTACTTATTACGGTATGTACTGTATGAAAAATTATTGACAAAAATTAAATATGAAAAGTTAAATTCTACTGTTCAAAATTAGTGACGCAACATCTAATAAAACCAGCTGCTTGTATCCAAATTTTTTTGTTAACTTAATAACACACATTTTAGCTAAGTAATTTAATATCTCACTGTATTGAAGTAATCTACTGTATTAAACATTCGTCATAAAGTAATCTATTCAGTTTTTCAAAGTAAATTTATTGCTAACACCATTCACATACGTATATGAGTTTTTAGTACAGACAAATTAGTACTCCAAATTCTCTCCCACATTAATTATTCACTCTGTCTATAACGGAACTCTCTTTATAGTGGCGGAACCTCATGGTCCCTTCAATTCTGCTATAGAGAGATTTTACTGTTCATAGTGAAAATAATGTTTTGTTACAGTTCTACAGACAGTTTTTTCTACTGCCTTTCACACGCAGGTTTTACCCATTTTTAAATCGACTCAACAATGGCATATGGTACATGGATTCACATGCTACTTTTTACCTCCCACAATAAAAAAGCTGTAAGGTCTTACTTCTTGATGATAGGACCAGTTCCATTGTTCAAGGAGTATTTAGACACATCTTACTTGCTCCATAGGTACGATTTTCACTACTTTACTGCTACTGTTGAATTTTCCCCCTGATGTCATACTTTATCAAACCTCAAAACTTTTCTTAGCTTTTCCTTTCTGTTATTATAGGATGTATCCACCACTGACATTCATGCAATCATGAGTGTTGGAAAGAAGCTCACAGACAATTACTGCACTTGGAAACTATTTTGAAATTACCTTACCAGACAATACTAAACTCAATAAATGTCTACATATATTAATAACTCTGATTATTGAACACACAAATTGAATATGACAACCAAGTGATTAAGTTGGCAAGACTGTTTTAGATATAAGAATCAACTATTCCTTATCTGCCATAGTAGAAGTTTTAAATTTTGATTGTAAAACAATTTTTAAAATACATTACTGAAGATGTGTACAAGATACACAAACGCGCTCTAAACACTGGGAAGTAAAAAATATATATTTCAATTTTAAATAATACGACTGTTGATATTAACTGCATGTTAATGCTTGATGTTTGATAAAAAAAAATAACTCCATATTAAATTTTAAGGACCGTCCAATTCAGCTGCTCAAGGCAATGCGATAGTGTAGTTAGTGTTTCCGAGACACAGTTTCTTTAAAATTGTTTCAATAATAGCAGTTATTTTATTGAACAGAAATTTTACTGCTTATGGAGCCCCACATTAGAAAGGCAGTAATAAAACTGCTTCCTGACACAGTATTTACTGCCAGTGGAGCCATAGTCTTAAGCAATCGATTTTGAGGTAACTGAGCCAAATAAATGGCAGCTCATTTTTCGCTTTAATAGTTACAGTACAACTGCAGTCACAATATCCTCATTTTTTTTTTTTAACATCTGACTGTTCTGCAATTACTGCTAATGCAGACGGTGAAGGATGAAATGATTTTTTGTAACGTATGAAAATATGCCATGCCTGAATGGGATTCGAACCCAAGACTTCATGATGAGAGGTGAGCACGTTACCAACTACGCCAATGCGGCCGGCAAATATATCCTCATTGGTAATTCTTAATTCTAGTAAATGTTTAAGAAATCAAATGATCAATCCCTGATAGCAAACTAACAGTATCATAATTGATATATTACAAGACATACCTGAATCAGAACTTGAATCACTATCTGAAGGAACAATCATCAGACGACCCAATGACTTTATAACACCATTTTTACAATCTTTCGACCGAACAATCACAATAGACGATTGGTGAGTATTATTCGTTCCATCTTTTAGTTTCAAATTCGAAAATTTTAAATCTAATTCAGACACTGCAGAATTATTCGTATTGGTCTTTAAGGAAGTCTTCTTATCCTTAAATTTGGATGCAGTTGATTCTTCATCATCACCAGACTGATCTGATTTCGCTTTTCCTTCATCACGTGAATCGACAGCAACATTATCATCTTCATCGTCCCCTTCATCATCAGCCTCAGCATCAGTAGAGGTTCCATTTTCATCTGTATTTTTCCTGCTCCGTTTATCATCAAAACTACAGACAAGATTGCTCTTGACTAAAAAGTTCCTGCCATCAATAGATTTCAGGATAATGTTGTCACAATCTTTGATCTGTGGACTTGCGCTAATATTGTTTCCTATGTTCTTCGATAAAATATTATTTGGTGAACGAGCAGATACAGCATTCTCTTCTTTTATATCACTTTCAATATTTAAGGATATGTTTTTAATACCGACATTCAGATCATCCAGTTTGCACTTGTTACTCACTTTATCTGGAGGTAAATTATAAGTTTCCGAATACCTGATGACTGGATTCAACTGTGAGAAACTGAAACAAAGAAACACAAATTTATAAACATGACTTATACCACAGATTTCATGTACTGAATAAATTATGTTCATGAAATTATGAAGATCATCTGAAACACAGATCAATGTACATGTCAAATTGTTTTGATTTTCTAATTGCATTGCTAGTTTCATGGTGTGTTGGCCTCTATATCTCCCCTTTTAGTCGATCCATTCTACACAAAAGGATCATGACACAAAAGGATGGGAAGCCCAGCAGGTTGAGATATGGCAAACAGCAGACCAGTCAAAGCCATAGTATGCTGTATTTGTAATTTTCAGAATATTGGTGTCACACAATATCATCTATATATTAATAGCGAGCAGCTTTTTTTTCAACACGATTTTAACCACCTGAACCTTCACCGATTTTCCCCGAAGTGGGCTCAAACGAATCGTCTGTTTGAGTAGATTTGCAGAAAACTATCCAAAATCAAATATTTCAATTTATGACTGTAAAATAGGAGGTCTAAAATAGATTGGAGAGGGGGCAAGTTCAACGAACTGAAGTATAGGCCTCTCTCTTTCTCTATCTATCCCTCCCACATCTCGCACAGCTATTTCAGTTTGGAGAGGGGGCAAGTTCAACAAACTAAAGTATAGGCCTACCAACGCATTGGCAGTGTCACGGTCAGATCGCTTTGGAATTTCCAATGTAGTTGTTGTAAATTTGTATACAATTCGATCTGCTATATTTTGGTTTTGTTTTTATGTGGAATTAAATAATGAGATTTTAGAAAAAATTGGAGCAGTTATGACTGCTGTCAATTGGTATCCTCAAAGCTATAAGACACTGGGTGACATGGTAAAATATGAAGCGGCAATTGCACAAACTGAAAGTCGCCTACCACTATACAATTTTTTTATGAAGTTCCATCATGAGCCGAATGAGAACAGAAGAAGATTCAATGAACCAGTAGTACAATAAAACAAAGAATTTGTTTACAGAGAAGTTCTATAAAAACAAATTTACACTTTTGTGCGGGTTTTCCCGCACAGGTTCACCTAGTACATCAGAGTAAAACTCTGGTTAAGAGAAAGAATAATGGCCTAAAACAGACGTAAACCACACACAGTAGCATAGAAAAAATATATACAATCTAGCAGCCAAAGTCGAGAAAAAGATTTAATATCTCACCTACACACAGCAATTATATAAAAAAATTCTAAACAATCAGAAAAACCATTGGCAATGGATGTACAGCAAACTGTAAAACAACCTTTCAGCCATTCTTGTACGATTTGTATGACTTCACAGTACATACTTTTGTGTCATACTTAAAACATTTGAAAACCTTTGTCCTGGTGACAAGGAACTCTAACACCAATTCTAACATTATGAAAGGCCAACATTATCTAGATTGTAGTGCTGTTGAAATACTGAAAGTGAGATAATGTGATTTTATGAATAAAAAAATTTTTTTCAACTCAGATTGGGCCGGATAATCCAGACATTCAGGTAAATAAGCTTATATTATACTTAATGGTGAATCAAAAACTTAATGGTGAATTAGGAGTGAATTGTAGGGGGAGACAAAGGTTAGAATACATAAAACAAATTACAAAAGATGTAGGGTGTTACAGGTACGTAGATATGAAATGACTTGCGCACGATAGAACAGCTTGGAGAACTGCATCAAACCATTCGAGAGACCGATGACAAAAAAAATTGTGAATCGGGTAAAAAAATAACCAAATTTGTGAGTTTGAAGTTATTAAATTATTAAGCTTATCATTCTAATACTCTTGACCTGTTTAATACTCCTTTTTAAATCTCCTGGAAGCTGTTGAGAAAAATAAAAAATAAGATTTTTGTAAGTTCACAACATTTTCACCATAATTTATTTGGGCTACAAAACATAAACTTTAACCACAGTTTAACACAGTGAGAACTAAACATATAAGTTTTAGAATTAATTTTTATCACAAAATAACATCTCATGAATTCTGTTATACCCAAACTTCTTATACAACAAAATTCAGGATGTTAATTCTAAAAGATGATAATTAGATACTGAATGGAGTTTAAGAAATACTTACGAATCTATCATGTTTCCTTGTTTAATTATGTTCAGCTGATCATTCTGTTTAAAATGTCTTGGTGGAACACTACCATTTTTTTCAGTTCCAGAACTGCTAATTCCACTGGGGGATTTTGAGACCGGAGGCAACTGATCTGTTTTGACCCTCATAATTTGGGACTGTCTGATCTAATTATTCTGCAACAAAAATAATTAAAATTTTTATAATAGCGTTCAAATGTTTAAGTAATAGATGTTGTTATGATTGTAATTGATGTTCATATTAACCCTCAAAATAACAACCGCCACAAAATCAATGCATTTCACCGTTATAGAAATGGCATCGTCGATTTTGCAATGCATTTTATAAATCACATATTCTTTACTACATAAGTCATATAACTGTTGGCAGATGGCAGCACTAAAAATATTATAATTATTTATGAACCTATTGTTAAATTTTTTATCGCAATGTTGCTGTGGGGCGCTAGTAAAAAATATTTTTGACGTCTTTCATCAACTGTGTTTTGATGTTGTTATTGCCACCATTTCAAGTTTACAACATGTGCACATTTTTGTTGTAACACATTGTTTATTTATTTATTTGTATGTAGTATTTATAGTTTCGTTTCGGGGCCCCGGGTTCAATTCCCAGTCAGGCCTGGCATTTTTTCATCATTCATGTTTATATATCATCATTCGCCTCCGTCTACATTAACAGAAATTGCAAAACAATCAGATGTAAAACCAATAAAAAAGTACACCTAAGTTTTGTTTAGTAATATTTATTAGGTAGTAACTTTATTTTATACATAAAAATCTGGTGTGAAACACTCACACGACTTTCTCTTGCCAATGTAAATAATGAAAAATGTAACCTAACATTAAAAATAAACAAAAATACTAACCTCAAAAAACATTACCTAATTTTAATCATGAGTGAATGGCACAAAATGAAAATCAACCTCAGTTTGGCTTAATACCACGAAAAATCAATACTTTTAATGCGTTTAGTTAAACTGTATATCTTTTACATTTAGTTTAAACTAAACTTATATGTTCTGTTATTTTTATACATATGTATTAATTTCCTGTAATGTTTTTATGTATTCAAGTAAATAAATAAATAAATCACTCTTTCGACGCTAAACTAGGCTCTGTAGAGAAAAAAACTCGAAATAAAAGTTGTAGATGTTTTAATTTCCTATAAACTTTATTATATACACTTATTCAAAAATAAATCTTTATAATGCATCCTGCAGTTTGAAATTATTTCTATTTCATATAATGAATTAATATAATAATTTCACTAACCTTCTTTTTAAACTGCGTCACCTTTATTGTAATTTCTACTTACACGTGTTTCGATGGATCCACCATCATCAGAGTAAATGAAAAATTGAAACTAAAAAATTTTTTCACATTTATTTAAAATTTACAGAAGATGGTACATCTTCAGTCACTTGTATAAAAGTTTTATATTAGTGAAATTATTATATTAATTCATTATATGAAATAGAAATATACACTTATGTTGAAAAACGCAGACTAAGGCCGAAATCTTAAAAATCTATTTTTTAACAGATTTCAAGAAAAACCATGGAAAATCACTAATTACTGCCAAACTAAGCGTTTTACAAAGAAATGTTTGGAATAAAGGTTGTAGGTTTTTAAATTTTCTACAACTTTGATTATATACACTTTTTCCCTAAAATGCATATTAAGGCCGCAATTTAAAAAAAAATTTCTACAAGAGCACAGCCTCCCCAAGAATTTCAGCAGACATGCCACCTACCCTATCTTGTAGAGCATAAAACTGTAGTAAATGAGGGAATTTTTTTAAAAAATAGTAAAAATTGTAAGAGCCATGATTTTGTAATTTCTGAGAAAATTGCAAAAAAGTGAAAAATTACACAAATTATTTACTACTTATGGTTGACTGATTTTGGTGAAAATGATTGTCGGGTACTCTTGTAGTACCTAACTTAATTTCCAAGTTTCAATATCGCACAATGTTCTGTTCTTGAGAAATTTTGTTCACACACACACGACAGATACAGACAACCACCCACACGCACGCGCGCGCACACACAAACCAATTGCTAAAAATATGTTTTTTGGGGTTCAGGTCTCAAAACGTGTACATCTGGTGAAAACTCGATTACAAAAAAATTGACATGAAAACAATACTTTCCTCCCTACATATTTATATAGGCAAGAGAAAGTAATAAAAGGTGAACTTATTTTACCAATCATAATTTTTTTCTAAATAAAAATTACGTCATGTTATATAACTGTTACTCAGGAAGCTCGAAGCTTCCAACAGTTTTAAGTATTTTTGAAACCGATTGAGTAGTTTTTGAGATTACCATATACAAAAAAAACAATAAACTTCTTAATATTAGTAAAAACAAATTTTATGACTTGCAAAAGGATTGCAAAATTTTATACAATAATGCATGCTATTAATATTTACCAAACCACTTGACATAATTTTTCTTATCAAAGTTTTCCGTAAGTAACAGGAACCATATTTTATGATTTCTCTCAATCAATCTCACTTCCTAGCCTAATAAAGCAATACCATGATAAAAATATGGTTTCCTTTCTATTTTGGGAAATCTGTTAAATAAACAAATGAATACGCAGGCAACATTTATCAGCTACAATATTTAAAAAAGGTGTTATATTTTAATTAAAAATCTGGTGTGAAACACTCACACAACTTTCTCTTGCCAGTGCAAATAATTAACAATAAACCTAACATTAGTAACTAAACATTAGAAATAAACAAAAAACTAACCTCAATAAACATAACCTAATTTTAATCATATATGAAAAACGCAGAATGAAAATCGATGTCAGTTTGCCTTAAAAATACCGAAAATCACTCTTTCACACTAAACTAGGCTCTGTAGTGAAAAATGCTCATAATAAAAGTTGTAGATCTTTTAATTTTCTACAAATTTGATTATATACACTTTTTGTCATACAATGCATACTAAGGCCGAAATCTTAACAAAATAGATTTTTCACACGTTTTCATGAGAAAAAAACAGAACATCGCTAATTACTGCTAAACTAAGCGTTATACAAAAAAATGTTAAAAATAAAAGTTGTAGAATTTTAAATTCTCTACAACTTTTATTATATACATTTTTGCAGTAAAATGCATAATAAAGCCGCAATCTTAAAAAAAAAATTTTTTTACGTAAAAACACACTCACCAAGAATTTCAGCAAACATGACGCCTACCCTATCTTGTAGAGAATAAAAATTTGAAGAAGCCAGGCGATTTTAAAAAAAATCGTAGTACCAGTTTTTGAAAAAATCGCAAAAAAGTGAAAAATCACACGAATACACTACTACTTCCGGTTGACCGATTTTGATGAAAATGTTCGTGTCAGGTCCGGTAGTGGTATGTAACTTAAGTTTCAAGTTCGTACGATGTTCCATTCTTGAGATATTTTGTATACACACACACACACACACACACAGACCAATCGCTAAAAACATGTTTTTTGGGTTCAGGGGGTCTGAAAACGTATAGATCCGGTGAAAACTCGATTTTGAAAAATCGACATGAAAACAATACTTTCCTTCCTATATATTCATATAGGCAAGAGAAAGTAAAAATAGTTAAAAAGAAGTACTATTGATATCATACAACATATGTTATCACAAGTGAATAGTAATTACGCATAATAGTTCTACGTAACTAAGTAATTGCCTTTTAAATGCTACTGGTAACTTATACCATATTTAAATTTCTTTAATAAATTAATATTCAATTTTAGACGCCATTAAAAACACCTACTTGTCGATATAAGTAGGGATAATTTCAAGATAAAATTCAAATTTAATTATAACTCAGTTGGATTTCCAAAATGGATTATTTTTTTACTTTCTCTTGCCTATATGAATATATAGGAAGGAAAGTATTGTTTTCATGTCGATTTTTCAAAATCAAGTTTTCACCGGATCTATACGTTTTCAGACCCCCTGAACCCAAAAAACATGTTTTTAGCGATTGGTCTGTGTGTGTGTGTATACAAAATATCTCAAGAACGGAACATCGTACGGACTTGAAACTTAAGTTACATACCACTACCAGACCTGACACGAACATTTTCATCAAAATCGGTCAATCGGAAGTAGTAGTTTATTCGTATAATTTTTCACTTTTTTGTGATTTTCTCAAAAACAAGTCCTACGATTTTTTTAAAAATCGCCTCATTTACTAAACTTTTTATTCTCTACAAGATAGGGTAGGCGTCATGTTTGCTGAAATTCTGGGTAAGGCTGTTTTTACGTAAAAACATTTTCTTTTTAAGATTGCGGCCTTAATATGCATTTTAGCGCAAAATGTTATATAATAAAAGTTGTAGAGAATGTAAAATTCTACAACTTTTATTTCAAACATTTTTTTGTAAAACGCTTAGTTTAGCGGTAATTAGCGATTTTCTATTTTTTTCTCACGAAAACGTGTGAAAAACGATTTTTTAAAGATTTCGGCCTTAGTATGCACTTTACGACAAAAGTATATATAATCATATTTATAGGAAATTAAAAGATCTACAACTTTTATTTAGAGCATTTTTCTCTACAGAGCCTAGTTTAGCGTGAAAGAATGATTTTCCGTATTTTGAAGCCAAACAGGTCGATTTTCATTTTGCATCTTTCACTCATGATTAAAATAAGGTTATGCTTTTTGAGGTTAGTTTTTGGTTTATTTCTAATGTTTTATTACTAATGTTAGGTTATATTGTTTAAATTATTTGCACTGGCAAGAGAAAGTTGTGTGAGTGTTTCACACCAGATTTTTTACTTTCTCTTGCCATATATAAATATATAGGAAAGAAAAGTATTGTTTCCATGTCAATTTTTCATCAGAAATACAAATTTTCATGTACCCTGAACCAGAAAAAAACATATTTATACTTTCTCTAACCTACGACACTGGTACTGTAACGAATAATAGACAATAAACATAAAATAAGCATTTAGCTCGTAACAATCATTTTAGTGGGAGAAGTAGGTAGTAGAATATGAAAAATGGGCTGTCCTATGCTCTGTGATTTGCCATGTGACAACTGTAGACCTGCTGTCAATATACTTCGTGCAGAGTTGTTATGGAAGGGGAGTAATTATAATATATATTACGATAGGAATTATTCTTGAATTATATGACATTGACATTGCACTTTTTCCAATTGAGATCATTAAAAATGATTAGAGAGTTTTTATCTAAATTTGTTTTAAATAAATAATTTTTATCATACGTAAATTGCACAAACTTAATTTTGGAACTTTACTTAGGTACAAAGGAACCCACATGAATCACATTTTTCATTAAAATCATTTAACTGGAATACGTGAAATTATTACTTTTTTATTATTTTCTCAAAAATGACATTTACGATTTTGATTAGTCACCTCATTTATTATATTTTTTTTGTTTTATAAGATAGGGTGAACGGTATGTCGGGAAATTCATGGGTGAGGGCTGTGGTGCCCTCATGTTAGGAAATGGGTTTTTAAGATTTCGGCCTTAATATGCATTTTATGGATATAGCATCTTTAACCAAAGTTATAGGATATTAAAAACCTATAACTTTTATTTCAAGCATTTTTCTACAATGTTTTGTTTAGCGTCAATTGTAATCAGTAAAAAATGGGTTTTCAAAATGAAAATTTTTTGTAACATGGCTGAATATTTTTTTCTTAAACTAGATCAAGAAATATGTCGTTCTTAATTTACAGTGTTTTGAATTTGGTAAAGGTAAGATAACGAAACTTTTAAAAAATTAACAACTCAACAACTATTGTTTGAACTGTATTAATCTATCTTAATTTGTTTTGTAGGAGTTAGTAATTTCATATATACTTCTCATTAAAATTAGTTCTTTTTTACATTACCAAGAAAAAGTTATGCGACTGTTTCACACCAATTTTTTTTTAGATGATTTAAAGTTGTATCAACATCTTGGTCAGTAGTGACCAAGACGTCACATATTTATATAGGTCTATCCTACCTTACTTAAAAAAGTCCTTCATGTATCTTTGCCTTCACGATTCCAATTGTTTCTTCAAAAAATCATTACGAATTATACATAAATTTAAAAGTTCTCCATAATTGTGTGCTCTGTTTAATTTGAAAAAGTTTTATATTACTACAAAGTTTATATTACTGCAAAATATGTAGTAATATTTTATGTTCTGAACCCGAGGCATGCTAGACTAAAAAGAGGTAGCTGTAAACGAAAAATATAATTTAATAAACTGAACGATATAAGGAAGTCCTGGTTGATCATGTAAACAATTGTTATTTTGTTATTTTCCTAATATTGAAGCAATGAGGTTTGAATATGATGAAGAGCTTAAAGGGATGTAATTGGTTTCCGCTTGTAACAAGTAAAACAAGTAACAAGCTTTTAAACAAGTAATTGTAACAAGCTAGTACAAGTAAAACTTATATTGTTGAAGCTTGAGGAAAGGAGGTACTACAGTTTTTATAAATTTAATAGATAGTGAATGTATGGTAATAGACTCCTGCTGATCCTGTTTGGCGCACTATCCTATCATTTCTTAGTTATTTTTTGAGTACTTGTGTATCATGAAAAATATTGCATGCCACAGTTAAACATCGCTTCCTCTTTAATCCTTTGCCAGCCAAGTACTTTATCTTACATGAGACCCCATAGGCTGGATTTTTTTAAGAAAAATGGATTTTTATAAATTAAATGTTACTAACGTAGTGGGCCCAAGCAATTAATTCGCACAATGTTCTAGGGTTTCAAACCCCTATTATTAAATGATTGATTTAAGTTAACAACAAACTTAACCGTTCTTAGAAGAATGGTGAGTAACGACTAAAGAAACTTAGAGGAATCTACGTAATATAACCCTAATTCTAATATAATCATTCAATAGTACGATAGTCTCATCCTGAAAAAAATGGTTTTAAACCATTGTGTAAATGTTGTTTTACAACATTTACACAATTTCTAATACCAGCTGAGTGTGTTGTGAAATGACATTATATGCTAATGGAATATGGCTATGGAGGGGGTAAATGTGGGAAAACCACATTAATTTGCGCTATATTACCACTACACTATACAAAATTTACTTTTTTTCATTTTGTAAAATGAAGTTCATAGTAGCATGAATTTCATGTTTAAAACTTTTGTGAAAATCAGGAAAAAATACTCTTTGAAACCATGTAACAATTATCAAAATCCGTTTGGTAGAACTCTGTATTTAGGAGTTAATAGAATTCCCATATAAAATACATTGGAAGTGATTTTATATTTTAAATATATAAATTAGGAAAATTATTAAATATACCTTGGTTGCCTAGAGATGAACTATGTTTTCTAGATGCACAGTGGTTCTAGTGAAAACCAGAATGGTGGGGGTTAGACAGTAACCAGTTCCATGTTAAAGTCAATCGGATAACATCATGCGCTATCATAATCTGTGAAAACAATAGTCAATATGTTTACAAAGGATAGAATAAGAAATTACATAACTTAGGAACAATTGGGGGATAGGCAACCTGACTAGAAGAATTAGATAGACAAAGCTGCGATGGTTTGTACAGGTCATGAGGATGAAATAAGATAGGTTGCCTAAAACAAAGTAGTTTTTGGTGGTGGAAGGAAAAAACCAAGAGGGAAGTGGATGGGTTCAGTTATACATGAATTAAGAGGAAAAATGTGACGCCAAGAGAGCAATTGAAAACAGATTGTTTAGCAGATGAGATGGAGAGGAATTTTTTTGGGCCTGTTGAGGAAACATGGAAGAGGATGTTGATGTTAATATTCTTAGTACACGTAGTACAATTCCATAATAACTCTGAGATTTATGATGAATTGTGAGTGAACCTAAAACCGAATGGTGTAGGGCAATATTTTTCAACCTGTGGGTCAAATATGGGAAAAAATTAAAAATAGTTATTGTTACAGTTATTTATTTAAAAATAAAACAAAAAAAATTGCACATTACTTTTACAACTTCTTCCAATTCAATTAACACAAAAATTGGGCTTGTTTGGAATTAATCAATGTTTGAATGTTTGGATTTATTTTTGTAATACACAAAACTATGTCATTTTCCATGGTAATTGATTTCTTGATTTGGGTTTCAATTTCACCATTATGGAAATTACTGTGAAATCCTTTTTCACAGTAGTAGGATGTGGTAAATGGTTTCAAAATTTTCAACCCTACTCTGGACAGTTCAGGGTATTCCTTTTAATACTTAATCTAAAATTTGTCGGCACAATCATTGTTGAATGTTAATTTCATTGCCTGATCACTTGATATGTGTATCAGTTCATTATGAAGACGAACACTTAGCTCAGTATTTTGTACAGCTTGCTCAATAAACGGATTGACTACCCACAAATATCCACTCATATCTTTAACTAAAGTTACTCATATTCTTAAGTAAAAATTGCAAATATTGCAGGTTTTCTTTCATTTTTTAACATTATTCAGAGGGGGTCAGAAAAATGCTCCCTAAAAAGGGGGTTGGGGTGACTAAAAGGCTGAGAACCACTGGTGTAGCGGAACATGCTACAAAATATGAGAGGGGTATGATATAGTACTGCACATTCTGTATCCATGGCAGTCATGTTGCAGTTAGGCCTAGAATTCTATTGAGTAAGGAAAAATGCTCCCTTAAAAGGGGGTTGGGGTGACTAAAAGGCTGAGAACCACTGGTGTAGCGGAACATGCTACAAAACATGAGAGGGGTATGATATAGTACTGCACATTCTGTATCCATGGCAGTCATATTGCAGTTAGGCCTAGAATTCTACTGAGTAAGATAAGAACAGACATCCAGCTTTGATTTAGTTGTATATTATTTCAGCCATTAATAACTGGTTTTGTTTTTACTTTTATAATTTATTTTTTACAATGTCTAGCTTTGGGAATATACAACCATCTAGACCAAGGTTCGATCCATTAAAAGCAACCAGAGTCCGGCAAAATTCATTTTGGGCTTTGGCAATCTGCCGGCATCCAAACCTAGGAGTGAACACTTTTTTCAGCCATTGACTGGTTTCGGACTTTGTGCCCAACATATATATGTAGGCCTATGTATAATATGTATGTAAAAAATAAGAGAACATCTATCCAAGGACATGGCATTTAGCCAATGTACGTGGGTAGGTCAATTTCCTCCACCTCATGTAATGTAGATTATTATAAATATGTATATTACATTGTTTATGAAAAAGATGTGCAAAAATTCAATACTGTAAAAGATAAGGAAATAACTATTATTATTATTATTTGATTGAGGAAATGGTATTAACTGCTAGATTCAAGGTCGAATCACTCAGTGAATAATCCAAAGATTAACGAATAACATTCCTGTAACACTCCTCAGACTGATTAATTTGTATACACTGACATTTCTGGGACAAACCGGCAAAAGATTTTGTATTACCCTGCTTTAAATGTATAAATTACTGAATGTAAAACTTTTAAAAACAAAGTTGAATACTGACAGTTAATATTTTTCAGTTTTTATTACATTTCTGGATTGTTTCCTCCTACAATAAAAAAAAAATTCTGCGCTTGGGAAGATAAATAATTTTTGGCTCATCTCAAACATGTTAAACATGGCACCTGCTACAAATACAAGTGTATCACAGTAAAAAAAAAAACGATTATCGAAAAATTAATTATCCCAAATCAATGTCTACAAATTAATATTTTAACCAATAAAAAAAATTTAAAAAATTCACCCACATTTTCTATTTTTTGATTTAATGTAAGTATGAATCCATGATGGCAAATACAAACCAATGAAGAACTTATTAAAGGTGTTATGCAACCATCAAAATAAATAGACGACGATGAAAACCTACAAAACAATGTTATCGTTTAGGTCATCAGCCACAAGGTCGGTTTAACCTTTGAGGCTTTACTCAGTAAAACGAGGAGTGAGGTGGTTTATCAATGCCTTTCTTACCGAGTAGAAAAGTATGCTCATCAGACCCTCTGAAAAGCATCTAATTTCCACCCTGCAAATGACACCTTTGCTTGCTTCCAGGTCAATTGGTCCAGAGCACAATGTCCAAGATACAGAAAGTTCATAACAAAAATTTCCAGAAGAAAAAAATTCAATCAATTATGGGTACAAGTTAGAATGGTCATTTTGCTCAAGTCGGTTTACAGAAAAGTAGTTTCGTTAGGATTGACAGATGATTATATAAATCCCTTTACTTCCCTTCCCTTTCCCTTTATTATATAAAACTGCAAGGACACTCACTGACTGACTGACTGACATAAATTCTAACCTAGAAGGAAGCCTCGGAGAGTGTTAGACCTCAGAACCTTTTTTCTCCGTCTTGCGCTGAAACCAGCCAGAAAATTGCCAATTTTTACCTAATCCCATTTGGGGTGGCAGGGCGTTAGGGGTAGTTTTTTGGATTTTTAACCGTGCGTCGGAGCGCAAAGGTCACTGCGACCTTTTTTCTTCGTCTCGTTGAGTTAGGCGGGGCAGATATGTTTAAAAACTTTTTAATCCTTTTCTAAGGCTTCCACGCCACGAAGAAGGGGAAAATTTTCAAATTAGAAAAACGAAAAATTCACAGGCATCTGGGTGCTTTGCACGGCTAAACTAGTTATTGTACCGTGACCGCCTTGCGCCAAAACCCCCAGAAAAAATGCGAAACGGTAAACTTTTTACTTAATTTATGGCGTTTGGAGGAGGGGAAAAATAAGAGAAATTTAAAAATTCAATTTTTACAAAATATTTAAATGCAACGTTTTCAGCTACTAAAATTACATAGGTTTTTGTGTAACAGAAAATTTCACGGGTACTCGTCACTCCATAAATTTGAATAAACTAATTTTCTACCTATTAGGAATTTTGGTGAAATTTTTATTATATACTAGCGGGGCCCATGCGCTTCGCTGCACGTGTGGAGGCGGTGGAGGAGGCTATTTCTTTGGACGCGTTATAGAGGCTTCCCAGCGAAAAAGTCACCGACACCTTTTTTGTCGGGAATGAGCTGAAACGTAACGTCCAATTAACGGATTTCAAAAATATTTAACCGTTTTCTGGAAAACCGGGATAAAAACAAAGAATTTTGGGATATTCGAAATGGTTTTTAAAAAATTCATGGTAAATCGCCGTTAATATGTAGACACTTTTTTATTTGTTTATATTATGTAGTTCTTGGTGTAGAATTCGATTTTGTCGTCTAAAATACGGTAAAAAGTGACCCTGATTTTATAAATGGATTTGAAATTTTGAAACGCCATTTTAGACCCCAAGCACTTCAGCGATCAACTTGGCTATGCGTTTTTCAATTTTTGAGCTAAAGAAATACGACTATACCGAATTTCAAAATTCTAAGGTCTTCCAGACCCGTAAACAGGTTTTTTTACTCCAACTTGAAAACCATTCATATGTAAAGAAAACGTTCTCTGAGACATTTGTTTTTTTTTACAAGAGGTATTTTACAAATGAGTTTAAAAAAAAATCTGTTGTTAAACACTAGGAGTTAAAATTTTTACAATGTCCTCCTGGAGTGTAGAAGGACTTTATTGGAATACATTATGTTTGGCCAGTTTAAGGAGGTGCTTATCGATAGCCCTAGCATGTTTTTAGCTTTATACAAGCCATAGAAATTACAGGGGAGTGAAAAGTTTAAAAATTGTAATTTTGACGTTATTAATATTAAATTTCGGGATTTAACACATTTTGCACACGGATATTTTGCTGATGGTTCGTTGTGGTTAATTGTAATTCTTTAGTACATTTCTAAATTAATAATAATCAATTCAGAAATACGCGAAAAACATTATGGGAAATTTTTCAAATTTTAAATCAAGGTCCTACGGGGGTTGCTACTCTTATCTAAAAATAATGAAAATTGTAAATTTTTAGAACATAAAAAATCTGTTACCGGCATGTTGTTTGGCGTTAAAAATTACACAAAAATTAGATAACCCGAAAATTCTCAATCAGCACCCTCTAGCCTGCGGTAGGGGTGGTATTTTTTTATCTCCTAAATGGTGGATCGTAGAGAAAAATTGTATAGAATATTTTTTGTACCCCTTGCAAAATACTTTAAAACCATTTAGCTATTGTTGCCCTTAACTTGCCGGTTTGGTGAGAAAACTCAAAAAACAAAATTTTGGCTTTTTGGGGTTTACCGTTTTCATATTGTTCTTTCTTTACACCTTCAAAATGGGTTATTTCGTCAAATTTATATAAATAAACAGTTACACGTACCTGTAGGATCACGGGTAATGTTCCAAATTTTAAATCGGGGTCTTATGGGGGTCGCTACCCTTATCCAAAAGATATGAAATGTTTCATATTTAGAATACAAAAAGTCTTTTGACGGCATGTTGTTTAGCGTTTAAAATTACACAAAAATTTGATAACCCGAAAATTTTTAATTAGAACCCTCTAGCCTGCGGTAGGGGTTGTATTTCTTTATCTCCTTAACGGTGAATAATAGGGATAAAATGCATGAACCTGTTTTGTGCCGCACAAAAACTTACTTCAACATTATATAACCAAAGTTTCCCTTAACCCACCGGTCACCTGAGTAAACTACAAAAACCAAATTTCGGTTTTTTGGGGTTTGCCGTTTTCAGGTAGTCTATTCCTATCTTTACACCTTCAAAACGGTTTTTTAGGCAAATTTTTATTAACAAAACGTTACAGGTACGTAACATTCATTCATTCATTCACCTTGTGGCAAATGGTTCTGATCCACATATGAATTCTGATCCACCTACCCCTCTGAGGCCGAGACACGGAAGCAGCGCGAAGCGCTGCTGGAGTGGCGAGTATTGATATATTATTAACCAATGAAGAGACAGCAAATTTAAGAACTTTTAGCTTTGCCTTTCATTCCACTGGATGAAATAAAAAGAACGTTAGAAGTTTTATTTGAAGAAATTCATGAAGATTTAGTTAAACTAACAGAATACATTACTCATACATATGTGACTGGCCTTCATGCACAAGGGTGTCACAGAGCCACAACAGCACGATTCCCACCACCTTTGTAGAATTCTTACGATACAATCATTACAAGGGGTTCAAAGAACAAAGTTGCTGGCTGCATTGGCGTAGTTGGTAATGTGCTCGCCTCTCATCATGCGGTCTTGGGTTCGAATCCCATTCAGGCACGGCATATTTTCATACGTTACAAAAAAATCATTTCATCCTTCACCATCTGCATTAGCAGTAATTGCAGAACAGTCGGACATTAAACAAAAAAAAAGAACAAAGTTGAAGGATTCCATTCAAAATTTCAAAGAATGATATCTGGACACCATTTAAGCATTTGCAAATTTTTAAATAATATCATAAGGACACAAAATGATACAGAGAATATAATAATCCAAATTGAAAATGGTAATGTAAACATAAGGCACCCAGTCAATAAGAAATACTTAACAATCAAAGGCCAACTGAAGAAATTGTGCGTCAATACAATGAGGATAAGAATAATAATAATATAAAGCAATATCTAAGAACACTCTTTCCTACCACATAAAGAAGAAAATTATAAACTAAATTTTGCATTTTGATAAAATGTTTTGCACACATTAATTCGTATCTACATGTAATAAATTTACCTGCTTATTTTATAATACTAGTTTTAATTAATAAAGGTATTTAAAAATAATGACAGCGGATACTTTTGTTACTAGACCTTTAATAAAATTGGAAATTATTGCAGTGGACATTTCAACTAATTGATTGATAATCCTTCACTTCATTCACCACAGGGTCTGGTTGTATAATGAAATTCATTACTCTCAGAGGAGATTACTCCATTTGACTAGTGTCTTTAAAAACAATATTGATATTAATGCTCCAACACACAGTCAGGCATCTGAAAAGTTAGAAACGTCTCTAATTTATATGAAATGCAGTCCGAAACAGAATTTCTTATTTTCATGGTGAACAAATGAGTCAGGAATCTAACAGCATTTAAAAGAAAAACCAACGGCAAAAAATGCCAAACAAATGTTGTGTTGAAAATAAATAACTGCAATAAGTTAGGTAAAGACATTTATAGATTTCTGTTTGTTTCTTCTACCATAACCTTCATTTTTTAAGAAATAATTATACATGCATACAGTATACATACATTTTTATTTTTTACTGAATTATGTATAACCCTAAAAACTAAAGTTCCTAGGAAGGAACATTAAAGTGAACGCATAATCTTAGAGACTACGATTTATTTTTACTACCCATTTCACTTAACTTTGGGTATTATTGAAAAATACAATTAAGGCCCTAATTACAATGCTAGCTAATTTATTGTTCCAGAAAATAATAAAAAAAATTACTTTCACATTTGTTTTTTATAATTATTTACTATAAAAACTGGAACTTTTTTCATCACATTCCACACAACACTTGGCTGGTGCTTGCAACACATCGATCCTTGACAATAATATTTTGTATAATTTTTTTACTTGGACGGAATGCATAGAATAACAAAAATACTTCCTGTGATGTAAACAAGTCCTTGGCAGGACTTATAGGTCTTTTGAGCAAACAAAACCCATGGGTTTTGTCAATGGGAGGACTCGTCAAGGCCAATAATGGTAATTTATCTCAAGCAATTAATCTTTACACTTAACTACTAAATGTTGATTAGTGGGATCAGTAACAGAAATTATATAACTTCAAATTCAGCAGGCGCAACTTCATCATCAGTATAACTAGAAAATGATGCTATGCAGTGTAACTCACAGTAAGAGACTCATAATTGCGGTAATCATCATTTTTAGAAGGCAACATGTGCCCCATATTATATTTTTCACTGTATTTCAGTACTTTCCTTATTCTTGATGGTTCTTACTAGTACTGTTATGTTGAATAAAACAGTAACGGCAAAGCTAACACTTCGACTTGTAAGTGATGTGGTATCAATACATCTGAAATGGCAGCAGTCTCAACAAAAAACAATACCTTTGCGTTACTAATTCCAAACTGATAGAAGGTACTAGGGTGGAAAAAGGATTAGATAAAATTATGAGAAGGGGTAAACAAAAACCAATAGTGGTGTAGTCGCCCAGATAAAACATTAGCTTTCTAGGGTTGCATTTAAAAAGTTAATATACGACATTAAATAACAAGTATAAATAAAAAGACTACCCAAAAAACATTTTGTGACATTATAGATTCTCATTATAAAACTGCTAGTACAGTAGGCCCTCGACTTACACGAGGGATGCTTTCTGCAAAATTATCGCGTAACGTGAAATTCGCGTAACTTGAGTTGTTCGGTTTAACCTTAAAACATTCACCATCTAAATAAAAACTGAATGTTGTAGTATGCTTTT
The DNA here is from genome assembly GCA_035578175.1 of Catonia carolina. Lineage (NCBI taxonomy): Eukaryota > Metazoa > Arthropoda > Insecta > Hemiptera > Achilidae > Catonia > Catonia carolina. The sequence continues at coordinate 30,150,775 of JAQMRL010000007.1, read as the reverse complement.
GTTTTGTACAGACTGTACAGGTACGGTAACACGAAAGGAAGAGCTATACCTATATAGGAGAATTAATCAGTCTAAAAAATACAGATCAGTAATAAAATAAAAACTTTCTTGTGATTGTAAATGCTGCAACATTTGTTAACTTTATTTAGATATAATAACAAACATAATAACAATATACTGTAGTGAAAAATATACAACTTAAGTGTCAATATGATTTTTTTCAATATGATCTAACTTTTCCCTTTCCGTTTTTTTAAACCTTTATTCGAAATCATTTTGTAGGTAAGCAGAGAAACAAAAACAAACAAGAAAACAAAAGAATTGCAAATTGTAACACAAACTACGCAACCTTACACGACCCATATTTTTAACACACTAAACAGTAGCACTAATGTTTAGAACAGAAGCAAATCAAGATAAAATTCCAGTGTAAAAATGGGGAGGGCAATTTACTGTGATAACGGTTTTGAGAGCAATTAGCAAAACAGTGGTCACAAATGTGAACATCCGCAAGATAAGCGATAGAAGTGATGATTCTTAGAATCAATTTGTAATGGTGTTAAGTTAGTACATATCCCACTCTTCCTGTCATTTTATGTAACATAACATTATCGAAACAAGAAAACAGAAACTTTTTCAACAAATGACAGGAAGTGAGTCAAAAATTTTCTATAATGTATGCATATTTCTCTGCATACCTACCCTTAACTGTCTCTTTCTATCCCATTGGCATTCTTATGTTATCCCTACTGTACAGTACTACATACATAATACAGTATGCAGGGGCGGTTTCAGGGAAGGGGCCATGCCCCCCCCCCCCGAAATACTAGGAAAACTTAGTTTAATATTTTCTATAAGCTATTATTTCTAACAAAACTGAATCCCAATACTCGTACCTATCAATTAACAATAATTATTTTAGTATAAAAATGAGTCAAACAGAAAGTATCTGTTTTTAAATAGTATTAAGATAACAATCAATGTCAGTAGTCAAAAGCCACTCGCATCCAGTCAGCGCCTTCATTTTTCAAGATTTTCTTGATTTACAAGGACTTTGACGTAGCGAAAATTTCCCAATGAATTAAAATTGTGGTTACAGCAATACAGCATAAAAGAGGACTTTTCAATGACTCAATTACAAACAGTAAGAGCTACATAAAAACAAGATAGCCCCCCCCCCTGAAAATCAGCCCTGGAACCGCCCCTGACAGTATGTACAGTATTATTACGTAGTAAAAAAAAATCGCGCTAACGTGAATTCGCCTAAGTCGAGGGCTTACTGTATTACAAAAATCTACAATCAGGAAAAGGACACAGTTCATATAATTATCTTCAGAAAGCAACCTAATTTTTTTCTATAAATAAAACACTTAAATTAAGTTTGAAAATATAAATTATTAAAACTTCAACCCTGCAAGTTTTAATATGTTAATAAATAGCTTCAAATATTTGTAATTTTGAAGGTTTATAATACACTGCATAACAATCATACATAAACTATCCTACATCCTATTAATCCAAGGGAGGCCTTTATCAACTTTTACAAAACATTGCATTTCAAAATTAACTAACAGAATAAAAAAGGGAATAAAATTTAAATCAAATCACAGATAATTTATAGTAAACACATTAGACCTAACATAATCTGGTTAGCACCTATCTGGTTAATTAGAACCTTGTTTTGCAAAACCAACTGTCAACAACCTGTTGAACAGGTAGCAATAATTGCAGTTATCACAACAACTGAGCATTAATCTCGAATAATGTTCACAGCATTACTCCGAAATGTACATCTACGAAACATTGTAACACAAGCCCAATACTCATTTGACTGATAAAAACCCTCAAGATAAAACATGTAGGCCTACATAAATTCAGATAGTACTCTAAATTATTTCGTTTCATGTTATTGTTGACAATTAAGAAGATCGCCAGGCCTGATACATAGAGAGAGCTGTTAAAAATTGAAGTAAGTTTTACTATTAAATTAAATATTTGTTGGAAAATAACATCACTTCCATAATAAAATTACAAGTTTTCCCTGTTCGGAGATGCAAAATTATGTTTACTAATATCGAAAAATATTCTTCAGAATTACAATCACTATAACATTAAATATACATACAGACATTAAAAACAAATTATAATTACCTATTTCATAACATAAATCACAAAACAACTCTCAAAATGCAAATAATTCGCAACGACAAACCACAGTATCACTGCAAGTTTAATCACACACTGATGTAAACATGCGTAAAAATAGCTACCAACGATTAGACAATACACATAGACCGGTAACAAACCTGGTTGCTAGCTGCTAATCAGTACCTGGTGCTATTTTTAGAACACACATCGTCAATACAATTACTGTATTTTGACAAGTCGATTTACTTTGTTTTTAGGACTTGACGGCGGTTTATTTCTGCTCCATTATTTCAACCATATCTTGCGTAATATTTATACATTTTTTGATTACACTTTTGAACAACAAAATTGGTATTATAAACCATTCTGTACAAAATACATCAATACAATGTGTTTGCCCTGGAATCTGGGGTCTAAATAGCTCAACTTAGATAGATATTTAGCTACTTAATCAACTAATTACGGGTGGAAAATATTTTTTCTGAAATATTTCGTTACAGGTGCAGCTTTTACTACATGCAATTTTGTAAGTTTTCTATTTTCCTGCCTGTATTTTTGACGTAGTATTGGACTATGTTTAGACTTAGTTGGTGACGTCAGATCATTGCGTCGGAATTACCAACCAGTATATTTTTATACTCTATTGTAGTTTAAAGCAATATTTTTATATTCCTGCATTTTAACTGTTGCATTATTTTAGATATATGGTGTTTTTAAAAAAACTAAAAAGGGTAGTGGCTATTGTGCTAAGTATAAAGTACCATCAAGCAAAACTTCTCTATTACTAACATAAATTCTTATCACTTGTAAAATTAGTTTTCAATACATACTATTCAATCAAAAATAGTTTTTATGCAACCTTCCATCCTCAAATCTAGTATTGCCTTTACATGATTAATAAAACTGTCAATATTAATATTGACAATAATGGTCATCAATATTCGTACCAACCAGTCTCAATACTTCGCTACCTTACACGATTCATACATTGACAAAATTTTTATCAATAAGTTTGCTCAGCACTTACGTTTTCTGCCATGAACAGTGTATCTTATGTGGTTTTATTCAGTTATTAGTCAGATTTTACGTACCAAACATCATACAAAAGCTTGCAGAGCTGTTATTTTGCCACTTAGAACTACTCACTGATTGGAACATAAACGCTTGAATGAAGGACTGATTGAAAAAGAGAGATGAACTTTCTCATCTAGTACTGTTAAAGGAAATCACCCTTAGCAAAGTTGACGATTTCAAGAACTACTATTAAATGGTGGAAAGTACCTTTGACAAATTGTTACAGATGGTTGAACCACTTTTGAAAAGAGAGGACACAAATATGAGAGAAGGTATAAGTTTTAGGGAAAGAATAGCCTTAACCCTGTAGTACTTGGCCTCAGAAAGAAATTTTGAAGACTTGAAGTTTAATTCCTTCCTATAATTTGTCCGAAGACTTTTATCTTCTTTCTGACATCCTCTTTTTTGTTGGCTACTGGCTTTATTTTCATTTAAAAGGGTGTGAGCGGGTCAAGTGCTGAATTTCTTGCCACCTTCTTGGTAAACAAGGTGTGTCGAATTCCTCATCCTCATGGGAACTGGGAGAGCCAACAGTATCTCCATCAATGTCGTCGGAAAATACATCAGTTATTTTCACATTTTCTTCTTGTCAACCGGTGTGCAACGAACAGAAATGAGTATTGTGGAAAAATATTGACACTGCCCCAATGCGGTCAATATCCCCTCCAATTTTTAGTATTGATGCTTGAAAATCAGAAAATCCAGATTTCCATCAATATCAATCAACCCAATCCAATATCAATCAAATTTATTCACCAAACACGAACAAAATGCTAAGGTATTTCAATATTATTGATTGTGTAAGGCCTGCACAACGCTTTAAGTTAATGAGTTTACAGTTTCCTCATGTCACAAATAGTTTAACCAAATTCTTTCAAATCTAGTCTTAGTAATATATAATAATCTTTAAATGTTTATTTCCACTACAGGCTGGCCCATGGTGTAGTGGTCAGCACAACTGGCTTCTTTGCCAAGGGCCCTGTGCTTGATTCCTGGTTAAATTTTTCATTATTCATTTCATCTAATTCCTAATCGCCTGCATTAGCATTAAAATCCAAAACTTTTGGATGTAAAATCAAAACCAAAAACACTATTTGCATTGGGGCAATGGTCAATTTCCCACTTCAAGGGCATTTGGCCCCACCCCTTCCAGCTGTGATTGTAATAATCAGTTTTTATGAACTCTATAAATTTTATTCAGAAAGAACAGACCACACATGAAAAATTTTGCCCTTCTTTAACTTTCCCATCATTCTACAACTGAAATCTTTCCAAGAAGCCCCATCTAAACTTGGTACTTCTTGAATAGTCTAGTGTGTGTCACATCATTGTGAGCATCAATGTTTGGCATTACTAACAGCTCAACCTCATCCCCGGTCTTCCATCATTACCGTGTATACAGATAAGTAAAAGTATGTAAGGTTACATTGCATAATAACCAGACAAGGTTAACTACATAATGAAATAAAAATCAAAACAGAACCATAAGTTAGTACCTTATTGTATTTCTACATACATACTGTTGTTTAACATAAACAATAGATGACTCTCACCTGATTTAAAAAAGGCAATAGGTCCTTTCGGATATAATGTTTTCATCTTTGGTTACAATAATAGAACGTCACTGCATGCACACTTCCATCAGATTGTCATGACAATCACTGTTGTTGTAATGTGCTCATCTGCCAGTGTGGGTGAAGGAATTGTGTAAGTAGCACATTGAAAATATGTTCCGGCAATACTGTGGCTAACTCCATTGACCTTCAAGCTCACAATGATATGACACATATTCTACCAAACTGAGTTTGTTACATTTGAGAAAGTATTTTTAACTTATGATTGAAAAAACAACTTAGCTTGCCTCAGAAACATTCTGGCAACTTCTAGAACTCAAAAAATTTGACTGAAATTTGATGTTAAGTCTTGATACAAATACTGGTTCAGATAAAAGGAAAGGAAATGATTTGGTTATATAAATAAAAACACAGAAAAATATTCAACTCACGGAAAACCCTATAATATCATATTTCACATGTACAGTAATAATGTGTTGGATCTCTGTACAATGTCATCTAGTCTAACAACACAAATTACTAATAATAAGAATAATAACCATCATTAAGAGTAACTGATAATAAGTAATCAAATATTTCTTATAAAATGTAATAACTCATCATACAATCATTATGAAGATTAGGTATTTCCTAGATACCACGATAAGAAGCAAAAAATAAAAAAAATAAACTAAATATAAAAAAAGTAGTAATACGTAACATACAAAGTTAATCAGTTTCATCCTGAAACGTAGCAAAATAAATTAACAGGAATTAATTAAACATTTATGAGGCACACGGGCACAGGCAGTATTATCACAAATTCTAGGAGCAGGTAGAGTAAGTACTAAATATCAACCTGTCAGTGAAAACAGATATAATTTAGAAAAATTTAAACTATGTATTTAATATAATTATCAACAGTACCACTTATTATTTTATGAACATTTACAAATATTTCACAAACAAAAGCATTTCAAATTCTATAAAAATATACAAAACTATTACAATACTTTTAATTGCTTTTCCATTTACTAACCTATTATATTAACTCAAGTTTATACACTTTGTGGTACATTATCAATACAATTTATCAATTCTTACCATACCTGCGAGAGTTTGTGAATTGATACTGTAATTACGTGCTAGTACTTTCCTATTATAATATTAATACGATTATTATTTGACCAATAATATATAAAAAGTTAATATTTAGTTGTACGAACAACACAACCTGTTAAAAAAAATAATATGTAACTTGGTACCACAGATTGCTGTAACTAACAGACATATTCATAAAATACTTTGACGTTAAGTCTTAAAAAAAAAATTGGTTAGAAAAATTTTTATTGACTGTTTCAGTTTTCTACTAACACCTACGTCACTTTTCTAGATAGACCTCATTCACTTTTAAGCACTCTTCATAACACTGCACCAGTTTCTTTGATCTCTTTGCATAGAAGTTTGTGGTCAGAAAATTAAACCAGTTAGCAATGGCCATCTTAAGTAAGTCCCATTTGTTTCCAACATTGTTACAGACAAAGAGATATGGATATCCAACACCAATACAGAAACAAAACAAATCAATGCATTGGCACCATTCAACTTCACCAAAACCAAAAATATTCAAGCAATCACCTTACTCGAGATGGAAAATGATGGCTATTGTTTTCTGGGACGAAAAGGGAGTCTTTTTGGGTAATTTCATGGTACACATGACAAAAATTATGAATGTAATGTAAACGCTCACCAAAATCAATGGCGTGGGAAACTGTCATTCAGAATGGTTTCTCCATAACAATGCACATCCTCACAAAGCTACTTAAACCAAGAAGATTCAAGATTTTCATTGGAAACTTTTTGATCACAGACCCTACAGACCTGACTTTGCATCTAGGAATTAATTTCTCTTCTCGCACTTAACTCAGTGGATTGGTGGATAACAGTTTAAAATTAACATGGAACTCAAGACTACCATTGTCAACTGGTTTAATTCCCAGGCAGCAAATGTCTATGTAGAGGGACTAAAGAGGCTGGTGCAGCATTAAGAAAAGTGCTTAGAAATAAATGACTACATAAAAAAGTGAAGTAGGTTTACAGGAAACTAATCCCGTCAATAAAAAAATCTTCCAACAATTTTTTTTAATGATTAAATAACCCTACTTTAAGAATATTCCATATATTACGTTAGGAACATCATTAAATAGTTAAATTTAGAGAATATCCTATCACATAAAAATTAGAATTTAAATAATAGGAAAATACTTGAATGCCTTTATGACGTATTACAACAAAAAATTATTTCAATTTGGAATGATTATACCATAATATATATATATATATATATAAATATATATTATTACTATTATTATTAATAATAATTATAGAAACATTAAAAATATATAATACTACAAATAAACGATACAATCAATATATAAAATAATTATGTTAATTTATATAGGATATATTTTTATGAATCAGACAATATATCTGTACTAATATATAAAGGCCTACCTGAATATGCTGTACAGTACAGAATTGAACATTATATACATTTTCATATACATATTTTCATTTATATGAATTACCTGAAGATGTAAAAAAATTCCAGCGTATATTTACAACTTTCAACCAGGTTTCCAAATAAATTTTGTCGAATTTCCATTTTTAACTAAAAATAGGTAATTGTAATAACAATGGTGTGCATTTAATAACAAAACTTACTCTACATTGATTACATTAATTTGTTCATTTTTAACAAAACCAAGATAACTATTTTAGTTAATAAATGATAATTTTAATAATAAATTTAAAATTAAAATTCAGATCACAAACGAAAACCAAGATAAATAAAACCAACTGGATAAAATGAGACATTCTAATATAAATTATTTAAATCATAAAAATTGTAGTAAATATTTTTAAATGAAAGAAAATTACACAACTTATAAAAATTTAAACGTCATCTAAGTGTTTCAAGTGGACACACACTTTCAAACCTGACTGTAAAATTATCAGAAAGTGTATGAGTGAAAAAATAACTGATTATTATTGAATTTACAAAAATTTTAATTAAATTCTTTCACCGAGTAATTTTTATTCACTCCACTACAAAGCAACAAGCTGTTGCTTTGAAAAGAATTCTAAATAACCACCCTATTTAATATAAAGATTATAAATGAATTTCTCCCACAATTTCATTGTTACATAGCTCTAGCCTCGCAGGACATTTAACCTTGAATATAGGCCGGTTCACTGTATATATTTCAGTGAAGGTTAAAAAATTAGTGACCAGGGTATAATAATAGCTTGCAATAAGAGTTGGCGAGTATAATACTAACTTTCATATACAAATTTTTATTGGCTATACATTTAGGAATTTGTTTTGAAATTTTTTTTCATTGTGAATCATAATTTATTTAAATTTTATATTCCTAGCATTATGTTATGTACACATACTGTATAGTACAATATATTTATTAGTATAAAATACGACATTTTTTAACCTAATATAATTACTATCATTAAATATTATAATTTAGCATTTTAAAGTATATAACAGTACAATACGCGAGCTGATGCTTTGTTTTTGCTCTTGTCAATTGATAGGTGGGTGCCTTAGGAGAAACAAGGTATGCAAAATCAAAGATTATACCTGAACTAAGAATATATCATGTCTTTTTTATTTTCAACGAGAATTTGTTATGAATCTTAGGTCTGAAAATTATTTAATTTCTTTGTGTGTCAATTATTTACATGTTTTTGCATGGTTTATGTATTAAAATATGATAGTTCACCACAAGTAACCTTCACTTCGATTATTATACATCATTCGCATTTAAAGACTGCAGATATGATAACTGATTTAAAAGGAATTTTCAATATTCTACAAACAATGTAGGGAATAAGGGTACAAGAAAATTTTACAGCTAGGTTAATAAAACAATGTCAACAACAAAAGAATCACTTAAATGACAATTTTTTTTAGATAATTGTAGCTATAAAAGAAAATATTACTCACTTTAAAATTATGTAACTTATTAAAGGATTTTAGTATTACAAAATGTTTGTATAAATTTAAAATATTTTTCAGTGACAACTCTATGAAATCAGCGTGTTTTACAAGCTATATAATAGTTCAAATATCATAATACGCTCTCAAATAAATTCCTTCATCTAATTTCATTAGAGATATAAAATTATGAAAAAATTCCAGGTGCTTTATATAATATGTATGCTTCTTTTGCATACAAAACATGAAAATCGCTTGGCGTTTGAGCGAGCGAAATATTGACGTGCAGAAAATTTGTGTTTATACTTTTTATTGTAATGGACTGAAATTTCAGTTTAGCAAACATTTATACATGACATGTTTTGTAGAAAACAGTTTCCTGAATAAAATCATATTTTTTATTGCAATTTCGGGAAAAGATTGGGCGAATTACAGCAGTTTGAAAATTGTACAGCATTAGGAAGAGCATGCATTACAAAATTAGGTCAACAGAAAATGTCATCTATCCCCTCCACTAGCAATTGACACGTGTGCATTGCACACACACATTTATAAAATAACAGTATTAAAATGTGTTTGTAGATGTTTCAAGCCCCAAGGATAAAATAGATGAAGAAAGAAATATCTTCAATCTCAAAAACCGTCCCCTCAACTAACAGGTGAATATAAAGGGATGACCTTCCTTTATTACATACTAAACTGAGAAATATGTAGAACTGCTGCAGTCATACCAACCCAATATATGAAATATTTAAAAAGTTATTCGGTCTAGAACTTAGTCAAAGCCATTAAACAGAGGTTGGCCAGTTGCTCTTTTCAGAGTTCTATTATACATACACTAAATGCATTGTATTATACATCAAATGAAAGAGCATTTCAAGGCGAGTAATTTGATATAGTGGCATTATAGCTTTATAAATACACAAGTTATACCATGGTAAATAAAGACAGTAACTACCGGACTGACTAAAGTCGGCTCTGGATTTCAAAGGGTTAATCCACTGGTCAAGACAATTTTACTGTATTTGATTTAGGGGTAATATTAAGAGCAATTTAGATATTGACGAACACAGAAAAATGGTACTAAAACAAAATAAATGGTAAAAATTAATATGATTATTGATTTCTGTAAAATGTAGAGGAGCTTTGAAAGCAAGCTTGTGGAAAGAGATGAAAATGGCTACGTAGGAGACTGCACAAGATTGACCAAGGCAACTCTGATGTCAATATTATTTATGGTATAACGGCAAAAGAAAAAGGAGAATCCTTTAAATTCATCAAAACAACCTAGCAAAATTAATATAAAATTTATGATGAACTTGATACATTTTTCAATGAAGAAATATTAGTTTAGTAAACAATAACAATCTGGGGTACTTCACAAGCTAATCCATTTTTTATGAAAACATATTGTTTAAGGATAAATTGTTAAAAAATTTTATACGATCACTTTCATTGTGACCAACAAATTTTTAGAAAAATATTTTTCACTACTTCTTAGGAATGATAGATCAATGTTAAGAAAAATGAATGTCATTAAAATATATAATTAGGAAAAGATTGTCCATTTTCTACGTAAGTTATTTAACATTTTAACTCGCTATTAATAAAGCAAGTATTTTATCTCATAATTATTTTACAAATCCAGTAGTTTTTATTTGTTTACTTATATACAAAAATTGTACGATTACTGAAATAAGATTGTGCTTGTGATCGTTTCTATTGATATAAAACTTATTTTAAGAAAAATTTAATCATATTTAGACGACAGTATTCACTAAAATTTTTTTATTAATTTTCTTTACAATTATTTTTAATTTTTTATGTATATTTTTTCTGGATCAGAAATACGATAGACAATTTGTTTATACAAAACCCCTGTTGTATAAAAATATAATAAACACCACTTTTTCTTTATAAAGAATCATATAACAATAAATTCTATTATAAAACCTGAGTAGTGGCAACTATATATATATGTACTTATTTATTAAAAAAAAATATTCAACGTACATTCTTTTTTTTGAGTTACATGCACATTGAATGATTGTACCTTAGATAAATAGAGGCTATCTATACAAGTATTCTATTCAAATATAAGTGGTTTTTATACATATAAACAATAGGATGCTCGTCATTTATATTCAAATGTACTAATGTAACATACAAAGAATTGCTAACGAATATGCATCCATTAACGATGCAAAGTTTAACGACAAAATTTATGCTATAACAAAGTAATACAACTGAAATGACCACACTATTTAATAAATTGACACTGCACCTATTTATTAAATAGGTCAATGGTTCATTATTCAAACATAAATGTACTAACATTTCAAATTCATCAAAACATATCAATGATTTTTTAATCTTATAAAAATATTAACTTATCTAACCTACAAAAATGTTAAGTATGATCAATGATAAAATAAACATGGTTTAACATTTTGGATATAATAATTAGGCCAAAAATACCGAAAGTCATAAATTATAATTACAAATTTGAAACAAATACAGTCGAATCCGATTAAATAGGACAACTGTTTATGCAAGATAAATCTTCTGGAATGAAAATGAACTTTGATTATACTGGACATACCCAGCTTATTTGTAACAGGCAACTGTGTTGCGCATAAAAGTGATTTATTTTCTAAAACAAGAAGGTGGAAAACTGGGGACATCACAAAAAGAAAAATATAGCTGTAAACATCCAAATGTTTAAAAAACTTTAAATTTATGGAGTTCAAATGTTACTTGTAGAGGCATATGTGTAACTGTGTTGTATTAATACCTTAAGTTGAAAGTAGAGAAGTTTGTGAATAAATTAAACCATGCCGAGTTTAAGACAATGAATACTTTGTTTTTATGTTGAAAAATCAAGCATGAGATAAAATTGAAAAAACTTCATGGAGAAAAAAAGCGCTGATGTTGAAACTGGGAAAAGTGGAAAATATGTCCATTAGATGATATTTATTAAATGAATTAATATTAATAAATAGTTTAGATTTGTTTTATTCTGTAACTAATTGTATGTTTTATAAACATTTCACTTTGTTTTGTTGGGACATTTTCAACAAGGACAAACCTGCCCCAATTAACCAGATTCTACAGTATTTTCAAATATAGTAAATACATTGATATACCGGGTGTTGATTTGTGTCCATCAAAAAAAATAAAATAAAAACTTCTTATTGTGAAAAACTTTGATTTCTAGTAAGATTACCAAAAGAAACACAAGTTCAAATTAAAAAGTTTATTTTCATAAAATAAAAAAACAAAGAATTTTATTACATAATAAGTCAATAAATACAGGTTAGCCTTTAGTCCAAACTGTAATAAAATATACAACTAATAAAAATGAATTTAATAAAGTCAGTTATTCAAACTTCTACAAGTAGGATTTTGTTCACATATGTTACAATACATATTGCAAACAGCTTAATGCTTTCACTACATTAGTTCTGAACAAATAACAAAATCATAAAACATTAAGTTTACAAATATATGTAAATATAAAAAATCCCAACAAACATAACATTTATTTTTGAAAGACACAACTAATTTTGAATTTTTTTAAAGTAATAAATTATTAGTTTCAATATTATTAAGTTCAAATAACAAAATAGTTTTAGTAATACACTGATTTTTTTGTAACATAAGTAAAAAAGCTATTTAAATTTTTTTTGTAGATTTTTTTTAGAATGTCATATAAATTTCTTTGATTTTAAAACTAATCAGAAATGAAAATAAAACACAGAAAAACAAAAACATTTTTGAAAAGATTAACAGGGTTGGGTCTGAAATTACAGGAAACCTTTTTAAAATTTGATTGGGTGAATCTAAACTACAATGTAGATGGAAAAAAATAGCAATTCATGTAGACAACTCAGATTTAAAATTAAATTGATTCAAATGAAATTCAAGAAGAGTATGCTAGGAAAAACAAGAAAAGATAGTAGGAAATTACATAATTAGGGAACTATTTGGGACAGACTGCCTGATAAGGAAAGTTGGTTTGGTCCATGACTTGGTCATATCAGAAGGATGGAGGAGGGGTAGCTGTGGAGGGGGTACTTTGATGATGTACTTGGAGATAGAGAAAAAATCAAGGGGCAGACCCAAAGGTGAAATGGATTAGTTTTGGAAGAATTGGAAAAAAGATGCAATGCCTAAAGAGCAATGGAGAAAAGATAGATGAATTAGGGTTAGAGAGAGGTGGACAGGTTAACACAGTTGTTGTGTTAAACCCAACCCAAGAAAATTTAGAAGAGAAATAAAGACGATGATGAAGAGATTTAAAATCAAAATTATATGACATCACACTATTGATGAGTAATGATAATAAAAAACAAATACATCTGATCTTTTTAAAATAAAATATACATCACTGTAAATTTTGACAAAATTTAAATACGAACAATATGAACTAATGTAACTATAATCATTTAATGTGTTAAGTAGGTCGAACACGGATTGTTTTTTTAAGTACTTTTAATGAAATATATAGACGAATTATCATATTGGGATTAGCGAACCATAACTATTTTTGAGGTTAAATTTCTTTTTGAATTTTAATTAAGTGGATTAAACAAACAACTAACTGTTTGGCCCATAGATTTTATTTGAATAAACAGCAATAAATGATCAAATAAAAAACTCAAAATATTTCCTCTATCAAATGATTTTATAAAATAATTATTTAGTATATTATAAAATTTGACAGAGTGAAATCATTAGTTGTTTAAAATAGAAAACTAAACACTTAATTTGAATTTAAAGCTGTCAATGAAAGTAAGATTATAATATAATTAAACTGCAAATTGTCCTCATGAAATAAGCTAAACTCAATACTAACTTAAACAAATGTTGTCACTTATTTCATATAATTTACAGATTAATATTCGCTAACAAATTTGCAAAAGTAAACCCAATTATAAAATACAGATAAATTCGAATTTATAATAAAAATATACATGTAAACCTGTTTGGCTGTAACATTTTTTTAAACTTCATGATTTAAGGCTCTTCCAAACGTTTTACTCTATAACGGTTGTATGATCGATATGGAGCTCTTTCGACAGGATTATCGGTCAACACACGAGTAACGTTTGCGATAGTATCAGGAGCTCGTCCCATCAGCCATTCAGTGGCTTCATCAGATTGTTCTTGACTGATGTTTTCAGATTTCCAACCTTCGTGCCACTTTCTGAATCTGGTAGCCAGTCTTCTGCTCAGACTAGGATGAGACTGCAACAAATAGAACACTAAGTTTATTTCATTCATCTTTTGACTGGTAGGTTTTAACAACACTCAGTACCACTGTAGGAGCAGATATTTTAATATTTTTCCTACTTACCTCAAATATTTTTTTTAATTTATTTTTTTATAACAATTTACACACAAAAAAACTTTTCACATAAGTCTGGTAAATCTCATGTAAACAGTTCTGTAAAGGTGCAGTTTCGTTTGTGCGATCGTCGTATACGATTACTGCATGCGTCACAGCCATTACTCATCAAATGGATTTCTTAAGAAGTAATTCTGTTTATGCGTCCGACGCAAGAGATCACATGCATCGGCTGCTTTGGCAACCAGTCACCTGCAGCAATCGCATGCGTCTGGAAGTTTAAAATGAGTTTTTCCAAAGACAATGATGCAAAACTCATTGAGTTAGCTGCAGAAAAACTACAACTACTTGATCCTTCAAACTTGCTTTCTTCGTCTAATAGATACAGTAAACTCCCGCTAATCCAAAATAATTGGGGTGAGCCGATTTCGGATAAGCCGGTTTTTTTTAAATAACAAAAATTGTGTTCTAAAAAAATTGTGTACTTAAAAAAGTAGCACAAATTAACATATTTTAAAGGCTTCCAAACAAACCACTTGAGACAATTAAATGAAAAATAGATATTAATTAATTATGAATTTCCCCTGATAGAGAATTAAAATTACATAACTAGCACATAAATTATATTTACATACCTGTCTTGCTTTGCGCAATGCATGCCTCTTGTACAGATAGTTTTCTTTATCGACAATAAATACCATGCGGTATGAATGCAAATTGAATCGGCATTGGGTATCATCATACGAATCAATTTTTATAGGTTCACTAAAAGCAAGAAACAACAACAATAAAACAATGTAATTATAAATAGTCAAATAATATTTAAACATTGAATACAAACTTGAGTTCAATTTTAAGTTAACATATTCAACGTACTATGTACAACTCATTGACATTAACACATTCAGCACTGGCAAACCGCCTAGTAGTTCATGTGTAGTTGTTACCGCCAGCCTGGTGTCCACCTAGCAGCTTCTATTTAGTTCACATTTTAATAATTTCTCGTAGAAGCCCACCTGTCGTAAATAACTTTTTTGCTATTGTATAACACTCAGAAAAGTTTTTTCCTTGTACTTAAACCTTTCGTTTTTAAATTTTTGTATTCGATCTAATATTCTTGTAGGTAAACTTACACAGTATTTTTTTAACGGGGTTTTCAAGATACAGTTGAAGCTAGGAATTTAAGTAAATAATTAGTGAATAATTTTCGATTAGTTTTCTTTGAATTAAATATTTAATATACATATTAAAAATCTACTTAATTTTTAATTTGTGACTGTTTCTTGGATATCATTGTTTTTTGCTTGTTTTGTGTTATATTATAGTTTTGTAGATAAAATTTTTGTGTGTTAAATTACATAGTCAAATTATGCAAAAAATAAATTGTATTATTTAACAGTTTTTACTTTCTCTTGCCTATATGAATATATAGGAAGGGAAGTATTGTTTTCATGTCGATTTTTCGAAATCGAGTTTTCACCGGATCTATACGTTTTCAGACCCCCTGAACCCAAAAAACATGTTTTTAGCGATTGGTCTGTGTGTGTGTGTGTGTCTGTGTGTGTGTCTGTGTGTGAACAGAATATCTCAAGAACGGAACATCGTACGAACTTGAAACTTGAAACTTAAGTTACATACCACTACCGGACACGACACGAACATTTTCATCAAAATCGGTCAACCGGAAGTAGTAGTTTATTCGTATAATTTTTCAGTTTTTTGCGATTTTCTCAAAAACTGGTCCTACGATTTTTTTTAAAATCGCCTATTTTACTCAATTTTTTATTCTCTACAAGATAGGGTAGGCGCCATGTTTGCTGAAATTCTCGGTAAGGCTGTTTTCACGTAAAAACGTTATTTTTTTAAGATTACGGCTTTAATATAAATTTTAGCGCAAAAACTTATATAATAAAAGTTGTAGAGAATTTAAAAACCTACAACTTCTGTTTCAAACATTTTTTTGTATAAAGCTTAGTTTAGCGGTAATTTGCGATTTTCAGTTTTTTTTCTCACGAAAACGTGAGAAAAATCGATTTTTTTAACATTTCAGTCTTAGTATGCATTTTACGACAAAAGTGTATATAATTAAATTTATAGAAAATTAAAAGATCTACAACTTTTGTTTAGAGCATTTTTCTCTACAGAGCCTAGTTTAGCGTGAAAGCGTGATTTTCCGTATTTTTAAGCCAAACTGAGTTCGATTGTCATTTTGCGTCATTCACTCATGATTAAAATAAGGTTATGTTTCTGAGGTTAGTTTTTGTTCATTTCTAATGTTTTAATACTAATGTTAGGTTTATTGTTAATTATTTGCATTGGCAAGAGAAAGTTGTGTGAGTGTTTCACACCAGATTTTTTCTTTTTAATTTCGGTTTTACATTATACAAACAAGTAGTCACATAAGTTAGTTATTATCATCATCATTTTATAAATACCTAATAAAAGTTTCGTTACAAAATAGCTTACATGTTCAGATTAACTTTAAAAATATATTATTTGTAGTTTAAAATTATATGATAAATTACGCGTAAATCATAATAGTAAATGGAAACATTGAAACAAAAAAATATATGTTTTTATAACGAGCAAAAATTAATCTATTTTTCCAATGGTTTCAAAATTTTATTCTATAATTACAGCAAGAAATAAACATTAAACATTAAATAAACATAAACAATAAACATTAAATAAATAATAGTCAAAACAGCGATATAACAAGAAATTATTTTTATTGAATTTCTAGTAAATTAGGGTAAAACTTAGAGGTATTACAAAAATAAACAAAAATTTTACTGACAGTAAAATTTAAAAAAAATTGATTGGTCTACTTTAATGTTATTACCAGACATTAATCCAAATAAAAAGAAGTCGCAAATAAAAAAAATCTACATAGTACACAACGCAGCTGGCCTGCATGACCGACTGGCGGCTCCACAAAAAAAAAACATCAAGTCCAAAGCACGTAATTTTTAACAAGCAAAACCAATCCACTCACAAATGTTATAAAAATATATTTATTTCAAAATATGTAAAAAAAAGTGTTAGGCCAACAGCCAAGTATACCTCATAATTTTCACAATTGAGTGTGTTAAAATATTCTATTAAAAGTGATATAACATCTGTAACAAGTCAATCAAATAATAAAATATTTTTCACAACTGAATATATATAGACTGACTGTAGGATTCATTATGAAGATATATATATAATTGAAGAGCAGTTTCAAAATCAATATAAGTTGATTTTTATAATTACAAAAGCATTGCAAACAATTATGTAATTATTACATTAATAATAGGTCAGCAAAAACACTGAAACAGTTTATATCCTAAAACAAAGCTATTGTTTTACAATTTTAGGTGTTTATTTATTTCCTTATAATTTTATTTTCTCAGAAAAATATCCACAAAATTCTATACTAAATATCTTTCAGAGTAATTGAAATTGTGAAATTACAATTATTTTGTATTAAATCAGATCAGTAAAAATTTTTAATGAGGTGAAACAATAAAAGAATTAATACTTAAACACTAAGAATATGTTAATAAAAATGAGAGAAAAGATTCGATTAATTGCCCTGCTTTAATTGAATAAATAAGAAAACAAAAAAATTGAAAGAAAACTGAGCAGTTCATGACTGGCAGGATCAGTCCCTAAACATCTCTTTTTTTAATTCTTTGAACCCATTACGATAATAATCAATTTAGTCCTAAAAATTTACTACAGCTGCTGTACATCTAAGAACAAGAGTTCATTCACATTTGCGACTGGTAACAAAGTTGCAATAGTTATGTAACTGTTTGAGGTATTTGTAATTTTAGACGCAGGTTAACCATTAATACTACATAGGCAGCTCTAGAAAAATAACGAGTCGTTTGTAGTACATCTAGATGACATCGATAGAAGACTAAGATATTTCCGTATTTTGGCTATACTAAGCTGAGCAAAGTCCAGAAATCTGTATCTTAACCAGCATAAAAATTGTTCTGGACGCCTTCAATTTCATCAGCAGAATAAGCCCTATTCGTTATAAAGAACTTTGTAAAGTAAAACACCTAACTCTTGTTCTTAACCCCTTAACGGTTCCTTTTTTTAAGCCAAAAATGTTCATATCCTGCTCAATTTTTTTTTCTTCATAATTTTGTATAATATGACTGAATAAAGACATATAAATCAATTTCCATGCTCAAAAACATCATTTTTAAAAAAAAGAGGTACCGGCCATCACTTTCGAATAAATACTAAACAATCCTACTACAATAAACGGAATTGAAATACCGGACTAAATACTATGTATGAAATGAAACCTACTACTAAAAAACTATAAACAATATCGAATAGCTTTTAATTTCTTTTCTTAAACACTTATAACGAACTTATAACTTTACAACGAAACGCACCGAACTAACCGAAACATAACCTTTTACGCAACATTGGAGAGTACGACGTAAACAAATAACATAGAGTCATCTAACCTATAGAAAGGAACCTTTACTAGCGCTAATATTAAAGTTACGGATACAAGATAAACTACTTTTAATGTTACGGCAAGATATTTCGACAGAAAACAGAATAAATCGAGACAAATTCAGTTGCGAGTTATCTCGTCAGGGGCACTTTTATACGACATTTACGTTGCGAGATATCTCGTCATAAACCGTTAAGGGGTTAAAGCCTCTCGCGACCCATTTTACAATTCCAAGATTTCTTTTTGCTCTGCAAAGCACATGCTCATCAAATACAGCCTCAAATTCAGAACTAAAGGATCTTTCAACAAAGACTGTCCAGGTATCCAGCATTATCTTGTACACACAACCCAAGATATTCAATTTACTAATAAATTATGTTATAATTTTTTGTTTATCCACTATTTAAAGGCATACGATTTAAATTAGCCCAATCACCAACAGTTTCTACATTTTTTCTGGATTACCTGGCAGAATTTAAAAGCCAGATACAGTGATAAATTTTCAAATCATCTGCATAAATTTGAAACTTGCATGTTATAACTTTGTCTATATAATTATTAAAAAGAAAACAGAAAAGATGTCTCAGAATAGAGCCCTGAGGCAGGCACTCCTGATATTGCTATAAAATCTCTTTAGAGGTCACACCATAACATTTTACTTAGTTAAAATAGTTAAGAGTTATACAGCAAATAATAAAAAAAAACTTGCTATATTTTCAATTCACAATAACGTTATTGTTAAAGTCATTAGTAAAAACAAATAGACAATAATACTAAAGCCTCAATTATTCAGTTAGAAGCAAATCATATGAAGTGATTTGCATGGTCATGGATGAATGGTTATCTTAACTTCTTTAATAATATTTAATGTTGTTGTTGTTGTTTAGGTCAACAGCCGCAAGGCTGGTTTGAACCTCTAAGAGGTTTTACCAAGTAAAACGAGGAGTGAGGTGGTTTACCATTGCCTTACTCACAGAGTTGAAAAGTATGCTTGTCAAAATGCCAGGCCCTCTGAAAAACATACTTTCCACTCTGCATATGACACATTCACTTCATTCACCACAGGGTCTGGCTGTATAATGAAATTCATTACTTTTAGAGATAACTCTGACTTGTGTCTTTTACACCTCTACCTCTTCTGTTCTTACATAGTTCAGTCATATAATTGGCTGACTAAGTGATAAGAAACGGAAGTATTTTTTGTAGCCCTGGAACTAGCAGATCAAGTACAAAAAATTTAACACTCCACCTGCCTGTTATGGGCATAAAACAATACCATTTATATACTTCAAATATATGTATATAATATTTGATAAGGAATGGAACTTCAAATTTGAAACACACTTTGAGATTTAATAATTTCTAATGACAAGTCCCTATTGTTAATGCAACCAATTCATATTAAGAGCAACCAAATACATAAATAACGGGAGTTTCAAAAAGGACGCACTTCAAAGTTTAAGGGTTAATATTTGCTGCATAGGGAATATTTTTTTCCCCCAAATAACAGTTGGCACTAACATACTCATTGTTGACCCATTGTGTATTACTGACATGTACTAATGCTATCCCAGTATTCATTTGTGTCTGTATAAATTCAAACATAGTTTTTTCAAAGGATGAACGTGTTTTTATTATTGAAAGTTATTTCGCATATAAATCTTACGAACGAGTGAAAGACGAGTTCCAGTTAAAATTTCCCAATTCTGAAGTACCTAATAACACCACAATATCGCGTCTGATTAATAAATTTCGTGAGACTGGCAGTGTACAGGATCGGAAAAGCACAGGTCTACCATCAGTGTTAACAGAACAAGTTTTGGACGATGTGAAACAACGTTTGACTACCTCACTCGGCAAATCACTTAGAAAGTTATCTTCACAGGCTGGATTATCACTATCTTCTGCTGTAAGGGCTACAAAAAAAATTAAATCTGCATCCTTACCACATAGGTGTCGTTCATGAACTGAAAGAAGTTGACCATGGGAAACGTATACAGTATTGTCGTTGGATACGTTCTCTTGTTAATGACAACGGTGTTGAAATATTGGATCGTGTTTATTTCAGTGACAAAGCATGGTTCCACTTGGATGGTTGCATCAACAGCCAAAACTGCCGAATATGGAGCGCTCATAATCCTCACACATTTCAAGAACGTACACTAGACGCACGTAAAATTGGTGTTTGGTGTGCGATCTCCCGGCGTCGTATTGTTGGGCCTTTATTTTTGACACATCTGTAGATGGTGTGGTGTACCGCAACTTAATTGAACAATTTATAGCGTTGTTAGAATTACACAATCGAGATTGTTGGTTTCAGCAGGATAACGCAACGTGCCATACTTCTACTGAAACGCTGAATATGTTACGAGAAAGTTTTGGCCATCGTGTGATATCAAAAGGATTGTGGCCACCAAGATCCCCAGATCTTACTCCGGTGGATTTTTTTCTTTGGGGGAATTTAAAGAGTAAGGTTTTTAAAAACAATCTTCATACAATTGAAGAATTGAAGGCTAATATTGAAATTGTGAAATTAATATTGTAATATAGTGAGATTACAAACATTACACTACGAAAAGTGGCAGCAAATGTTAAAAAAACGTGTCCGAACTTGCATTACAAGTGGAGGAAGTCATTTTGAACATTTATTGTGAAGTTTTAAAGGTAATCTGAATGTTATAAAGGTAAAAATTTCATACCGTATAATTTGTAATTACTTCAACGTAATAAATTAGCGTTCTCAAACTTCGAAGTGCGTCCTTTTTGAAACACCCGTTAGTAACATTATGGTTATTACCCCAACCATAAAATAATATCACAGAAGGCAGATGGCCTGGTAATGTTCAAATATGAACCACAAGAAAAGAGGCAACCAGCTATGATGCAATCCCAACAATAACAGTTTTATTATTTTCTTCCTTTAAAAGTTGGATCTTTCTAAAAGCTTTAACCTACAAACACAGTTTTAAATGAGTGAACCCGGGAGTGCTTATATACATAAAACTTTGATTTAATATAATGAGATTGTTTTATAACTTACTTGGTTGATTTCTGGGTAGATGTATCAGAGCTGCTAGCACCACTTGCTTGATCATATTTGCGTCCCACTTTGTCTCGTCCTTTTCTTACATTTCTTGACAAAAAGATTGCTTTAGACCACTGACCTCGTTCATCTTCAGCATCCAAGCACTGAAAAATAAATTTCTGTTAAGAACTGCAAGGAGAATCATAATTTTAAAAAAATTTGGTGTGAAACACTCACACGACTTTCTCTTGCCAATGTACATAATGAACAATATAACTTATGTTCAATCATAAGTAAGCAATGTAAAATTAAAGACATAACCTAATTTTAATCATGAGTGAATGAAGTAAACTGAAAATCAACCTCTGTATAACTTTAAAATACAACAAATCAAAAATTGCCTCTAAACTAGGCTTTGTAGAGAAAAATGCTAAAATTTAAAGTTGTAGGTTTTTTTAATTTCCTGTAACTATGATTACATACACTTTTGCTCTAAAATGCATATTAAGGCCGCAATCTTGAAAAACAATTTCTTTCTACGAGAGGACAGCCTCCCCAAGAATTTCAGCAGACCCTATCTTGTATAGCATAAAAATTATAGTAAATGAGGCAATTTTTAAAATAATTGTAGGAGCCGTTTTTGAGGATATCGCAAAAACACGTAAAATCAAACTAATAAACTACTACTTCCATTTGACCGATTTTGATCAAAATGTTTGTGTTGGGCCTCTTATATACCTAACTTAAGTTCCACGTTTCAACTTCGTATGACATTCCATTCACAAGATATTTTGTTCACACACACGCACACAGACCAATCGCTAAAGACATGTTTTTTGGGTTCACTGGGTTGAAAATGTGAATATTCAGTGATAACTTGATTTTGAAAAATCGACATGAAAACAATACTTTCCTTCCCTATATATATTCAAATAGGGCAAGAGAAAGTAAAAATACTAAACATTATAACTATAAATATTACATTTTGTTTCAAATAGGTCTAATGTTGTAGTCATTTAATACTGAACAAAATCTTTTAACGCCTTATAAAAAAAAGTAAAAAAGAGAGATATAGGACTACTACTTAGCTTCCAAGAGTTACTCCATACTTCAACAAACCACTAAAGATAAAAGAAAAGAAATGGTACATTTTTAATTTACTTTTTAACTCAACAAAGAAACATTTAAATAATTTTACAGTATCGTTAAATGTTAATTTTTGTTGTTTTTATTTAATTACATCAAGGAGACTCCAAAAAGATATAAAAGGGGCAGGTCAAAAACTTATAAAATTCACATTACCTAAATAAATGTAATCAACTACTATTTACTTACTAACTTACTGTTTCACCAATCAAGTAATTTTTTAGATTTTTAAAACTTTAGAAGTACTTTTTTTTAAAACTAGTTTTTGATGGTAGTAATTTATTGATGTATTTTCTCCCTGCTTAGGTAGGAATTCGTTTAAACAATTATTGCTGTGGTTAGTAACATAGTCATTGTTTCTGTTTACTATGTTATGATAATGGACATTAAAAAATTCTGGGGTAATTTATTGATGTAAGCAACATAGCAATCTTTTGTGTTTTAGTGGTATAATGCTAGACATTCAAATTCTGCATATAGGTATTTTGTCTATCATACACTATCACTTCAAAAATGAAAAGTGAGGGAATTGTAAGCAACTTCAGCTCCTTAAATAGTGATCTGCATGAGATGAGGTGATTAGCTTTAATCATACACCTAATAGCTTTCTTTTTAATTTCAAAAACCCTATCCCCATATTACCCATACTAGAATAACCCCACACAAAAATAGCATAACAGATATGAGAAAGAATTAGAACATGATAAGATCCCATTAGTAATTTTTTATAATTTAATCGAACACAGTTTTTTGTTAATGCAAATATTCCACATGATATTTTACTACAGATATGATTGGTATAGAAATCTTAAGACAAATATCCCTCATGGCCAGCCCATATGTATAGTGGTTAGTGCAACTGGCTTTTACGCCAGGGTCTTGGGTTCGATTCCCGGTCAGGTCTGGTATTTTTTCATCTTTCATTATCATCTTTATCCACTGTCTACATTAGCAGAAATTGCAAAACAGTCGGACGTAAAACAAAAAAAAAATCCGTCACGTCTTTTAACTTTCTTACTTTCCTGATAAACATACAACATAATACTCACCAGGCCAGGTTCTTTGCCCTGTGGATCCACATATCTGTCAACATAGGCAGACCATTTTTCAGTTTCTCTAACATGTTCTGGATCTTCTCCTTCAGTGTCCAACAATTCAATGGTCAGTTTACAGTTCAGTTTATACTGGAAAAAAGAACAAAATATGAGGACTACAATACTTTTAAGTATAATGGTAACAAATTACAGTAAAAGTGAATGAAAAAAAGACCAAGGTAAATACTAGGAGCAGGTGGCAAGAGCACTGGATTTGTGGAACAAAGAGACTGTTAAGTGTGGTTTGGAATTCAGTGAAGAAAAATCCAAGTGCTGTTGTAGGAGAGGCAAGTGGAGGTAAGGCAAGGACACGGAATAAAGCTGAATGGTATGGTGCTGGAGGAAGTTAAAGAATTCACATATTTAGCTAGTTTTCTCATCAGACGGAAAATTGGAAAAATCGTCAAGTAAAAGGATGCAGAAAGCAATTGGTTTCATCCTAAGTGTGAGAGGCTTAGTCTGGGATCAAGAAATTTCTATGCATTGCAAGAAAATTACCGTATTACTTCAAATTTAAGACGCACATTTTTAACGCAATTAAAGGGCTAAAATAATGGGTGCGTCTTAAATTAGAGGTACATGTAAATTGACCATATTTATTAGCGTACAAGTACCTTTGAGAATACAATATGGAGACAATATTGTCTACAGTTCTTGTGTATTTCAATTGACGCAAGTGTGACCATCTCCTTACAACAACCGGCAAAATTAAACGAGCTTCTGCAACTACGATAGTAGAATGGATTTCAAAAGTTTGAAAAGATTTGCCACCAGGTATTATCATTAAATCCTTTTTGAAGTGCTGTTTGGCAAATGCATTGGATGACTCTAAAGATGATGTCCTTTGGAATCACAGTGACGCAAAAGAATCCGATTCAACATCCGACTCCGATGTAACTGACGACCACTCGAGAATGTAGAACGAACAACGTAATTAGGAAGCTAACGAAACAGACTACTTATATAGCCATAAAAATATTGAATAAAAAATCGTGTAAATAGTCTATATATATTGTGGTTGTTTAGGTCATCAGCCAAAAGGCAGATTTGAACCCGTAGAGGTTTTACTAAGTAAAACGAGAAGTAAGGTGATTTACCATTGGCTTCCTCACTGAGTGGAAAAGTACGCTTATCAGCATGCCAGGCCCTCTGAAAAGCACATATTTTCCATTCTGCAAATGACACCTTCACTTCATTCACCACAGGGTCTGGCTGTATAATGAAATTCATTACTTTCAGAGGAGGTAACTCTGACTAGTGTCTTTCACACCTCTACCTCTTCTGTTCTTAAATGATTCAGTCGATTAATTGGCTGACCATATGATAAGAAACAGAACTATTTCTTTTAGCCCTGCAACGAACAGATTGAGAGTAAATAATTTAACAATCCACCTTTCCGTTATGGCCAACTATATATATTATATTTTATACAAATATGGTTTTTGTGAAATGTTACTGTGTCGGGTATGTACTTTTTAGTTAACATAAATGGTATTTAATGTTAACTGAATTACGGTACTACTATATTATAATATACGGTTTTTACTTTTTCTATTGAGTATTTTTATTTCTTCTAAAAATCGTTTCCTAAATACCTGGTAATTATGACGCGTCTTAAATTCGATGCTTTTATTTTTTCATAAAATCATTTCCTAAAACATGGGTGCGTCTTAAATTCGAAGTAATACGGTATTTATAATGCATACTTTGTGCAAATTTTGACTTATACAGCTAGACATGGACTGGGAAAAGATGGTAGAAAGTAGAATACAGGCAGTAGAAATGAAGTTCAAGAGGAGTATGTTGAGGAAGACAAGAAGAGATCGAATAAGACATGATGTAATTAGAGAACAACTGTAATTAGAAATGGACGATCTGATAAAAAGGGTTAAGATAGACAAAACTGAGATGGTTTGGCCAGTCAGTATGATGGAGAAGAGAAAACTGCCGAAAAGGATACTGTACTTGGAGATGGAGGGAAAAAGACCACGAATGAAGTGCATGGGTTTAATTAAGGGTAAATTGGGAGAGAGATGGAAAGGTGATATTGGGCCCAACCTGAAGAAACTTGGAGGAGGAATAAAACAAGATAATGATAATGAAAACCTGCAAAATCAAAGAAAACTTACGTAGCTTTTAACAAAAGCTATGTAACAAAAACAACAAAAATTTAATGATGCTGCAACTTAAAAACCACACATTTAAAAATACAACTTATTAGGAACAAATTTTAATATTTTTTAAAATTTTTTAACACCTAATAAAACTAATACTAAAAATTTTACAACACCTGTTTAGAATAGATCACTAACAGTTGACAAAACATATCTTTTAGAGACTTATTTATTTGCCTAACAATCTGTTCCCCATTCCTGCTAAGCAGCGACCATCGAATTTAACTGTAGCAAAACCTTTTTTAATGACCATTTTTATCCATTAATCCACTCTGAAAATCACTTAGCGAACCGAATTTACTTTGCATGACCATGAGGTATTTTTAACTCTCTTAGACAACTGCCCATCTTCAAGGCCAATGACTGTCATGCCGTTGGCTTTTTTATGTTCCCACTGGAAATACTTAAAAATTTAAAATTTACTAACTCAAAAGTTCGGGATAAATCAGATAACATAAGCCCGTTAAATTTAATAAAGCAAAAATCTATAACCTTGGGACAGTGATGTCACTCAGGATTATTGAGCAAATTTATTCGCATGGGCCAGCTAGTACTTGCTTATTGATTACACCAATGTTACACAATTAAAACCTCCATCAATTTCATCTTCATGATTTTAATATTTATGAGCCCAGTACAATATTTATTTTTATTTTAATATCTATTATAATATATATTTCTTCTGTCCGTGTGTTAGTCATTGAACTCCTCCTAAACGCCCGGACCGATTCTTATGAAATGTTTTGTGCGAGATTAAGTTGATTCGAGAATGCTATAGATTCACAATTCAACCCGATAGAATAAGTTTTTTAAATTAATTAACTAATTTATAGATTTTAGTTGATTTTAGGTTAGCTTAAAGTTCACAATTGTATCCGGCAGGTGGCGCTCTGATCGTGTTTTGGATAGCTTAAAGTTCACAATTGTATCCAGTAGGTGGCGCTCCAATCGTGTTTACGAAACTTTTTGACAATTTTTAGCGTATTAGTCAGACCCAGCAGTAGTATTAAAAAAATTTATGACTTTTGGAGTTACGTTTCCACAGAACAACGTCTGTCGGGTCCGCTAGTGATATTTAATTTTTTAAATATATTAAAAACCAAACTTACAATAAACATTTTGAAGCAATTCTCTTCTGCAAGTGCAGCCTCAGCTTTTCTCTGGTATGCAGCCTCTGCATTGACTCTTTGGCTTGCAGTAATGCAAGGCCCACCTGCCCCTCCTCGTCTGCTTTCTTTCAGATACATGTCAACACATTCAGTGCAAGATTCATCTGAGACAAGATACTGGAGCTGTAAAAGTTTAAAATCAATTAATATTGTTAACAACATTACAGGATATTTTATAAAAATAAATCTGGTCTGAAACACACGATTTTGTCTTGCCAATGCAAATAATTAACAATATAATCTAACATTAGAAATAAAAAAGACTAATCTCAAAAAACATAACCTAATTTTAATCATCAGTGAAGACGCAAAATGAATATCAACCTTAGTTTTGTTTTAAAATACGGAAAATCACTCTTTCACGCTAAACTACCCTTTGTAGAGAAAAATGCTCCAAAAAGTTGTAGATCTTTTAATTTCCTAAAAATCTGATTATATACACTTTTGTCATAAAATGACAAAAGGCCGAAATCTTAAAAAACCAGAAAATCGCTAATTAGTGCTAAACTAAGTATTGCACAAAAAAAATGTTTGAAATAAAAATTGTAGGATTTTAAATTCTCTACAACTTTTATTATATACATTTTTGCGCTAAAATACATATTAAAGTCACAATCTTTAAAAAACAATTTTTTTACGAGAAAACAGCCTCACCAAGATTTTCAGCAGACATGGCACCTACCCTATCTTGTAAAGCATAAAAAATTTTAGTAAACGAGGCGATTTTTTAAAAAATCGTAAGAGCCGTTTTTGAGAAAATCGCAAAAAATTGAAAAATGACAAATAAACTACTACCCGGTTGACCAATTTTGATGAAAATGTTTGTGTCAGGTCCAGTAGTAGTATTAAACTTAGGTTTCAAGTATGTACATGGTCCGTTCTTGAGATATTCTGTTCACACAGATGCACGCACACACACATACTAATCGCTAAAAACATGTTTTTGGGGTTCAGGGGGGGTCTGAAAGCGTGTATATCCGGTGAAAACTCAATTTCAAAAGATTGACATGAAAACAATACTTTCCTTCCTATATATTCATATAGGCAAGAGAAAGTAAAAACCATTCATGATTAAATATAATAATTATCGTAATATAATTTATAACATATTTAGATGTAATGATAAAAACTGTTCTCAATAAACCTAAATAACGTTGAGGCAAATGGACTGTTAGGACTGTTAATAGCTTTTGTATTTTAAACTAGTCACAGTTCCTGCCTTATAACAAATGTATTGCTGTTTCAACAACTGCCTGCACTCTTCTTGCCAGTTAGTAAACTGCAAAGTCATCTTGTATCAACCTCTATGTCATTTGTTCCAGTACCAATTAGGTGCCCTTATGCCTACATCACATCCTTAGTTCCTTTTCATTACACAGTATAATGTTCACAGTCACTAAGTCACTGGTTAGCATTGTCCACCCACACTAGCTTACGTAACTGCTGAAGTTACACTTCTGTTACAAACGTTACGTATTGTCGGTTTTGTATTGCTTAAGACATTGCAAAAGTTTACTATTGTTTAATTACTGCTCATAACGGGCAGATGGAGGGCTAAATTAATTGCACTCAATCTTCTGGTTCCAGGGGTACAAAAAAATAGGTGAAAAAGACACTACTCAAGAGTTATCTACTCTGAGTAATGAATTTCACAATACAGACAGACCCTCTGGTGAATGAAGTGAAAGTGTAATTTGCAGGATGGAAAGTAGGTCCTTTTTGGAGGACCTGGCATGCTTATAAGCATACTCTTTCAACTCAGTGAGGAAGGCAATAGTAAACCACCTCACTCCTCGTTTTTACTTAGTAAAACCTCTATAGGCTCAAATCAGCCTTTCGGCTGTTGACCTAAACAACATTGTGTTATTAACATTTATGTATATTGGTATCATTGTGAAAGACATAAACATTATTTGTTGCTATACTAAACCCAAGTGTAAATCTGGATTTGCGTTTACACTTGTAATTCAGAGTACAAGCAAATCATTTTAAGTTTATTACAGAAAAAATTCTGTTCAGGGAGAATGCAACTCAGAACTCATTGTGAAAATTTATTTGCAAGGTTCAGTAAGTATCATTTAAAAAAACATAGTGTTGTACTAGAAAAACAAACACACTAACCTGTCTCACAGCATATGAAACGACTTTATCTAAAGTAAAGGCAATGTAGGCGTGAATACCAAACATTTCTCTAAGTGTGTCTTCATAAGTATTCGCTTCCATATTTCCATCTAATACATTTTTAACCATATCCAAGAAAGCTGGATAATATTCCTCAACCTCGATGGTAGCTGAAAAATAGAAAACAAGTAAATCAGATGCATCTTATTAAGTTATTTATAAATATTTTATAAATCAATGTGGAATTGATAAATGTTGTATAACAGCACAAATTTCTATTAAATCTATTTAGACCAACAACCTTCAATTAGTTCAAAATTAAAGTAAAACAGTATTACGTTTACTATATTCAAACTCAGATAATTAAAAAATAAATCTGAATTAAAAGATAATCAAATACCAAATTTGAAAACGAAAAAACTGTAAAAACAGAAGAAAATTTTATTTTGAAACAATTTATCATTCAATTCTGAAACTGTTTAGAATGACATCCTAAACTCTATCACATAAACAGCAATCTTTCACCTACAACTATTAATTTTTTAAATTTATAATACAAATATTCTGAATTACAATGTGAAATTTACTGTACTAATTCCAGTTTCTTTCATATACTTAATTAATAACAATTGTTGTTCATGAACAAATCAATTCATGATGCACTTTAATCAAAAAAACAATCATCACCCTATAAAGATAGATGTAAAATTATTTTATTAAACATTATTTTCCTTTGTTTGCACCACTACATATATGATAATGAACAGCCAAAACAAAACAAATTAAATATAAAACTCACCTCAGAGTATTACATTTATTCAAGATCTTTCGTCTCTCTCGGAGACGTCATCAGGAATTAAAACACACTAATCACATATATAACAAAAAACCTGCCCATAACAGACAGGTGGAGTGTTAAATTATTTACTCAATCTGTTCGTTGCAGGGCTAAAATAAATAGTTCTGTTTCTTATCGCATGGTCAGTCAATTAAATGACTGAATCATTTAAGAACAGAAGAGGTAGAGGTGTAAAAGACACCAATCAGAGTTATCTTCTCTGAAAGTAATGAATTTCATTGTACAGCCAGACCCTGTGGTGAATGAAGTGAAGTTGTCATTTACAGAGTGGAAAATACGTGCTTTTCAGAGGGCTCGGCATGCTGATAAGCGTACTTTTCCACTCGGTGAGGAAGGCATGGTAAACCACCTCACTCCTCGTTTTACTTAGTAAAACCTCTAGAGGTTCAAACCAGCCTTTCGGCTGTTGACCTAAACAACAACAACAACAAAAAACATTAAAACAATTATGGTCGAAGACCACGTCAATTACTGCCTATATCATAAACCATTCCGCGCACGGTTATTCCGCGGAATGGTTTATGATATAGCCAGTAATTGACATGGTCTTCGACCATAATGTTTTTTGTTATATATGTGATTAGTGTGTTTTAATTCCTGATGACGTCTCCGAGAGAGATGAAAGATCTTGAATAAATGTAATACTCTGAGGTGAGTTTTATATTTAATTTGTTTTGTTTTGGCTGTTCATTATCATACATGTCGATGAAAAATTATCAACCATTTACTTCTGTACGAAATTATCAACTTGAAACCTATTACTATTTAGTGATTTCTAATAAATATAATAATGAAAACTAAACAAACAGTTAAAATTTAAACCAGTTCTACTTAATGAATGCTAATATTCTATAATTACAAAATTGCTACTAACATTTGTACAATAGTTGAAATCACAGAATTGCGAGCTTTCCTGCAATAGAGGGCTGACAGATTTGTAATAATTTCACCTGATTTATTACATTATTCAAGGACGTTTACCCACGCTGAATTACAAAATGTGCTCAACCATTATTGCGGCATCAATAATTTATCAATCGTGTATAAGAAGTCCAGTTTTATAAATTCCCTTTAGCTGATACTTAACCTCCAACAATACTATTATTCTTATGATTTTTATTAAAGTTCAGTGAGAAAGTAAATAAATAAATGTAATACTTAACAAACAACAGCATACAACACAATAAATTTAAGGTTATTAGACATTTATTTGAAATTATTTAACTATATTGATAATAAAATCATAGTTTCTCAAAATAAACAAATAAAGAGAAATTAATGTTTATATATCACAATTCTGCCCATAACAGACAAGTGAGGTGTTAAATTATTTACACTCAATCTGTTTGTTGCAGGGCTAAACTAAATAGTTCTGTTTCTTATCACATGGTCAGCCAATTAAATGACTGGACCATTTAAGAACAGAAGAGGTAGAGGTGTAAAAGACACTAATTAGAGTTATCTCCTCTGAAAGTAATGAATTTCATTATACAGCCAGACCCTGTGGTGAATGAAGTGAAGGTGTCATTTGCAGAGTAGAAAATATGTCCTTTTCAGAGGGCCTGGCATGCTGATAAGCATACTTTCCACTCAGTGAGGAAGGCAATGGTAAACCACCTCACTCCTCGTTTTACTTAGTAAAACCTCTACAGGTTCAAACCAGCTTTTTGGCTGATGACCTAAACAACACAATCACAATAACTATTAAAATCATGCATAACTCACATCGTTTATCAGTTACAATTGGGTAACAACTAAATCTATATTCATGAATTTATAATGTTATGAATAAATTAAAAAAAAAAACAATACAGATCAGCTTATATATTAATCGCCTGATCTACCACAGAACAATAATAGTAAACACTGCTAATGTAAGGCAACATCAGCTGTTATGTGCAAGCTTGCAATTCTGTGAATCTAGTAATACGAACTAATACAACTATAAATCAAAGAACTAAAAATAAGCTGCACACATCAATAGATCAAAACACATGACATATGGTGATCAGGTTTCAACTGTTTAGAATAAAAGGATAGAAAAAAATTATATACACACTTTTACATGTAGGTCGGCTCAAATCTACAATTTCACATTATTAGGTTGTTTAGTTTCGTTATTAGTTTGCGTACATAGTTCAAAACTGAAAGTAGTAGTATATTATTTACAATTAGATAATAAAATACCCAATAAGTGAGTTATTTTTTTAAATATTTGCCAGTAGTTTCCAACAAATATTTAAAAGTGGTAATAGATAACCAAATGGAGTCTTTCAAAAAAGACCACTTAAAATTTAATTATTACAAAAATAAATTACAATAACATGTTATATGTAACCTTGCTAGTAACATTAGTTCTGATGAAATTGATTTTTAAAGAGAATACTGTCATTAGCCTGTTTTTGACCTAGCACTTTTCACCAGTTTTCCACAACAAGGTGTGGCACTCAAAGGGTTCAGTATCTTGCAAAACCGACCAATTTATTAACTCTAAACCATTTTTTTTCTTTTTACTTTGAAGACATCTGATGACAGAAATAATAATAACAATACTGAGATAAGCTCAGGAAAAGTCACTTGTGTTTCGAAAGATGTAGTTAAGATAACTGGACTTGAATGGCATAATTTTGATTTGCTGGTCATATATGAAAAGATTAAAATGTACGAGATACTTCTCAGTATTAATATACACTATACTATAAACAAGCATCAATGAAATTTACAGTATTGAAACAAGACTAAATATACTGAGAATAAACAAAAAACAACAAAACTTAAAAAAAACCATGCAAACAGCTTAGTTAACAGTTTGAGACCTCAGCTCAAGTCCGACTCGGATAGGTAACCTTGGTCACAGAGCTGAAACCAGAGTCTCACGCAGGCCATGCATTAATTTACGTAGTAAACTGTTAACAGGTCCAATTCAATACTAGGTTGTGTTGACTCATTTTCCAGTTCATATAGAACGACATTATGAATTACAAGAATATAGGAAATACTTTATAAATTATCACATAAACAAGAGACAAATTTTTTGTAATGAATTGTGAGGTTATGTCGGTGAGTTAATGTAAATACAGTAGAGTACCGATTTTCCGTGGATCATTTAACCGGGGTTTGGATTAACCGTGCGATCACTTGTAATTTTTTTTTTTTTGGTTTAACGTCCGACTGTTTTGCAAATTGCTGCTAATGCAGACGGTGAAGGATGAAATGAATTTTTGTAACGTATGAAAAAATCCCATGCCCGAGTGGCATTTGAACCCAAGACCGCGTGATGAGAGGCGAGCACGTTACTAACATCGCCAACGCGGCCGGCTAGAAAAATTAATTATGTAAGTACTGTATAACTTTTACAAATTAAAACTTTTCAACTCCCGACATTTTCGTCATCGTAATTATCACAATTATTGTGATTTACTACGATAATATTGTTCGATTACGACAACAATGAGTAGGCACATTAATGTAGACATAAACTAATTTTGTATCGTAGTAAAATGAAACAAAGTAAAATAACAGATTTTTTTGTGATATTTTTTGTTACGTAGTTTAAGGTAAGATTTATATAAATTTATGTAGTAAATATTTTTATTTCAATACAATTTGTTTATTTATTTCCGATATCCGATAGTATTAACATGTATTAATCAGTAGAATAAAACATACGCGTAACTGGTGGTTTTGTTTATGACGTAGGTGGTCTCGACCGGATTGGGTTGTATTATCCGTGTTTTCCGGTTATCCGGTATAGTTATCCCCCCCAATTACCACGGATAATCGGTATTATACTGTAATGTGTTTTCGTGTTTTGAGCTTTATTTCGGAGATTTTTATTTTTAAGTGATTTGTATTATTTGGTTGTTATATTATACAGAAAAAAACAATAAATACACAATAGATGACTCTCACCTGATTAAGTATGTCAATAGTGTTTTTCGAATGTCATGACAAACTAATAAAAGCATGCAGAATGTGAAACATTAATGTATTTATATTGCAACTAATGATGGAAACATGATATTCGAAATGACTTATTGACTTTTTTAATCAGGTGAGTCAGCTATTGAGTACTTGGTGGTTTATTCGACATAATTCTTAACAATACACAGGAAAAAATTAAAAAATTATTTCGTTATTTATTTTTTAATTATTTAAGATTTATTTGTTTGCTATAAAGATGTTATTTTTGTCTTTAATGTATTAAGTTGTTAAATTTGAGTGCTTGAAAGCATAAGAAAATGTTTATTTTTTAATACTGTGTACCGTAACACATTTACATTTTCAACCTGTTGTATCTTTACTGGGAAGTAAAATATCTAAATATTTTTCACAAGTACAAATGTTACATTTCTTTGGCTTTACATTGATGTATGTCAAGTTAAATTTAGTTGATTAATGTCCATAATACTATTTTTTTTATAAGTCCTCTAAAATATCCAGGATTCTGTACCCGTGCAGTAGTAAAGTGCCCTGGTCTCAAAATGTTAACTAAAAAAAATTATATACAACAGTAAAATGGAAGATATGCAATTTTAAACCGT
Source organism: Catonia carolina (assembly GCA_035578175.1). Lineage (NCBI taxonomy): Eukaryota > Metazoa > Arthropoda > Insecta > Hemiptera > Achilidae > Catonia > Catonia carolina. The sequence goes on along the minus strand of JAQMRL010000007.1, from coordinate 30,116,038 downwards.
AAAACAATTAGGACAGGATTCACAAGTCTTATAAATAATATTATAGGAACTCAAACCATGAAGTTGCAAGTTACACAACACTTTAAGTGGTGTTTTTCATCTTCCCAATTAATTAAAATAACTGAGTAACAAGATATACTGAGGATGACTGATCAAAAACAAAATCAGAAATAAATCATTTGTAAAAATTAAAACAGAATTCAAGTTGAATTTGCATTTTAAGTGTTTAAAAATAGGTTGATAAAAACTTAATAATATAAATAAAAAATAAAATAAGTCTACGGCAGAACTCAGAATGCATAAACTGGAAATAAAACTATCTATATCTTGTGGATTTATCAAGTTGAAGAAAATATTTTATCATTTACCAAGTGAGACACTTTCTAAACCAATTCCATGAGTTTGTAATGCTATACACAATATATTTTTATTCAATTTTTACTTTCTCTTGCCTATATGAATATATAGGAAGGAAAGTATTGTTTTCATGTTGGTTTTTCGAAATCGAGTTTTCACCGGATCTATACGTTTTCAGACCCCCTGAACCCAAAAAAACATGTGTTTAGCGATTGGTCTGTGTGTGTGTGTGTGTGTGTGTGTGTGTGTGTGTGTCTGTGTATACAAAATATCTCAAGAACAGAACATCAAACGAACTTGAAACTTAAGTTACATACCACTACCGGACTCGACATGAACATTTTCATCAAAATCGGTCAACCGGAAGTAGTAGTTTATTCATATAATTTTTCACTTTTTTGCGATTTTCTCAAAAACTGGTCCTACGATTTTTTTTAAAATCGCCTCATTTACTCAATTTTTTATTCTCTACAAGATAGGGTAGGCGCCACGTTTGCTGAAATTCTTGGTGAGGGTGTTTTTACGTAAACCAAGTGTTTTTTTAAGATTACGGCTTTAATATTAATTTTAGAGCAAAAATGTATATAATAAAAGTTGTAGAGAATTTGAAAACCTACAACTTTTGTTTCAAACATTTTTTTGTATAACGCTTAGTTTAGCGGTAATTAGCGATTTTCTGTTCTTTTTCTCACGAAAACGTGTGAAAAATTGATTTTTTTAAGATTTCGGCCTTATGCACTTTACGACAAAAAAGTATATAATAAAATTTATAAAAAATAAAGAGATCTACAACTTTTATTTAAAGAATTTTTCTCTACTGAGCCTAGTTTGGCGTGAAAGTGTGATTTTCCGTTTTTTTTTAAGCCAAATTGAGTTCGATTTTCATTTTGCGTCATTCACTCATGATTAAAATAAGGTTATGTTTTTGAGGTTAGTTTTTGTTTATTTCTAATATTTTATTAATACTGTTAGGTTTATTATTAATTATTTGCATTGGCAAGAGAAAGTTGTGTGAGTGTTTCACACCAGATTTTTTAGCTTCTAAAGCATCCTGTTCTACGTAGGATAAAACATTTTTAGAGTGCACTAAGAGAAATAACAGATGTTTATTTATTGTTTGTATTGAAATGTGTTGACTCACTACATGAAAGTACCCAAAAGTTGACAGACTTCATTTTGCCTGTCAGATGGTCTTAACTAACTTCTTAGCTTCTGTAAATCAGTCAACCAGAAGTATTAGTTTATTTTTGCGATTTTCTTAATAACGCTGCTTCTGTTTTTTTTTTTTAATCACCTCATTTACTACATTTTTGGTGCTCTAAAAGTTGGGGTAAGCAGCATGTCAGCTGAAATTGGTGGGAAGGCTGTGTTCTCATACTAAAAAATTGTATATTAAGAGTGTGGCCTTAATATGCATTTTGGGGCAAAAGTGTATACAATCAAAGTTGTAGAAAATTAAAAACCTACTAGGTACTTCTAGTTCAAGCAAGAAATATTTTAACATAAAGTTGTGAGAGTCTTTAACACCAGATTTTTAATATAAGAACACCAATTTACATTTTAATCAGGTGTCACACGCTAATTACAGGATGGAAAATTGTCAATATCTAGTGATAAGAGATAATAAAGAACAAAATATGGCACGAACATATTGATATAAATACAAATGGAAACGGTTAAGACAATAAGAATTACTTATAAATTGAATTTATTACATATCTGAACACATTAGACAGATATTTTAGTGATCCAAGAGATTTATAAAGTCACTGCTGTAATCAAATAAAACAACTTTGCCAAATACCATGGCCTCTCGATCTCAAAATATATGAAAAGAGCACAAGAATTATCGGCTGATACAATTTCATGATATTTTTTTATTAAATATTCGTTTTTGAGAAAAACAGGTTGACTCTAATGTAATAACATTTCAAAACTATGGGCAACAGGAGAACAATAGACTCAGTCCATATGGGTTACAGAAAACACGCTCTGTCCAGACAAACCAGTTTAAAATTAGCTGATTTTATTGCGATGCAAAAAATATACAATATTACTCTAATATTATAATATACTATAATATTACTCTAATATTGTAATATAATATTTAAATATACAAATTAATCTATTGCTTCAGTATGGGAAATCTTGCTGTGAATGGTTAAATGTGAATTTTGCAAATAAAAACATTTAAAACGAGGCTGACAATAAAAATTATACTTTTATGAATAATTGAATTTTTTTCTATTCATATTTTTAATCTCCAGATTTATTAAACTGAAAAATTTTCACATAAATATTAACAATTTTTTATTCTAGTCTCAATGTTAACATGTGGTAAAATAAGTAAAGGTTATTAAAATCATGACTAATTTTATTTTACCCTGATGTATAGGGAAAAAATCTGGTGTGAAACACTCACACAACTTTCTCTTGCCAATGCAAATAATTAATAATAAACCTAACATTATTAATAAAATATTAGAAATAAACAAAAACTAACCTCAAAAACATAACCTTATTTTAATCATGAGTGAATGACGCAAAATGACAATCGAACTCAGTTTGGCTTAAAAATACGGAAAATCACGCTTTCACGCTAAACTAGGCTCTGTAGAGAAAAATGCTCTAAACAAAAGTTGTAGATCTTTTAATTTTCTATAACTTTTATTATATACACTTTTGTCGTAAAATGCATACTAAGACCGAAATGTTAAAAAAATCGATTTTTCTCACGTTTTCGTGAGAAAAAAAAACAGAAAATCGCAAATTACCGCTAAACTAAGCGTTATACAAAAAAATGTTTGAAACAGAAGTTGTAGGTTTTTAAATTCTCTACAACTTTTATTATATAAGTTTTTGCGCTAAAATTTATATTAAAGCCGTAATCTTAAAAAAACAACGTTTTTACGTGAAAACAGCCTCACCGAGAATTTCAGCAAACATGGCGCCTACCCTATCTTGTAGAGAATAAAAAATTGAGTAAAATAGGCGATTTTAAAAAAAATCGTAGGACCAGTTTTTGAGAAAATCGCAAAAAACTGAAAAATTATACGAATAAACTACTACTTCCGGTTGACCGATTTTGATGAAAATGTTCGTGTCGCATCCGGTAGTGGTATGTAACTTAAGTTTCAAGTTCGTACGATGTTCCGTTCTTGAGATATTCTGTTCACACACAGACACACACACACACACACAGACCAATCGCTAAAAACATGTTTTTTGGGTTCAGGGGGTCTGAAAACGTATAGATCCGGTGAAAACTCGATTTCGAAAAATCGACATGAAAACAATACTTTCCTTACTATATATTCATATAGGCAAGAGAAAGTAAAAAGGATAAGCCGAAGGAATGAATTCATTTTTATACGTAGTATGAAGAGTTTTGTCATATTTTTAAGTCTCGGGTTCATCAAATTAAAAAAAAATTACTAAAATATTAGGTAAATGTGACCCGAGGCTGTTTTCCCTTGAGCCCTTTATGTAACTAATTTATATTTAAGAAAAATTTCTTTCACTTCTTTAATTCCTTACAAACAAAATTTATCAACTAAAAACATTATCTAAAATCTATTAAATTACTGGACTCACACAATAAAGTTTTGAGCAAAGTACCTACTATATAACAAGGTAAAATTTCTGAATAATCTGAGATCTACCATAGAAAGAAATGAAATAAAATAATAAAAGAAAAGAAATAAGAAGTGGGAAGTTATACATCCAACACCACTAAAGATACTTACTCAAATACTTACTCTTCGGTTTCAGTCGGAGAGCAACTGCAGTCGACTCTTTTCTGGTAGTACGATATTGAGATTCTTCTTGTGCTATCACTGTAGCTCGATTGTACATACGTGTCAGTCTATCACAAAGTATCTGGTGATATCTTAAGAACAAATACCATTTGTTGTTGCCAAAGAAAAGTGTATAACACTCGTCCTGAAACATATTTATAAAAGAAATTATAATTACTATGATACGATACATGATTTTAGCAAACAGATTTATAAAATTTATAAGTTTTGGTCACACCAGAAGCATCCAGGATCTGTTACGATTATAATGGACATTCATGAAATATTTATTCAATCTAATACAAATACATTTTCTACCAGAAAGCTTAAAAACAAAGAACAGCATGGAGAATAATGGATTCAATGAATGAAATTATAAATAAAGATGGAGAATATTGCGTAAGGAATCGCCCAAATAAAGAGATTTATAAAAAATCCAAAACATATCAGATGGAAAAAAAAGAGAAGAATGAGATTTTATGAACATTTGGTAAGGGTGAACCAAGAAAGACTTACAATACAAATGTATGTAAAGCTACAAATATACAAAACAAACCAATATTGTTCAAAAACTATAAAAATACTTGATAACCCTAGATGTAACACATGACAGAAAAGAAACTAAAAAACATAAGGATTTCCAGAGGAAACATACAAAAAAAATTGAAATTCTGAAATGAAGCATGAAATAAATTACATTTTCAGAATTATAACAAAAAATGTAAAGCAAGAAAACCCAAGCTCCAGAACAGTACTAAAAAAAAAGAATAACATACACACGATTGTCATAGTCTGGAGTAGACTACAACGAAAAGGAGTACAGCAGAACAGCATAACAGGTTTTTAGTTCAAAGACGAAGCGAGTACAAAAGAAATGATAACACATTAAAATCAGCAAGCTCATGAGCTCGGGTGTTGCAGCTATGAATAAAATGGGTTCCAGGAGGCAACTAGTTATCTTAACTAGTTTCATTAACATATATTTGATGAATTCAGACATGTCACAAAACTACAACAAAAGTTTCATAACTATTTAATATTCATTTTAAAGGAAATCCATCAGAAACCTAATGGGTTTGTTTAAACAGTTCCCAAAAGAAACCATTTAGAACACTTAGCTACCAATGTCTTATTTAGGGTGTAAAAGTAAACTGTGAAAATTTATCTGTAAGAATGCAGTCTATAAAATTTAGAGAAATTTCGCTATCAAAGTACCTACAAAAGTAAATTATAAAACACACTTACCGGACGATCAGTAACAGCATGAGGAGGAACTTTATCTTCACCAGCCGATTCCTTTTTGTCATCTTTTGTGCTACTTGCATCATCCTTGCCCCGTGTTCTACTAGTTGTACCATTATTTGTTGGTCCATTCACATCCTTACTTCCAGGGCTGGCTGGATCGACATCCATTTTTTCTTCAAGATCTTCTCTTTCATCTTCGCTCAATTCTTGCCTCGGATGATGAAAGAGATCAGGAATGAACTGCCTAAGCAATTGTTTTGTTCTCTGCTTATCCTCTTTATGGATACTCGTTTGTCTTTTGACATGATGAATTAGAAGATTAGCAGCATCATCTAAAACACTTTTATCGGTGTATGGAAGAACAAGGTGGGGTCCAGACTGTGTTACACCATCTGATTCATCTGCCTGTTCATGTCGCTGCAAATAAAAACAATTACAAAACAATCAATAAGGTTTAAGCTAAAAAGATTACATACCTAACAGAAAAGAATGGCCAGTGGCTAAATAATTTTCTAAGATAATACAAAACCCATATAATATAAGATTTAACCTTTAGAGTGGTATGCTCATTTCTGCTCCAGTGCATGTACAATTTTTTTCAATTTTCCATTGTAGGAGCATCATCTTTAATACTCTTCCAAGATTCCTTGGGTCAAGCCCAATTCAACTTCTCTTCACCACTCTATTACAGAACCGTCTCTCTATTGCTTTTTTGAATCACACGTTCTTCCCGATTCATCCACAATCGAACCCATCCACTTCACTCTGGCCATGGTTTTTCCTTCTATCGCAAAGTACAGTATCCTCTAAGGTATCCTACCCTCCACCAAACCAAAACATCAAAGCTTAGTCTGTTCAACTCTTCTTATTTGGCTGTCCATTCCAAATCATATCATAATTTCATATTATCTCCTTATATCTCTTCTTGTCTTTCCTAAATAAACACTGTAGAAGCTTGTCTGTATTTATTTGGAAACATTTTCAATAAATTTTAAAGTATTATCTACCCATTGCTTGCTTTTGTAAAAATAAAAAAAATTTAGAAAAGGCAAAGAAGTAAAATTATACAGGATATGAATCATCCAATAAAAGAAGAGAATATTACAATAGTTAATTGTGCATTATTCAACTTCTAATGAATTGCAATATGCAAGAAATAATTCATAAAAAAAAATTACAATGCATACACAATGATTTGAATAACCAGGCAGAGAACGTCGTTTCATATTACAAACATCTTACAATAACGGGACGTATTGCAAACGGAGTAAAAAACCCTGAATAAAACTAAATTTTTATTCTAATGAAATTGATATATCATGTTGCAAGGTACGATACAACAATTATCGATCTATAGCGCATGCCAAAGTTTTAACTGCTGCGAGATATCTCATCATTACCCAGTCAGTGCAGTCAGTATACAGGAAACAAGATATATTATCCACGCTCACGAAAAGGGCAAGACCCACCACTAAAAAAGTTAAAAGATCTATATTTATAATTGGTCTGTAACAGATAAAATATAATCAAGCAAGACGGAAATAGAGTCCACATGAAGAAAAGGAGCAGTAGCATCAGAGATGACAACACTCTCTACTCCCCTGAGGTAAAGTATCTGGGGGTTGTCCTGGATAGTGGCCTAACTTGGAAAGGCCACATGTCCAGGACCGTTGAGAAGGCTACAAAGGCCTTATGGATATGTAAGAGTCTGTTTGGGAAGACTTGGGGGCTTAGGCCTCGTATGGTAAAATGGGCTTATGTGAGCATCATTTTGCCAATGGTCACGTACGCAGCTTTTGTATGGTGGCCAAGAATAGATCTGAGGACGGCGCAGGATCGGCTGAGGAAGCTGCAGAGACTGGCCTGCCTAGGGATATGTGGTGCAATGTGCACTTGTCCAACGGCTGCTATGGAGGCGATGTTTGATTTGCCTCCTCTTCATATTCAAGTGAAGAAGGAGGCGATAAGAACTGCCTTGAGGCTGGAGGGCAAGATCGGGGTCCCATCAGGGGAGATGGGCCACACCGAGATCTTCAAAGAGATTGAAGGGATGGGTGTGGTGGGTGGTCCTCGGGACCGTATGAACAGAACATACGACTTCTCCGACACACTGAGGGTGGAAATTTTTGATCGTCAGGAGTGGGCGGAGGGACAGCCAGTGATACCGGAAGGGGCTACCGTTTGGTATACTGACGGCTCAGTGATGAGCGGAAGAGCGGGATTGGGGGCCTGGGGGGCCGGGGGAAAGATTTCCCTGGCCCTTGGGTGTAACATAACCATCTTCCAAGCTGAAATATTGGCCATTAAGGTCTGTGCGGAGAGGTGTATTGAGAGGCACCTCAGTGGGTCGCACATTTATATTTTGTCCGATAGTCAGGCGGCCATCAAGGCTTTGAGTTCTTGTACTTTTGAGTCGCGATTGGCCTATGATTGTCGGGGAGTTTTGAATGCCGTGGCCAAGCGTAACGTGGTGACGCTGCGTTGGGTGCCGGGGCACCAGGGAGTGCCTGGAAATGAGAGAGCGAATGCCTTAACAAAGAAAGGTGCAGCCTCTCATTTCATAGGCCCAGAGCCATTCTGTGGAATTCGTGAAGGCTATTATAGAGGTATAGTTAGGGCCTGGGAAGAGGAGGCTAAAACCTCCTATTGGGAGAAGGTGCCAGGCTGTGAACAGGCAAAGAAATTCATTGCCTATTCCAGCAGAAAGGCTGGGATATATAATAGACTAAGAAGACAGGACTTGAGGAGGGTAGTGGACCTGATGACTGGTCATTGTAATCTTGGGTATCATTTATCCAAGATAGGAGTTGCTGAAGAGAGCCTGTGTAGATTCTGTCATGAGGCAGAGGAGAAGGCTGAGCATATTTTATGCAGTTGCAAAGTGGTTGGCTGCAAAAGAAGAGCGCTGATGGGTAAGGACGTGTTAACACCTTCTCAGGTAAGTGCACTAGATCCTAGGCAGATCCTGCGCTTTATTGAAAGTGTGGGTCTTGCATAAATAAGGAATAGGGGCAATCACAAAAGATCTTTTAGGTCGCGGTGAGGAGGGGCTGCAGAAGCCTGAACGCCCTGGTTGTAAAGTAAGTAAGTAAGTGACAACACTCTCAAACCAAGGCAATACCACTTTGTCATTCAGTTCACTAAGTACCGCAGATAATGAAACATAACATCAATAATAGACTAACTCTTCAAAGAGCAAAATTAAATAAAATAAAGTTTGATCATCAGATTTCAAATACATTAGAATTATATAAGAAACCTACATATTCAGGAATTGAGACTGATCAATAATTTTTTTCAACAAAAACCATTATTCAGCAAAATAAATACTTAATTCCTCATTTATAACTTAAATAAATTTAAACCAGTTTTAATCTAATATAAATGACTGAATGGAAACACCGTTCTGAATTTTAATTTTTATAATATGCTCTGAAGAAGGTGGTACCACCGAAACGCGCGAAAGTTTTTTTAACTTTAAAAAGCAACCAAAGTCAGGTGATAAATTTCATTTATACTGTAAATACTTAATTTCTTACCTCGTCATAGAAAGTTTCAATTTCATTAAATAAAGATTTTGATCTTAGAGCTTTCAAGTCGTTTTGTTTGAAATTGATGCCCTGGTGGTCCAATGATTTCAAATAAAACTTTTCATTTTGTTCTCTCCATACCTTATTAAAACCCTACAAACATACAAAAAAATTATTACAATAATTTAACCTTACTATTTCCAGTACTTCATAACAGTCAATAAAATATCTACTAACAGAGGAGAATGTTACATCTACTAATATGTTATATCTACTAACATAGATAATGTTTACAAAATGCCAAAAATAAGACTACCTTAGAAATGAAATTTATAACGCAATATTATTTCCTAATAAAGAGACGTTTTGCCCATACCAGGCAGAAGGAGTATTAAATTATTTGCACACGATCTGCTAGTTCCAGGGCTACAAAAAATAATTCTGTTTCTCATCATATGTTTAACCAATTACACGACTAATGCATTTAAGAACAAAAGAGGTAGGGGTGTAAAAGACACTCATCAAGAGTTATCTCCTCTGAGAGTAATGAATTTATTTTATACAGCCACACCCTGTGGTTAATTAAGTGCAGGTGTCATTTGCAGGGTGAAAATTAGATTTTTGAATCGTATCTTGAATCAATTATTAATTAGATTTTCGGAGGGTCTGGCGTGCTGATAAGCATACTTATCCACTCAGTGAGAAAGCCATGGTAAAACACCTCACTCGTTTTACTAAATAAAGCCTCCAGAGGTTCAAACCAGCCTTTCGGATGACCTAAAAAAAACATTGTAATGGCATGTATCTTTTTTACATTTTACTATTCTCGTTTTACTTGATCAGAAAATTCAATTCTACAGTATTTATTAAACTATACCTTCACAATAACCAACACAGATTAAAGAATGGCATACCTTTTGGCCTTCTCTCCACTCTTCTTCCTTTGCCTTTAATCTTCTTAAAACAACAGGCACAGCGACTACAGGATTCTTTTTAAGTCCATCAATTATATCTCCTGCTTTTTCACCATAGATTCTGAAAATAATAAACCGATTTTTAAAATTCACACGAAAGTATTTGACAAAATATTGGTTGTTTATTTGCTGACACAATACGACCTGGTAATCCAACAGAAACTGTTTCATCATAAAATCTTTTAAACAATTTATTAATGTTTCAAAAACCTTTTGTCACAAAATGACAAAAAACTTGTTTTCACTAACCCGTACTCTTCTTAACATTTACCATGCTAAAGCCATAATACTATGGCTTTGGAAATCTTGAGATACATGCAGGAGACGTGATAGGGTGGCATTTATTTTCCGCGCTATGTAATGTACAAAGACATAGTATTACGTTTCTCAATATTATAGAATACTTATTTCATCATATTAGCTAACTTTTATCACACTCGATAGCATCCGTGTACCATTTTTGTACAGTAATTTTAGAAGCGATGAGATCATGTTGTCGAGGTCAGTTTATGTGTTATTGTTTATTTTGTTCACCATGGCATCTACTAGCACGGCTTTAGATGACAGTGATATTTTACACTGTTTAGAAGATTTGTTTAAAAGAATTGTGATTTATTTGTAATTTATCAGTAATCATTTAATTTTTATAGTAATTGAATAAGTAATTTCAGATTTTAATCTTCATGGTATCATATTTTATTTTTAAAAAACGTAATTTTTGGTTTAACAAAAATAACAGTAAAAACATTATTATATGACACATTGATTTCGTCACAAGGAATTAAAGATTAAAATGCAAACAGAATCACATTGGTAACTTAACATGCGAAAATGTTATGTTGTGTCAAAATTTGCAAAAAAGTGGCCAGTACTGAGTATTAGGCATCATGTTGGAGTACCAGCACATTAAATGTTAACACTGCTTTAATTGTTTTATTTATTGGTAGTCTTAAAATAATAATTTATTGTTATTGTTAGAGAATAAGTGCAGCCATTGGGTTTTATTTTTCTAATTAAAGTTTAAGTTTGAATGAATTGTTTGTTAGTATAAGACTAAGAACAACTAACGCTAGCTAATGAAGATAAGATAACAACTAACGGCTGGATTGGGTTTGAAGTTCCGGTTTCGACCGGAAGTGGCACAAAACCGAAAGTCAAGAAATCAAATTGGAATTTGGAAATAAAAATAGTCACACGATTCTTCTTAAAGAGTAGTTACAGAAATCCCTACTGGTTTTGCCGTAGGCAAAGGTAAGCCTTTTTAAAAATTTCCACCAGTCGAGATGCGTTGTCTTACGAAAGGGATTTTTCGCAGTTGTATTATCGAAACCTTAGTGATATAAATCACAGAAAACAAATTTTTGAAAATTTAAAGGTTTACAAGTATAGTTCATAAAAAAATCTATAAAATTTTCAATACATACTTAAAAAATTAGTTCTAAGATTAGCTTAAATTTCAAATATATTACTCGCATATATTTCAAATCTACGATGTTCTATTAATACTAATCTGGCTTCTCCGACTTGCTCTCATTTAAAAACAAATCTAAAAACCATTTTAAAATGTCATTAAATACCAAATAACTAAAAACAGACAAATTGAACATTCGTGACAAAAGGTTTCATTTTAAACTGAAATCTCATTAACTAGATCGTAACCCACACATAAATTAAATTTGCATTAGCTATTTGAATGATTTACCTTCTTAAAGCTCTTAGGTGAATGGTGGGTGAATTTCCTCCAAGGCAATCATCTAATCTGTATTTGGCAACTTCTTCGGCCGAGAGCCTACACAATTTCTTATGAACACCTTCTAAGACTCTAATGGTAGCTGCATTTGTTTCTATTACAACATCAAGCTGAAAAAAAACAATAAGAATTATAAAGGTACATTAAATTATATACTTATTTCTAAAATATTAACGAATTCACTTGTAGAAATAGTTTCTATAATTTTTTTTAACACTACCAAATAAACGTATCAGGCAGTAAATATTATGACAAATGCATACATGGAATTTCTGCGACTGTAGTACTATTAGGTCATGTACTAGCTGCATCCGAGCTTTGCGGTGCAGGGTAACATGTAGGTACCATCACTTGTACCTACATTTTTTATCCTGAACGACTTACGCATTTCACGCACTGCAAAGCCAGGATGCAACTAGGACATGGCTTTACCGTAGTGCTATTACAACAGCAACGTTTATAAACTACTGTTATTTGACTGGAACAGTTTCTCTACGTTATTTTATGAAACTTTCTGCCAATAGATCACACATTATTTAAATTTAGTCTGTTTTTCATTTCTAGTCATCAGAATACAATTTTCAGAAGTCAGTTTACATGTGCATGTGTTTACATCGATTTACCAAATATTGTTTTAAAAGTTTAACATAATTTTTTAGTGAATATACAAATAAACACATTTGGTGTAAATACAATAATGAATAAATAAGAAATTAAATGAGAACCATCATGACCTCAATAAAGACACTTGTGTCTTTGATTTGTAAATCAAGTTGATCTGGCACACTGTTCGCGACAAAACTGTCTAGAAAGAAATTAATCAAATTATCAGTAAAATGAAGAAAAAATGAATAAATATCCTAATTTTCCCACATCCTCAGAATGCCAGAAAATAAAAAGATATTATTACGCTGAGGTCTCGACAAGAAAGTCAATGGAAAATTGATTAAAAACATCAAGCAAGATCTGGAAGAAATTGAACTGAATGTCACAGACACACATAACAAAAAAAATCTGGTGTGAAACACTCACACAACTTTCTCTTGCCAATGCAAATAATTAACAATAAACCTAACATTAGTATTAAAACATTAGAAATGAACAAAAACTAACCTCAAAAACATAACCTTATTTTAATCATGAGTGAATGACGCAAAATGACAATCGAACTCAGTTTGGCTTAAAAATACGGAAAATCACGCTTACACGCTAAACTAGGCTCTGTAGAGAAAAATGCTCTAAACAAAAGTTGTAGATCTTTTAATTTTCTATAAATTTAATTCTATACACTTTTGTTGTAAAATGCATACTAAGACCGAAATGTTAAAAAAATCGATTTTTCTCACGTTTTCGTGAGAAAAAAAACAGAAAATCGCAAATTACCGCTAAACTAAGCGTTATACAAAAAAATGTTTGAAACAGAAGTTGTAGGTTTTTAAATTCTCTACAACTTTTATTATATAAGTTTTTGCGCTAAAATTTATATTAAAGCCGTAATCTTAAAAAAACAACGTTTTTACATGAAAACAGCCTCACCGAGAATTTCAGCAAACATGGCGCCTACCCTATCTTGTAGAGAATAAAAAATTGAGTAAAATAGGCGATTTTAAAAAAAATCGTTGGACCTGTTTTTGAGAAAATCGCAAAAAACTGAAAAATTATACGAATAAACTACTACTTCCGGTTGACCGATTTTGATGAAAATGTTCGTGTCGCGTCCGGTAGTGGTATGTAACTTAAGTTTCAAGTTTCAAGTTCGTACAATGTTCCGTTCTTGAGATATTCTGTTCACACACACACACACACACACAGACCAATCGCTAAAAACATGTTTTTTGGGTTCAGGGGGTCTGAAAACGTATAGATCCGGTGAAAACTCGATTTCGAAAAATCGACATGAAAACAATACTTTCCTTCCTATATATTCATATAGGCAAGAGAAAGTAAAAAAACCAACACACTCCACGAACAACACAAATTTCTGATAGTGACCACATCATGCAAGCATAATATCAGTGTAACAGATGCTATCAGAAAGCAGAGATCAGAATATATGATAAAATACTGGAAAACTTGCAAGAGCAGAATGGTGAAGCCCACTTGAAAGAATTAATCAGATGACTAAAATGACCCAATGAGACCAAACAAGACAAAAAATCAATAATAAATTATTATTAAATAATGAAATGCAGTAATTAGATGTGAAAAACACCTGACTAAAGCAGGAATTTAAGAATATTTCTTGGGAAAGCACATTTTGTTACATAACAGATTAAAGAAACCAGAATTTTATGAATATTGAGTCCAATAATTTTTAAAAATAAAGGATTTACTAGCATAGTGGACCCATGCGAATGAATTCACACAATGGTCTTAGGTATGAACCCTTTGTCATTAAATAAATGATTTTAGTTAACAACAAACTTAATCGTTCTAAGAAGAACGTTGAGTAACGACTAAAGCACAGTAGTATGATAGTTTCATCCTGAAAAAACCAGTTTAAACTAAAACTTTAAATAAAACAACTTTAACACACATGTCTAATACTAACTGAGTGTGTTGTGACATGAGAAGAAACATATCCTGTATGCTTATGGATTATATCTATGGACACGGTAAATGTGGGAGAATCCATTACACTGTATTATAACTACGTTTAAACAAAATTTATACTGTTTTATTTTGTAAAATGAAGCCCATGTTAGCATGAATTTCAAGTTTAGAACTTTTGTGCAAATTAGGGAAGAATACTTTTTAAAACAATGTAAAAATTATAAAAATCCTTTTGGTAGAACTCTGTATTTAGGAGTTGATCGAATTCCCATTTAAAATATTTCGGAAGTGACTTTGTGTTTTAAATATATAGATTAAGCATATTAAAGATTATTAAAAAAAAAATTCATGAAAATTATATGTTCATAAAAATACATTAACGATTAGTCAGAAAATATGCAAATTTTTACTTTCTCTTGCCTATATGAATATATAGGAAGGAAAGTATTGTTTTCATGTCGATTTTTCGAAATCAAGTTTTCACCGGATCTATACGTTTTCAGACCCCCTGAACCCAAAAAACATGTTTTTTAGCGATTGGTCTGTGTGTGTGTGTCTGTGTGCGTGTCTGTGTGAGTGTGTGTGTCTGTGTGTGAACAGAATATCTCAAGAACGGAACATCGTACGAACTTGAAACTTGAAACTTAAGTTACATATCACTACCGGACCCGACACGAACATTTTCATCAAAATCGGTCAACCGGAAGTAGTAGTTTATTCATGTAATTTTTCACTTTTTTGCGATTTTCTCAAAAACTGGTCCTACGATTTTTTTAAAATCGTCTGATTTACTCAATTTTTTATTCTCTACAAGATAGGGTAGGTGTCATGTTTGTTGAAATTCTGGGTGAGGCTGTTTTCGCATAAAAACAAAGTTTTTTTAAGATTACGGCTTTAATATGCAATTTAGCGAAAAAATTTATAAAATAAAAGTTGTAGAGAATTTAAAAACCTACAACTTTTGTTTCAAACATTTTTTTGTATAACGCTTAGTTTAGCAGTAATTAGCAATTTTCTGTTTTTTTCTCACGAAAACGTGAGAAAAATAGATTTTTTTAAGATTTCGGCCTTAGTATGCATTTTACAATAAAAGTGTATATAATCAAATTTATAGAAAATTAAAAGATCTACAACTTTTATTTAAAATATTTTTTTCTACAGAGCCTAGTTTAGCGTGAAAGAGTAATTTTCCGTATTTCTAAGCCAAACTGAGGTTGATTTTCATTTTGCGTCTTTCACTCATGATTAAAATTAGGTTATGTTTTTTGAGGTTAGTTTTTTGTTTATTTCTAATGTTTTATTACTAATATTAGGTTTATTGTTAATTATTTGCATTGGCAAGAGAAAGTTGTGTGAGTGTTTCACACCAGATTTTTAAAATTGTACATAGTACATTCGAATGAACAGATTAGTACAAAACAGTTCAGCACGTAAAGTGATAATATTTTTAAGTATACGTGAGCTTCTTCATATGTTGTATACTCTGCGAGTTTGTGAATAAATCATTGTAAACTCATTTATTTTTTAGCACTTTCATAATCTGTTTATCTGTATCAGTTCCTTAACTGTCAAATAACGGGAACCGCACTGATGTGTCGATGTGTAGAGCGCAGTGAAAGCTCAAAACTCCTTTGTCAGTAATTGTAGTTATCGACATGCTAATCAGTTTGTTCACAATAAAACGATCTATAATCTAATTTTAAACTAAATCTTTTTGGTCTATTTTTACGCGGGTAGCAGTGGAAAAAGAGAGAAAAAAATCTGGTGTGAAGCACTCACACAACTTTCTCTTGCCAATGCAAATAATTAACAATAAACCTAACATTAGTATTAAAACATTAGAAATGAACAAAAACTAACCTCAAAAACATAACCTTATTTTAATCATGAGTGAATGACGCAAAATGACAATCGAACTCAGTTTGGCTTAAAAATACGGAAAATCACGCTTTCACGCTAAACTAGGCTCTGTAGAGAAAAATGCTCTAAACAAAAGTTGTAGATCTTTTAATTTTCTATAAATTTAATTCTATACACTTTTGTCGTAAAATGCATACTAAGACCGAAATGTTAAAAAAATCGATTTTTCTCACGTTTTCGTGAGAAAAAAACAGAAAATCGCAAATTACCGCTAAACTAAGCGTTATACAAAAAAATATTTGAAACAGAAGTTGTAGGTTTTTAAATTTTCTACAACTTTTATTATATAAAGTTTTGCGCTAAAATGCTAATTGAAGCCGTAATCTTAAAAAAACAACGTTTTTACGTGAAAACAGCCTCACCGAGAATTTCAGCAAACATGGCGCCTACCCTATCTTGTAGAGAATAAAAAATTGAGTAAAATAGGCGATTTTTAAAAAAATCGTTGGACCAGTTTTTGAGAAAATCGCAAAAAACTGAAAAATTATACGAATAAACTACTACTTCCGGTTGACCGATTTTGATGAAAATGTTCGTGTCGCGTCCGGTAGTGGTATGTAACTTAAGTTTCAAGTTTCAAGTTCGTACGATGTTCCGTTCTTGAGATATTCTGTTCACACACACGCACGCACGCACGCACGCACGCACGCACACACACACACACACACAGACCAATCGCTAAAAACATGTTTTTTGGGTTTAGGGGGTCTGAAAACGTATAGATCCGGTGAAAACTCGATTTCGAAAAATCGACATGAAAACAATACTTTCCTTCCTATATATTCATATAGGCAAGAGAAAGTAAAAAACAAAGATAGATACACAAATTTTTCAGTATTTTGTATATAAGTTGTATTTTTTTTTTAACAAATACTGGATTGAGTATTTACAGTTCGTAAAACATTATCTTGAAAATAAAGTGATTTATTACGGTTTTGTTGAGAGCTGTGAGAAAATAATTACATAATTATGACCTTTTGGTTTAGACTGGGTCCTTTTAGATCATTCCAAACTGAAAATAGTAGATAACTTTTTTTATTTTTTATTTTTATGTAACACAAAAGCACACATGTACAAAATGAATCATCATAATATTACATTTATACCACTGTAGTGTAGTAGCATTGAACTAGAATACTGCCATTCATGTGCCATATCATTGTTGCGCTGTCCGCTGTTCTATTGCATCCTTATTTTCTACATGTTTTTACTTTTTTTAGTACAAAATTATTTGCTGAAATGTGCTATTTAATAATTTATAAGAACATTGCCATAAAATATAAGTCGGTAAATCGCGTTATCGTACAAGTGTTCCAAATTTTCGGACTATTTTCGAATATCTAATCACTGTAACTAAAGTAAAACTATAGCAATTTATTCAATTTTTTTTAATAAAGCTCGTATGTTTATAAACCTTCATGAATTTTTTGGATTTTTTTTGTAAAAAAATGACTGAGGGATGAAAGTTGGAGTGAAGAGTTTTGCGGCCGGCGTTCGGCTGCTGTTTACCGCATTGGCCATGGGTTAGTATTCACAAGGATGTTTTTCACAAGTATAAATGTAACTTTAAAGAAGTACAAGCTGCAATAAATATGATACAACTCAAAAGGTTATAGTTTATATTCACTCAAATTACTAAGATTACGATTACTTATTTATAGATTACCTCAAAGCGTTCATCTTCACAACGATATATGTATTCTTCAAACTGAGTCTTCCTAGACGTAACAAACGTTGAATCTTCTGACCAAGTTGGAAATGAAACCCATGTGTCATTGAGAACTTCTCGACACAAAGCAGTCCTACCACTGCAGCGTGGTTGTACATAATTCTTAGGAAGTGCACAATAACTCGCGCCCAAACGTTTACAAGTTGTATAATCTAAATTTAAAAAGGAAACAAATCAAAACTCACATCAGTGATAAAATTCATTGTAATTTTATTTAGGATTCAAAACTACATCAGAATTCTCAAACTAAAATACAGTAAAATTCTAAGTATGAGAGCATTAGAAGTGTGATCATCGCTAACAGATGAAGCAGAGGGAAATTACACACCACTGATTAAACAGGCATATTTTAATCTCGCCAAGTTTGGTAAGGGAGCAGTATTTGTACATAAACCAACTAGCATCAGTTGCTCTAAATCACTACATGTCTTGCAAGTGATAATTAAATTATAAATTCATAATTATAATTTATAGGTGACGTTATCCTAACTCAGTAATGTGAGAGCAATGAGTCATGTAATACAATAAAAGGAACAGTTCACCACTAATTTGATTTTACATTTCAGTTTGTGAACTATAAAATAATTAGCTATGTCTACAAATGAATAATAATTTTTTTATTGTTTTCTTTTCAATCAATAACAATTTAATACATTTATAAACAACAATACTAAAGAATGCCTTTCAATGCACTACATATAACATTTGTATAATAGTGTGAGTGTAATATGACATTTTTTTTTAGAAAAAAGTGAAAACAGTCTAACATATTAAATTAAACTTGGAATAAACAGTAGTTTTGAAAAAATGTCAAAATTATTAAAATTTTAATTTCCATAACACTTAAACAAGAATCACTGGTGTCATATGAAGAACCCTTTTTGGTCCATAACCCTTTGGCTACGGGAAAAGGATAATATACGTTGTTAGTTGTTCCCGGCTTCAAACAGCCATAGCAGTCATATTTATAAAGTTTTCAGCACGTATGATATCTCAAATTACACCCCTTGAAATGTATTTTTATTCTATACAAAACACTACGAGGTTTTTAATGGTAAATATACGATTGACAGGCAGAAAACGTTACCAACTTAACATTTTCGTCTCATCTCTTTCATATGCTATAACTCTGGAAATATTTCATATTTTGAGTTGGTATTTCTGTTTCCCTTATTATGTATCAATCTACTATTAGGTCGACCAAGTTCAAGGGTCTAAATGAAGCAAAGGTCGATGGCATGGGGTTGTTGGTGAAAAAGCAAATATTTTTCGTCTCCGTCTGCCCACTCATTCTAACTTTTCCCCTCTAACCCCCCGTAAGTCCTATTCACTGATATTTTTATGTATGTATATTGTTAACTTTCCATGTGTGAAATAACCTAACATTGACATTGGGAAATGGTGGAACGTGCTGAACCTACTCTTCTCATAAGAAGGAATTCAACTCACTCGGCATTGAAAATGTTACAAAATTCAAACCGCAATTACTTAGCTAAAGATTAACCGAAATAGTATTGTAAAACATGGTTTTATCCTGGACACTGTCTTCTACAAAATGTGTTTTGTAACATTTTATGTTAAATTTCAATTTCAGTGAGTTATAGCAAAAAAAAAGAAGTAACCTACAAATTTTTGTGCGCACAAATATTTTGCGCCGTCTAGCCAACGAATAGCTCAAGCGATTTTTATGTTTTTTTACTCAAAATAACAGTACATTTAAAAAACATCTGTAATTTTATATCAGTAACAAAATTAGATAAATGAGATTATTCGGGAGCGTGTTTTGATAATTTGAACTTTTACAATAGCATGCAAAACACTCCACAGCTTAAGGGTTAACTGACATTTTATCACCAGTTTACGAAACCCCAAAGTCAATAGTAACAATAGACACCAAAAAGTATAATCTAATGATTAAAATATTAAATTATTAAAATGAAATACAACAATCTTACCAATATCCATAGAATGATCTCCACCCGGCCTTTCCTGTCTAGCAGCAACATTGTTACTCATCATTCCGTCAGACAAGCTATGGTTGCTACCTTGCTGAGGAGGGGTTGCACCTCCACCACTCTGAGGAGTAAGATTGTTTTCAGTGCTACCAACAAATTCTTTAAACCACTTAAATAATTCCGGATGCCTGAAGAAGAATGGTGATACTAGACTAAGAAGTTCCGAACGAGAAACTATTTCTTGATTATATAGAACTATGCAGCGCAGAAAATTATCGTAAACATCTTGATTCCTTAGAGATCTATGGACCTGCCAAAAGAAAATATTATACATTTAAAAAAATATGTTACGAGCATAAAAATAATTAAGTACAATCTTTGAACAAGCTGTAATACGTTATAAAACTGTTTTTCTACCAAAAGCACTTCATGATTAAGAATATTAACTAACATTTTCCGAGAAAGTAGATAGTGAAGTATAAAATAAAATATTAAGAGATATTCATGGACCAAAGTAGAAATACACAGATTAACAAAATCAGAAGAAATTTATGAAGACTGTAAAAAAATGAAAATTATAATCAGAAAAATGAAATATATTGTAACAGGATCGAGAAAAGACGGGATCGCTCACGAATCTTCCAGAATTCCATTCATAAACATAGTTAAGAAATAATAAAATAACAATAACTTACACAATAAGATCAGTTTTGTAAATGACAGTTGTAACCATAAAAGTGTCTATTCATTCATAAGGGTTGAAATAACTATCATAAAGTTTAGGTATTGTGTACAGCTATTATGAGGGAGGCAGGTTGTTTACGTTTTCTATTTACAAAAGACTTTTTGTTGACCTATTAACAAGATTTTTCTAGCATTCATAAATAAAGAGTTATTTTTGTACTTGAGTAGATTTCACTACTTTATTCGGGAAAAATCTTTATGAATGAGTAGGTATAAAAAGAGACCCCCGAGGCGGTCAGTCAGTATTCGTGTGATCTTTGCCGAGAGATTATTGGGGTGTGTATTTACAGGTTATACATCCGAGTATTGTAGTAATCCAAGATTGTTATACCGTCTCTTTGTTGTGTGTGTATTGTAAAGTTAATGTGTAGTTTTGTGAATTCAGTTAGTGTCTTGTATGTTAGTGTAATCTATAGAAGTGATTGTAAGTAGGCTAAGTAAGTTATTAAGTTATTTATTGTTTGTTATTTATTTTAACTGAATAATTAAATCATTTATTGTGTTATTTAATTATAATTAGTTTAATCATCTATTTTGTAATCTTTTAGTCTAATAAATATTTGTAATTTGTAAACTTTAGTGTATTAATTATTTAATAACCTAGATCCCGAAACGGACCTTAGCAATAAGAGTCACAATATATATAGATAAATATTTGTGGTCATGTCTATAGAATGAAAAAAACAACAATTATTTAAGGAAATATTTGATTTTTATGAAAATCGACTTATAAAAAAAAAGTTGGTTTAATAAAATCAAAACAATGAATATTTCAAAAGAACTAATCGGATGGAAAATTTCAGGAAAACTGAAGAATTTAGAATTCCAGAGAAATACTTCTAAATACAATGTAAAAAAAATCTTGATTTTTCTAATGTCACATTGCTCGGTGACTAATGTACAGCCCTTAAACCAAACAAATAAAGTTGTCTCTACCCTTCCCACCCTACCCTAGGTTGAAATCTTAAAAAAACTTAATCTTAACACTAAGGTCAAAAACAATGACAAAAAAGTTTTGTATGTGCTATCCTTTTCAGAATTGAATAAAAAAGAGCAACATCGAGAGAGAAAGACCAAATATTTCATAGTAAGCAAATAAAATACAGCCGAAAAAGACCTAAAGTGACTGAGCACTTGGAAAGTGTGATATCTTTTGAACAAGCAGATCAAATTTGAATATCTAAATGTCGTAAATATTCACAATTATTTGATTTATGTACATAATTACATATTTTAAAACGGGTTTAGCAAAACTTTTTTCGTTACCTGTATCAATATTTGTAAAAAAAAAATTTTTAATGTGAATTTTTGTTTCTGGTTGTACATGAAAACGGAAAAATTTGGCTCAAATGTGGTTCTATTTACAAATTCATAACAAATAAATGGTTTTTTTTAATTTTTTATTTAGGAGTAAAATTGAAGGCAAAATTTTTTAGAATGGTGTAAAAGGTCGGTCCAGGTGATAGTTAAAATCGTGGTAGTAACCGGGTTAATGGGGTAAATCTGCAGTTTTTTATTCTTACTTTAAGGACACAATAAAACCTGCATATTTAACAGAAAATTGTATTAACGGTGAACATATTAAACAGATTCTATTGTATAATATTATAAGACCAATGGTGAACAATACAAATTTATAAGTCATTAAACAACAGAACTACGGGTGTGTCTGATAATTGATTAAAATGGATCAGAAAAGAATTGGAATAAACCACAAGCAAACAATAATGAATTTATGATGCATATGATAATACAAAAACAGAACAAAAGAAAAAAATAATCTAGACATATAGACGAGACACAAACATAACAAAGGAAAGAAAAAA
The DNA here is from genome assembly GCA_035578175.1 of Catonia carolina. NCBI lineage: Eukaryota > Metazoa > Arthropoda > Insecta > Hemiptera > Achilidae > Catonia > Catonia carolina. The sequence goes on along the minus strand of JAQMRL010000007.1, from coordinate 30,093,658 downwards.
TCTAGTGAAAGATTATTTGTATTCACTGTTACTAAAAAAGTTTAACATTGTATATTATAACAATACTAATTAAATTATTATCTATTAAAAGCATTAAATGAAATATTTCTAATCAACTTACGCTATTATATTAACTACCGTGTTTACTAAACATCAGTAGAACATTAAACCGTCTACGTGCAGGTATGAAAGAACAAACTAGAAGAATTCTGATATCAATTGAATGAATAATAAAATTTTATGCATGAGTGGTAGGGCTACATATGCGTCATGAATGCAGAAGTTAAGTCATATATAATTAAAATTATTAGGTAATAAAAAGTACAAAACCCATTAAATCAAATAATCTGAAACTAAATCTGAGAATAATCTAATCAACACCCGATTCAATAACTCAAAACAATATTGAAATTTTAGAGAATTGATTAAAAATTATTCATTAATTACATCATTGTATTCATTCAGGACAAATGTTTATAAAACATTAATTGGTAGTGCTAGTTATGACCTCACAAAGTAATAATATAATATAAACAAAGTTCTTGCCATAAAATTCTTCTTTCATTAACTGTCAGCCTACCATAAGTAGATGGAGTGTTTCTTTAACAAATCTAGCATTACTAACAATTCTACTCATCCACTTCTAACATTATCAAGTATACAGAAAGTAAGTCATATAAGGTTATATCACACAATAAATAAACAAAATAAATATATAATGAACTGAAAATCAAAACTGAACCATATAATTCAGAAACAATAATATTTATAGAATACAGTTGTTAAAAATGCTTGAATGTTGGTAATCGTAAAAAGTACAACATGGAGAATGTGATCCTACAATATTATGGCTAACACCTTGAAGCTCACAACGATACGAAATTAACTCTAATAGCATTTGACCTGTTGGTTTCATCATCATTATCCTCATGATCCATTCTCCAAGTTTCCTTAGATCAGACCCAACAAAACTTCTCTTCACCTCTCTTTACCTCTGAATCAACTGATCAATTTCCATTGGTCTCTTGACATCGCATCTTCGCTAATTCATCCATAATTGTACCTACCCACTTAACTCTCCATCTTTTGCCTTTTCAAAAATTGTGCTCGCCTCTCATCATGCGGTCTTGGGTTCAAATCCCATTCAGGCACGGGATATTTTCATATGTTACAAAAATCATTTCATCCTTCACCGTCTGCATTAGCAGTAATTGCAGAAAAATCGGACATTAAACAAAAAAAAAATTTTCCTGTGCTTCCTTACAACAACTTTTTAGGCAGTCTACCTTCCTCCATCCTACTTACATCACCAAACCATCTTAGCTTTGTCTGTTCAACTCTTCTCAACAATAAACTGTCCATTTCCAATTGTTCCTTAATTATGTAACTCATTCGATCCCTTCTTGTCTTTCCTAGCACAATTCTTTTGAATTTCATTCAACTACAGTAGAACTCGAAAGCTGGACAACAGCCTTAGCAACAATACGTAGAAATAAAACTATAATGTGCATTAGTGAATTAATTGGTTCTTAATTTTTAGTACCTCAATTATCCAGGAGCGGATTAACCGGGGTGGTGAAAAAATAAGTTCAAAAAGATTTACCAGACATAACCAATAAAAATGACTAAGAAAGTTCATTTTTATAGAAATTTATTCAATTTCAAAGTTGTAAATAAAAATAACAGGCAGCGCATTCAGACTCTTAATCAGTAATATATTGCCAATCGAAAAAATTAAAAAATTGAAGACCATGGATCAAGATACGCAAAGCTCAGTATGAAGGTGAATAAATAGAGAGTTGGTCAGAAGCGGCATTATGACTTTAGGCCATAGTCTATTGTGCAAGGTCATCAACCCCTATCTCACAACTTTCATACTCTTTTCTAAAATAATGATGTGTGAAGTCACTAAACTGCAACTCCTCTAGTTAGTAGTACGTACTGACATTGCTTCTCATGTCAAGTGTGTACAAGGTCATGAACCCCTATCTCACACCTTTCATACTCCTTTCTAAAATAATTATGTGTGATGTTACTAAAGTGCAACCCCTCTAGTTAGTAGTACGTACCGACATTGCTTCTCGTATCATGCGTGTATAGTGGTGTACGTATTGACAGCCTGTTGTGTGACAAAAATTAGTGCTACGCAAACTCTGATCTTTAAAAGAAGAAAGAAGAAACAAAGAAGCAGAAAACAATGACCAACAATTTCAATCATCTATAAAATATTTTGTTTTTTAGTTTAAAGTCGAATTAACAGCTCTGTTATTAGCGACTACGGTGGATTTTAACTTCTGAAAATTTCCAGACCCTAACTGGGAATCGAACTTGAACCCGGAATCTCCGCGTTGTAGGCTAGTGCGCTATCACTATGCTTGGAGGCGGCCCGTAAAATAATTTTCTTGATTGTTTTACTTGTGTTGTCTGTAAATATATGTGTTGTACTTAAATATCTTTAACTGGTTTTGTTCATGATTAATAACATTCATAATGGATTTTAAATATTCATTTCCTGATTTAACATTCGCAGCGAATACTGTAATTGTAATTCTTATTAATGTAATTGTAATTGGATTCTTCACCCCTCACTCTGGATAACACAACATTTAAAAAACTTGATAACCTCTAAGGTCACAAATGGTCAAATTTATGAGGTTTTATTGTACCTGTCTACTTTTCACCCACCCACATTTCTGCTGTACAAGTATTGGCACAAAATTTGCATTACTTACAATTATCTCACAATCCATATAGGGACTTAATCCAAAACTTAGTTACTAGTTCATAGGATGGAAAAAATCTTCTTAATCATAAATAACTTTTCTAGAAGACGGGACATTAATTTTGATCACATGAACTTCTTTCAATAATTTTATAACACAACTTTAAACAGTTATTTTTTAATAAATTTGTCAATTAATGTTTAATTCTTCAGTTTATTTACTGCAAAATTGCTTCAACAAACTTCTACCCATTATAAATAAGACTATATAAAATAAATTTAATTTGGAAGTAACTGATATCTATATTTTACAGTATTTATTCGCAGTTGTTTTAGTTCTACAGCAAACAAACTTTCTGTGTGCATGGTCAAACTTTAACACCTAATTCTTAACACGTTTTGTCACTTACTGATCTTTTCCTAATTTTGACAGTAAGGGTATCTGTAATAGCAATCAACAAAATAACATGAATTTAAAAATTCATCAAAACCATTTTAAATTATTAACAAAATGTTAATGTCAGATTTCTGAAACCGCTCAAGTAAACAGAACTAGTTTTAAATCTCTGAGTGCTACTTTATTTTAATAGGTACATAATAAAAAAATGCTGAAAATTATAAATAATTCAATAATATTTACTTCAATAAATAATGAATCTATTACATACCTTATCAAAGAAAGCATAGTCGTTCAATGTGCCATATTTGCCAGCTTCAGCATGTGTGACATCTCTAAATGATAACGTGGCGCCCTTGTGTTTCTTGGCTGGAGGTGGATGATGGTGATGAGATGGAGAACTGTGGTGCAAACTGACTGACGTGAATGACGGTGATCGCTTTAATCCACCAGTACCTAAAGCAGACAAAACACAATTTTTTAAACCACCACATTATGCAAACACAGTTTTTCATAGACACAACCAAGTAAATTAGAAATAATAAGCAATTATATTTCATACTAATACATAATAAAAAACAAAATGTTTTGGATAAAACATAACGCAATCAAAATCATACTTTACAGTAATATATAAATTATAATTATTTAGTTACTAGTTAGCATCACAGCAGTAGAACCCATATTAATATTAGGTCAGTTTGATTCAAACCTCGAACACAGGAAGATGCAATCTTCGTAAACAATTTCTAGAATCTATTATTACCTGATTAATATATTTGATTTAATATAATCCGTAGAAAGAAGGTTCAACTAATAGATAAGAGGAATTGACAAGAAAAGCAAATAAATAAAAGCAAGGTTTTAATTGCTCAATAGAAAACTTTTAAGAGTGAACATAAACTTTCTAGTTTAGTTTGCAAAAACTGTATGAAAACAGACGTATGTAAAATTGAGAAGGGATAATAATACAGTTTACTGAAATTGCAACTTCTGTTTGTATGGTTATCATTTTCTTCAGCGTCCCGTGGTTAATAAACTATAGTAATAACGGAAACAAAAAACTTTAAGTTAAAAACTAAGAAGAAATGTTAACACTTTCAGTGCTGGACGTTTTTATTAAAAACTACCTAGTATGGTGGCCATATTTAAACATTTTTGTTATTTTATAGCAAATTTATTTTTTGATAGAATTTAATGTATCTAACCTCAAATTAAAGCTCCATTTTTCCTCTTCAAAGTACTACTTTTTTGTAGTTGTTTTAACATTTATATTTATAAATATAATAATGCCTAATGCCTAATAAAATAAGGGCTTTTTTGAAAAATAAATTAAATCGCAATAAACAACTACACTGATACAACTATATATATTCACTAACAAATTAACTATTTACACTAAAAAACAAATACTAAAAAATTCACATTTTATAATCTTCTTTGGAATGAAACAACTGAAAACATGGGTTCACACAGAAAGGAATTTTACACTTATTGCACCGATATGAAATGTCTCTTCTCGCACATTTTCGAGACGATTTCTTCCCTTTTTTGAGCACACTTTGCATCTCCTGTGCGGGTTTTTTTTACCTTCAAGAACTGGAATTTTTTCTATAAAGTGGTTCCCACAAAGTCGATTGAGGTGCACACCGCTAGCACCAGGTCGATCGACAATTTCTTCTGGTACTACCAAATCATTGCTAATTACTTTTATGAAATTGATAGTGGACATCCATTTCTTTTTATTGTTCCCATATTTTAACTTGTTATATAAAATAGAGGAGTTTTGATAATTTGATCATCTTTGGGCGACATTTTTATTAATTTTAGGTTAGACGCACTACTTTTTGTCTTGTAAATAACACATTGTGAAACGAGTCATTGACTACATAATTTAGTTCAAAACAGCGCTTTCACGATTGAAATTTTAACTAAAAGTATTAAAAAGTGTTCACAACATTAGAAAACCCATATAAAAACGTTCGTATGTATTGCACAACATGTAAAAGTCGACTCCGTATGATTACAGGGTCCGTACTGTAGCAAAGTTTCGTGAAACTGTCAATTTACGGGCTTAGCACTGAAAGTGTTCAATATAGCATATACTTTGACATTTCTACAAGTTACTTAAAGAGGTTTTTTATAAGAATACTACAATACTATCTATATTACTAGATTTATAAACACACAACTAGTACTACTTACTTTGACTGCTTACAGGACCAGGTCCTGGTGCACTCCCAGCATGTGGATGTGGACCAGACACTCCAAATTTAGGACCAGTAGGTACTGTGCTGGGTGATGGTAAGGAAGCACTATTGTTGTAAGGAGCAGCTAATTTCAAACCAAGTGAAGGTTTGTTTCTTGAAACAGGAGGATGTTCACTTGACTTGCTGGTCTAAATACAAAAAATTATATTTTACACAAAGAATATTATAATACACCTATAATGCTTTTCACCGTTGATGAGCTCTGTTGTTCCACGTGTTTAAACCAATCAAAACGTTTACCAGCATTGTCAGATTGTACAAATATATCAGCCTGACAAACATTACGTCCACATGTGTATAACCCTTGCTAACCTGAAAATCAGGAATCAGGCATGCGTCATGACCTTTTTTTTAAATTCAATTTCCTCCACAACTATTTATTATTTTCTAACACGTTCAGTTGCATTGGATAGAAAATTTTCTCCCCTTTGATTTGATGTATCTTGCATATTTATACGACAAAAATTGACGACATGATGATACGCAAAAGAATTTTTTTTTTGACGAGCCAGTACTAAAAACTGAGCATTTTTGTCAATAACTTTTCAACAAAAAAAAGAATATGTTTGAAAATGACTTTATCTGTTAGCTCATAGTGTTGCGGTCGAAATCAATAAATTATAAGTGCCGGCAATAAATTTTATAACTCTAAAACTGAACAAAGAAGTTAACACTACCCGTCTCGCCTACCCCTTGGTTAAACCTTATAATTCGCGTCAAAATAACCGATATCATGTTTTGATTTATCCTATAATGTTTAGAAAAGGATAATACACAAACTAACGTGCAGAAAAGAGATAGAAACTTTCATAAAAGAGGAGTAAATAAAAATTGAAGAGACGACATTTCTTCAGCACGTTCCTTTGTTGAAGTATGTTATCTTTTGAACACGTCTATCATAATTTGCAATATCTAAACATTATTTTTACAATGAATTGCTTTATTTATGTATACAGCTAAACAAATTTTTTGTATTTTTTAGTGATTTCGTGACATTTTTTCGTACGTAACCTAATATGTCTAAAATAAAATATTTTTTTTAATTTTTAATTTTTGTTCTGGTCGTAAATGAAAATGGAAAAATTTGGTTCAAACGTGGTTCTATTAACAAATTCTTTATAAATAAATGGTAATTTTTTTAAATTTTTACAAATGAAACTGAATGAAATAAAAGCATTTTCATTAGGCGTAAAATGACAGTCCGCGTGATCGTTAGAATTGCAGTTCTCGTTCGGTTATGAGCCACAGCACAGTTTACTCGTGTCTTGCATCTCATATGCTGAACGCGTCGATTATAAAGTGCGTTAACATGCAATACACTATAATATAAACAGCTGGTTGTATGTTCATAGGTTATAATTGTTATTGAAAGACCCAAAAAAAACAAGCTCACAAAATTTATAACAGAACTACACGAGCAAGTATTGGCAACGTTGCTAGCAAGTCATTGGCTAAATATGAAGTGATTAGGAGCAATGCGTAAGTTCAGAGCTCATCAATTTTGAAAAATCGTATAACTAGATTATGTGTTTAAGGCATCTGTGATCTTCAGAAACTTTTATTTAATCTGTAATAACACCAATTTATGAAGGCCTGTTGGCACAGTGATTAGCACAACTGGCTTCCACGTATAGGATCCTGGGTTCAATTCCACATTAGTAATAATTGCAAAAGAGCCAGACATAAAACCAAAAACACCAATTCATCGAACGGAACTTGATCGATTGAGTAAACCAACAAATAAATGCAATGTACAAAGAATTACGCAAATCATTGCGTAATTTAATTAACTAATAAATTAATTTTCCTGATTAGTTATGAGCTCTTATTAGCAGTTTCCTTTATAGATATATAGTCACTTAACACTGGTATTGTACACTTACAACACTAGCTTGATGATTAGTAGCATCGGGAAGGAACTGGCCAAATTCAGCAAGAAGATCATCTTGGTTTTCAAATAATTTAGCCACCTGAGAATATACTTCAGCTTCAGTGAGCTGTTTCCCTGCTTCTTTGAAGTTCTTTTGTTCCTTTTGATAGGTGTGCAAAATTTCCAAAAACTTCTTGTACTTATCTGGTTGTCCTTGGAATCGATTCTACAAAATACGCAATATATTTTAAAAGTTGCACTCATTTATATTTTTAACACTGATAAAACATAATTATAAAAATTTTGATTACCAGAAACAAGCCATTAGTACAATTTTTCCGGATCAAACAAAATCATTACATGCAACTAATAATTTTACACATTTATAGGAAAATCAGTTACATTTCCTTTGTTTTTGATTTTAATTTTTAATACTGAAAACTAGACGGCCTGATTTTAACTACAAATGGAACATTATTTCTATAATAAAGTATATTCAAATGCGCATGATTGTGAAACAAAATTTTTTTTAGAGAGATTTCAGAAAAGTTATACATTCATTTATTAACCAGCTACCCCCGATTACTGCACTTTACACATCCTAAACTTGAAGTGTTTAACTTCTCACTTAACCTTACACATTGAAAGCAAATAACGCTGTACAAATACAACCAATTAGTACTGAAAATAGGAATTTTATTGATATCAATATGGATCACAAGTGGACAGAGGGAAATATGACCAGAGAATAACAATGAATACTGTATATATTACAAGAAAAAGTAGATAAAATAAAATTAAATTTTTTTTATTTTTGGAATGTCCACATAACTTTCTATGCAGAAATTGGACGTCGCATTATTTTTTGGATAAATAATTTCCAAACACTTTGAAAAAAGGTAATGTCTTATTATAAAGCAGTACTTCAACTTACCTGATACCTGACAATATAATATAATAGATAAAATAATTAACCTACCAAATAAAATAAAAATCCCTTTCATGGCTGGTGACAAATTTTAAAAAAAGCTTACCTTTGACCTATGGCACAAACCATTAGTGATTTCTGTGTTTATCCTTTACGAGCAAATCGAAATACACTATTGTTGTTTCCAAATTCCAACTTTGATTTCTTGACTTCCAGTTTTGGTCCACTTCCGGTCAAAACCGAAAATTCAAACTCAATCCTGACCCACTAACTTTTTGTATAGATTACGAATCAGAGGGCCGTTTGTTGCTATTTCTTGTAGTTTCTGACATCTGGATGTGACAGATGGACACAGGAAAATGATAAACAATTTTAAAAATTGCTACCAATGACTTCAATTTACCAATCAGACTGTTTTCAAAATATATGAATTACATAATGCCATATACAATATGTTAATCAGTAAGCTCTAAGCTTTCAAACAGATTCAACTCTGTTGATTAGTCTCAGAGATCACCTCAAACAAACAAAAGTTACTTCTTTATAATATTAGAACTGATAGGGAGTCCCATGTAAGGTACTGGTTTACAGAGAGTCTTGAGTTTGAATATAACAACATATTATAGGATAGAAAAGATTTTTATTTGTCCTTCCTAATATATTCTATGAAATGCCAATGATGTATAAAATTTACACAATATAAAATTAATTAATAAAATAATCCAAAGTTACCTTGATCTTGTTGACGTAATTAATTGCATGATTGAATTCGACTGGTTGATTTTGAGGAGCAGGTTGTCCAGGAGCTGGACCAGTGCTTGGAGTAGAGCTAAGCGGTGATGCAGCAGGTACACATGCTGATTGAGATCCAGAAGTCGATTCAATATGACTGACTGACGGATGAGCTTGCACTTGTGTTATCGTATTCAGATGATTATAATGAGAAGTAAGTGCATTAGACAGCGGCTGAGGAGGGGCCGTCACTGTCACTGGAGGTGGTACAGGTGCAGTAGGAACTGGACCAGGTGGTTGAGCAGGTCCCATCACGTTAGCACTGTTCAACAAAATTAAACAAATTATGTTAACTTGACAAAAGCTATTTCTACGTTTTGCTACTTTAGATGAAAACTAAAACATGCTATAATGTTCGCCTATTACAGTGACGTGTAGGGAGGGTAGCAAGACAGAGAGAATGTGTTGCGTCCACCGTTCCCCTCAACTCATTTCAATCAATGCACAGTGTTCAAGCAGAATTGTGACAATACACAATCAGTAGGGCACTCTGCTGGCCAGTTTCATTCACTACACTCTAACAAGCTCATTTTTCATCAACAAATTTTGAAAAAATTACTTTTGCTTCCTAATGAATCTTATTTTATTACACTGTAAATGTTATTATTATACTCTGATATTTAGATAAGATATGCTCGTACAATGTTACATTTAAATCTCATCACATTTTTTGCGTATCACGTAATATAACTTTTCTCCAGGACGACATAACATGCGTTTTATTATTTTGTTATAAACTATAGAATTTTATCTGCAATTTGATATAAATGTTGAGTAATATGTTGGGTGGATAGTCGTGCCTGGTGACTCCATCCTGTTAGTATTTTAAGAAGCTGAATCATTTTTTATAGTTGTGAACTCGATATAAACATACGTCAATTTTTTTAAATCAATTACACCAGGATAGGCCTAATATCAGTTGTATGAAATTTTAACAAAAAGAACCGCATAGTAAATATAAGAGAAAGAGGGTACGACGTCCCTCTCTTTCGGGCATCAAAACGAATGGTACATCGAAAAACAGCATCTAATTTTTACTTTTGATTTATTATTACTTCACATACATTTTAGCTTCAAACATAGTCTGTTTCCCACATTTTAAAAAATTACAAGCATTATAATTATACTGAACACTACATTACAAGAGAGAGATACGAGATTTCAAACCAGTGGTAGTACAGAAATATATAAAATAAAACCAATAAATTCTGCCCAGAATTTTAGAACAATATTTTTTCATAAAAAAAGACTATGTGTACGTCAATTTTATATAACTATGGTTTCTATTAAAAAAACAAATGTAATAGCAAGATAATGGCTGAGTGTGGTTGATAAGTACCAATACACTGATACACTGAAAAATTTGTTGTAATTGTTGAAACAAAGAAATATTGTTAAAACTACAGTCTTTCTATAACTTGATGGCCTCCGACAGAGAGAAGCAATATGCGAACTGTAAAACTATTTCAGAAAATATTTCTAATTTTTTTAAGTAACTAAAACTTGTTCACACTGACGTATTTTTTAAAAAACCAAGTATTTCACATGTTTTGTTCTATAAAATTATTTTGAAAAATACGCTCAATGAGATAAAGTATAATGTAGTAAAAGTTTTGTTTTTGAACGAAAAACTGTCCTTGTAACTTAAAAAGTAATGTAGGTAATGCTGTACATATGTAGGTATGTTTTCTGTATCATAATTTTCCATAATTATTACAGAACAAACCTGCTACATATTATGTTAATCCGTGAAATAGTTGTTGAATAATGACAATGTATTTGAAAAAATACGGTTTTTTCTTCAAAAACAAAACTTTTACTAAATTATACATTATCTCATTAAGCGTGTTTTCAAAATCATTTTATACAACAAAAAATATGCAAAATACTTCATTTTATAAAAATACGTCATTTCCGACAAGTTTCAGTTACTTAAACAAAATTAAAAACCCTCTGCCAGACCCCATCAAGTTATAGACAGACAGTATTCGTACCATTGGATTCTCAGTGAATTATAACTACATTACAGAAGAGATAGCAATCGAATTATGGTACGAGGAAACGCATTTAAAATAATGTAAAGTAATGCTTATACTGTCTGGGTGCCATCTATCATAAACTTTCATGTCTATATTATACATGGGAATAGTCCTGAAAGTATTAAACATGATTAATTCATCATGACGGAATATAATATGAAACTTACCCAATTATGGTCAACGGTTTGGTCGAAGTTGAAACAACAACTGTAGTAGGAGTACCTCCGGTATTATTCAATGCAAGTGTTGCTCCAGGTATAACTGTAGTATGATGGACTGGAGGAACTGCAGGTGCCATAGTCGCTGTGGAAGTTGATGGCGACGGCATACTTACTTGCACTTGAAAGCCCTGTACAGAGAAAACCACAATTTAAAAGTGTTACCTTCAAATTCATTAAAATCTCAGATGTCTGGAATAATGTGATCTGCTTAGTGAAAAATCCGGATATCCTACAGTAATGTAAGATGCAGCTGAATAATTACAATCAAGCACGGTAATATCTCACATCACAAAATGCGGTACGCTTTTCAAAAGAAATTCTTCCATTTGTTTTCCACACAAATGTAATTTTACAAAATCTCATCTAATTCACTATATCATGAACATTCAATTCATTACTTCTATAAAATATATAAAAAATCTGGTGCGAAACACTCACACAACTTTTTCTTGCCAATGCAAATACTGAAAATTATAACCTAACATTAGTAATAAAACATTAGAAACAAAAAAATATATAACCTTATTTTAATTAAAAGTGAATGATGCCAAATGAAAATCAATTTTCATTTTCAACATTTTTAAGCAATGCACAATTGATGGTGGGGGAGGCGACAAAACGTGCTACAGCTAGATCAGTATAAGTCGGAAACTGGTAAATATTGTACTTTTCTAGTAGGAAATTCTTTAACGCATCTTAAAGTGTTCACAGAAATAGAATATCATAAAAGGGAACATTTTTATTCCCTCTATAGTGTGTAAGTGGCATTGATTGTACATTATTTGTTTTGAATGAAAGTCCATCCAGCTCGTGTGTAAGTTATTGTACATGCATGTTCTTTAGTTTATGCTGAAGCTATGATGATTCTGTTACCGAATTTGCCCCTTGGTGGTGTTAGACGAGTTCATTTTACTGTTCAGGAGGGGGTTTACCATCAACCAATCACAAAAAATTCAACACTTTGCAAAGTTGCAAGGGAATTGCAATGGCTTTCCTCTTACGGCACATACAGAATTGTCCAACAAACGTTGTTGTAGAGCAAAAAATTCCTACATTGAGTTGCTTACAGCTGTAACCGTATTATAATAGTGGCTCTGTGACGACACAGTAAAGAATGTAAAATACCATCCCTTTACCTTCCAAAATGGACTCATTTTGAACATTCTGTAACTTCGTCAAATATTTACGGAAATTTAAATGAAAAAAATACATTTATTCAGTAAACTCTTTCCTTCAAAACATGTTTTATAAATTTTTCTGCTGAACTGAAATTTAAGCCTGTTATAGTAAAAAATCTAAAGTAAACACAAAAATGTTTGCGGATGAAAATTTTGTGTCCCTAATGCAAAGATTATGACGCGATTTTCATGTTATTATATTCAAAAGGAGCGTACGTATTATATGAATCGGCGGTACTTTTTTTTCAGAATTTTTCATCAGTAATGACATTAGATAAAACAGTTGTTTTGAGAGCGCGTTTTGAGTTTTGCAATTCTTCTGTTTTACAAGAAGCAGTCCATGCCGTAAAGGTTAAGAGTACATTGATTAGCCTACTCAAAAAAAAATGCATATTAAAACACTACTCGATGATTCCAGACATAAAATATTCCTCTCGCCTTTATTCTACAAGTAAATGAAGCTGAAAGCAGATATTCAATAGATGTACTAAAATGCAATTTATGCAAAATAAATTGAGAAAAGAAAACAAAGAAACAAATGAATACATACCGTATCATTGGAGCGGACTTCGATTTTGTATCCTGGAGGCAAAAATGTGTTGAATCCAACAATTAAATCCGGATGTTCACCAAACAACGTAGAAACTCTTTTAATTACTCCTGGAGTGTCGATACTAGAAGAAAAACAAGTAAATCAATATTAAGTAATAAAGAAAAACAACATTCAATTAAACTATTTTTCTAGCATATTTGCTTTGCACAAAAAAGTAAAAAAAACAAAATGGAGCCTTCAATGCTGCTATGAGAATCTTTACAGAGCTATATAATTCCATTTGAGTTTTCGAACACTCCATACTATTTGAAATATTAATGCCATTACCAAAACCCATTACAATGTCGAGTTCAAAAACTTGAATCATGGATGTGCCGCTATGCCGACGCATTGCAGTGAGGGAATGCCATGATACCTCGTGGCGTCAGTCGGCCATGCGAACTATCTTATTTATTCGTTCATCTATTCATCTGCTAAATATAGTATGGTGTTATAAGGAATTTTTTTTTGTTTTTGTTGCATGATTATAAAAGTACATACATTTATTATTGTATAACGTACAGTATGTAAGAAATACGTTGCATAGAGGTCGCAAGTTCTCGAAGTTACAGAAATTAGCACAGTAGAATCTCAGTAATCCGGCCTGTTCAGGACATAGAGGGTGACGGATTACTGAAAATGCCGGATTACTGGATGTGTTGGAATTTTGGAACTATAAATTATAAAATTTAAACAAAAAATGAATATGCATTGATGTCTATGTGATTTTAAATTAAATAATTAATTATAGAATTATACATTAATAATAGAATTATTTATTAGTTATTAATAACAAAAACCAACAATTGTGGTTTTTATTATCGGACCTATAAAAAAAATCTACCACAAACACCTCCAAATAGTTTTTTTAAATCTAATTTCAATCAGCTAGTTTTCCTTTGGACAATTTCATTTCCGTTTGTATCCAAGAACATTTAAGATAAACATTCGTTCTATACTTTTCAAAGAGAAAATCTGTATAAATAAGATTGACAAACCAGAATAATAAATAATACATTATTAATCTTTTTAATATACTGTACAATATTATATTCAAATAAACTCGTTTACTTTTTTTAATAACTTACACTTTGACTACAAACTGTTTAGGTTTCTCTGGAGGAACTGATGCCATCCTTAACTCTGTAGTTCTTTAGAACAACTGACTTATAGTTGTGAAAGCTACTGGGAGAGTGATTGGATTAATCTGATACGGGATTAAGTTGTATGGAGGGGATAGCTATGTTGATTGGATAGCATCTAATTAGCAAAGTATTGTATATATGATATTTGACAAAAGTTATCATATCACAAATATAATCAAATTATAATAATTACAGATATGAATTTTCTTTCCTTTTCTAATAATTAATCATGGCTACCTTGCAAAGTACCAAAACTTAAGATCTCCTTATCAGACACATATCCTTTTTTATTGAACAATACTTTCACTTTAAATATTTTTAATTATTCTGCCCAAAATGTAACTAACCTTATCAAGGATTTTTTACAATTTCCACTATTTATTCTAAGATAATGCCTGGTCTGTCTCCCTTTTCTACTTGGTGCGACAAAAAACCTGGCTCTCCGTACGCTACATAATTAATTACACATTTATTTTCGAAAGATATTTCCTCGGCATAATATATTTTTTTTTAAAACCATAAAAATTTGTTAATGTTTAGAAAAATATAAATATAACTATTTCCCAAAACTGAATAACTTTTCTACAAATAAATAACCTTATATTACGAATCTGCCCATAACAGACAGGTGGAGTGTCAAATTATTTACACTCAATCTGTTCGTTGCAGGGCTAAAATAAATAGTTCTAAGTTTCTTATCACATGGTCAGTCAATTAAATGACTGAATCATTTAAGAACAGAAGAGGTAGAGGTGTAAAAGACACTAATCAGAGTTAACTTCTCTGAAAGTAATGAATTTCATTGTACAGCCAGACCCTGTGGTGAATGAAGTGAAGTTGTCATTTACAGAGTGGAAAATATGTGCTTTTCAGAGGGCCCGGCATGCTGATAAGCGTACTTTTCCACTCAGTGAGGAAGGCAATGGTAAACCACCTCACTCCTCGTTTTACTTAGTAAAACCTCTAGAGGTTCAAACCAGCCTTTCGGCTGTTGACCTAAACAACAACATATTACGAATACATCTATATAAATAAAATTGTGATTTTGTCTGCATATTTTTTCCGAAATGCCCCAAATTTTGTTTCTACATTAGATCTGTTAAGTAAACACCGAAAATAAGTTCAGCTGAATTTTTGTCTGTTTGTATGTTACGGCATCACGCAAGAACTGCTGAACCAAATTCAATGAATTTCAGTAATTAGGTTCTGGACATAATCAAAATGAAAATAGGCTATAAACTTTTTTTATATTTATTTTAATATTTTATTTTTTAATATCACATTTAATACACAGCCAGGCAAAGCAGCAATTTTTGTTGTAGCCGTTAATTAAAATAAAAAATAGTAACACATACGGTAAAAAAGAAAAAACTTATTTAAATCATTGATACGAAAAAAATTGAAGTGATGGGAGAAATTGTTTATATTTAACCGAGTGCTGGACTGATGTTGCTTAATAATAAGTTCTTTAAATTACCTAAAATATTCATAAATGTTTTGGACATCTTTTCTCCTGAAAATCTATGTATGAAAACACTGTATCAATAGTGTCGCATACTCTAGAAAGTTTGCGTTTCTGTGCTAATGGCTCATCCTCATTGTTGCGGAGTTTTATTCTAATTTGAAGTCCATTATAGCAAGGACCAACAGTATGTGACATGCATCTATAAGTTTTAAATAAGTTAATGTCTAATTTTTTATAGGTTTTAGAAATGTACCTGTTATATAGGGTGTTTTTTTTTGAGGTATAGAACTTTTAATTGGCAGTACTGATTTCCATGGCGGCCATTTTGAAAACTGTTTTGTAATTTATGTTCTGTTTGGTTTGCCATTTTATAATGAATAGACTGACGCCTGAACAACGCTTGCAAATTGTGCAGATTTATTTTGAAAATCATAGTTCGGTTCGTGAAACTTACGCGCACTACGTCCATTTTATGATCAACATAATCGTCCATCAGAGCAATTTGTTCAGTGATGAAGCCCATTTTTGGTTGAATGGCTACGTGAATAAACAAAACTGTCGCATTTGGAGTGAAGGTAATCCTCGATATATTGCTGAGAAGCTTTTACATCCAGAAAAAGTGACTGTTTGGTGTGCTTAATGGGCTGGTGGAGTCATTGGTCCTTACTTCTTCAAAAATGATGCTGGGTAGAATGTTACAGTCAATGGTGACCACTACAGAGCCATGATCAATGACTTTTTTGTTCCTGAATTGAATCGCCTTAATGTTGGAGAGCTGTGGTTTCAACAAGATGGTGCAACATGTCACACAGCGCGTGCCAAAATCGATTTACTGAAGGAAACGTTTGGTGAACGCATAATTTCACATTCTGGACCTGTAAATTGGCCTCCAAGGTCGTGCGATCTAACACCGCTGGACTATTTTCTGTGAGGGTATGTGAAGTCGCAAGTCTATGCCAATAAGCCACAGACAACTGACGACTTGGAAGGCAACACTCGCCGCCGCGTTATTGCCAATATATGGCCCCAAATGCTGCAAAAAGTGGTCACAAATTGGACGTCTCGATTGGACCACGTCCGAGCCAGCCGCGGCGGCCACATGCCAGAAATTATTTTTAAATAAAAATGGCAAATAATTATCTTTAAAATAAAACCAATTCCACGTCAATTGTTCAATTATTCTGCGTTTTATTTCATTTTAAAGTTCTATACCTCTAAAAAAAACACCCTATATTTAATAAGATTTTTACATTTTTATATCGGTCACATTATACAAAGATTTCATAGTGACTATCTTTGATGGTAAGATTCTGGGCAAGACAAGAGAGGGAAATCCGAGGAACCAGAACGCGGAAGAGTAATTAAAAGACAAAAAAATAAGTAAATAGACATGAAAAGAAATGTTACCGAACAGAATCATGGTAGTAGCAACAAGATGAAGCATTTATAAAATGAATGAGTACATTTTTAACTAAAAATCAGTTTATCACAAAACAAAATTAACCCTTTCCACTCGTATTATGTTTGCACTGTGATTCCCCTCCACTTGTATTTATTCGATGATTTGTTGATGCCCTAATATATTAATCATACGCATAATGTGTTGTTAGTTTTAAGAGCATGCTATACTTTTCATGTTTGTTATTACTTTAATGTTAATAATGATTCATAAAAAATGCTTTTTCTCGACTAAAAACTTCTAAAATATAACCTGCAAAACATACACTGCTGTTGTAAAAACTAAGATAAAATAAACTATGTAACTAGAAATTGATACCTGAAACCTAATAAAAACCAAGCAAAATAATCTGAATATTGTTTTCGTAGGGAATTAAGTTATCTAAAACTACCTAAAAACATTAAACTGATCTTAAAGCTACACAAAATACCGTAAACTAAACGACGCATGTTCACGATCAGGTTAGTTTGTTTACTAGTTTGGTATGACAACATCGATTCAGTTAATTCCATTTATATCGATAATCGGTAGTAGTCAACTATCGAAAACTACAAGAATTAATTTTTAAAACATCCCGCAGATGCCAGCACATTACAACAACTTTGTTAAACGTGTATTTTCATACAAAATCAGCTGTGAAAACTGAGTCAAACGGGGTCCGACATACAAGTGGAACGGTAATACTATCGTGTTGGATCAAATCCGACAGTTGAGTGGAAAGGGTTAACAAAAAAAAAAACCTGAAAATATTTTAACTAGAATAAAAATAATAGTTCTTACCTCTGAGATTTAAATTCTTTCATTATATCCAAGAAATCATTGTACACTTGTGGTTGATTACTGAACTTCATTTTTACTGAATCCAGGTAAGTCAATGCATCTTCGACTTTCAATCTCTGAAACTGTTGCTGCTGAGGTGTTCCACTACCACCACCTACTGATGGAGGAGTAGTTGAACCACTATGCATCTGTTGAAAACAAATTTGCATTCCATTAGTGACGTATTCAGCTAAAAACTTTCCACTATATTCATTTAAAGAATTTAAATAATCACACTAGCCAATCCTTTGTTTATCATGGTCGTTCTTGAATGCCACGGAGCATCCATTCCATCAATGTCAATAACTTATTCTTAGTCCTTTGAGTACAATTGCCATTTAAAAAATGTTAGGTTTATTCAAAATACTTCTAAGCATGTGCAGCACTATGTTGTTAAATATTTTAATTGGTTTTACGACTTGGTAATGATATAAATATGTCATGTTTTTAATGTTGGTTGCATGTGTGATTAAATTGTGTTCTATGTATACGATATTCTACCCCATGGCAGTAACGGTGTTTTCTGTTGCTACCTACAGCTAACAGCGAGTTATTGTGTATAATAATAAACAGTAGGTAAATGGTCTATTATGCTAATTAAAATTATGTTAGTAAGCTAAGTGCTCTAGTTCTCTATTGGGTGTACTCTTGACTTTACAATGTTGCAATTGTCATATCAACAAATCTTTAAAATTATCATGTATGACTTGGATTATAAAGGCACAGATATTAAAATACTGTTTAATATATAAACAGACTTGAATTTTAAAAAACTTGAGAAAAACAAATCAAGAATTAATATTGGAGGATGATTTTCAAGACAAATAACAAAATTTAAAAAAAAAATCTTGTTCCCAGGGTCAATATGAGAGACTAAATTAACCCTTCTGGGACTGATAGGTTTTAGGATACTAACTGAAAACTAATTCCAAGATCGAGGGGAAAGATTTGGCTTTTATATGCATCTTTTATCCAAAAAAATTGAAATGTTTATGAGATATTAAGAAAACTTCAAGAGATGTTTTAAAAAAACAAACATGAAACTCCGTTTTTTTTATGCCAGTTACAGCAAATTTACAAAAATTTGTTAAAATTTATGCAAAATCGCGCGTTTTTGTCAAAATTTGGCAATAAACAATTTTTTTTAAATTCTTTTTAGTCTGGTTTATTTCAGATGTACTTTTACTTTCTATTAACCTTAAGTGAACATATAAGGAAGGAAAATATTGTTTCCATATCAATTTTTCACCGAATATACACATTTTTAGGCCTCCTGAACCCAAAAAACGTTTTTGGCAATTGGTCAGTGTGTCAACAATGGAATATTGTAAGTTAAAACTTGGAACTTAAGTTAGGTACCACTAAGGGACCAAACACGAAAATTTTCAACATTTTATTTTAATATCATCTAATTTACTACTTTTCTTTATATAATACTATGCAGGGTGACTCATGAGGAGGGGCAATACTTTGACAACTGATTTTAGAGCTAAAAGTAAGAAAATAACTTTATACAAACATAACCCGAAATACTTTATTTTCGAGTTACGTGTAATGGAAGATTTTACCCTGATTTCTTCTACACAATGGTATAAAGTTATGCAATATTGAAAGTCCAGGAACCCAAATTAAAGAGTAAATTTGATGGTTTTATGTGGTTTTTATAACAGAGCAATTGAAGAAAATAAGTCTCAGAACTGTAATTTAAGTAGTTTTCACAAGAAAATTGGCATAAAACACTAAAATTGGAGTCAAAAAACTCATTTTTTTAGGAACACAAAAAGTAATATTTGAACATTTTTCTAAATTATTTTTTTGTTTCTTTGTTGATCAGATTTTTTGTTACTGTTTGAGACAAACTTCATAAAAAAACTAGAATATAAAGAGAGAAGGAAGGAATACAACGACCATACATGGTGCTCTGAAATTAGATCTCTTTAAAATCTGACACAAATTTCAAATTGGTGAAGTACATCCAATGTTATGATTTCTGAATTTATACTTGTAAGAACTAAAGACTGCAGATGAGATCTAGCCAATAACAACCAAGGTCTAGAGAGAGATTGCCACTTCACTTTGTCACACTTCAGAAATAAGTAGGAGTTCCTTTAAGCTTGACATGAAACTTGCACTAAAATCTTTGTCTCGGTTTGCTGTTTAATTCTTCAACTTATGAAATAAAAGATTTCAAACATTTTATGACACCATACAAGAAGACTGAATTCTAAACTTTTAGTAACATGTTCTACGGCACAGTGACAACGCAATGTAGCAACGCAGCCTACAGTTGACTAAAGTCAATTGGCTCAGTGCTGTATTCGAAGTCACTATGCTCCGCCTTCATCTGCAGTCTTTAGCTAATCAAGGTATAGTGGCTGCTTTTTGTATTCTCACCTTTATTTTAGGGGATGAGACTAAAACATTTGAATAATTTTTATTTTAAGACTTAATAAAGGAAAAAATTTCAAGTACAGTTGAATCTCAGTAGTCCGGCCTGTTCGAGACCGAGAGGGTGCCGGATTACTGGACGTGTTGGAATTTTGGAACTATAAATTTAAACAAAAAATGAATATGCATTGATTTCTATGTGATTTTAAATTAAATTAACTAATTAAAAAAGGTTTGCTGAGTACTTCTGTAGTTATTGTACTAAACATAATTATCGGCTATTGACATCGCCCAGTGCGGCGTGGATTCAGCAATTCAGCATGAAGGGTAGAGTATGACCCAGTTCTGGGCTTTGAAAAAAGGCCAAAAATTATTCCATTTAACAATAATTAAGGTCTGCTTATTCATTTCCTTAATCAAATCCTAAACATACATGTTATATTAAATCCGCCGTAATTAGGTCAAGTTGATTTCTCTTATTCAATTTAAATCTTTTACCAAAATCTGTCCTGGGTGAGGTTTCATACTTTTAGGCCTAATATTTTAAGGGCCGGATTACTGGAAATGCCGGACTACTGCATGGCCGGACTACCGAGTTTCTACTGTATAAATGTTTTTCAGTAATTTCCAACGCAAAAATAATTTTTTAACGTAGACTCCCCCTTATCTTACAAAAAGATTCAACTAAAAATATTGTTATAATTTTAATAGTTAACAACTAATACTTTACAATTGAAAATGCAGACCATGTTTCATTCGAAAGCCTTATGAATGATAACAATTAGATAAAAATAGCTAATTATAAATAAAACTTACCTTGTGACGAGTCGCTTGATGCAGAGGATGTAATGTTGCAGTAGGCTGATGTGGAGCCCCACCTTGAAGTCCACCACCCACCACGCTACTCTGCTGTAAACAAATATCGTACATTTACTTTTCACGTTAAATTTTTTCAGTACAAATAAACACTAATAATCACATTTCATTTTGACCCCAGGAAAAACTTCATAGCTTTTATCATTACAAAGAGTGAACATTTCCTAATCTAATTGGTGGTAATTTTTAAAATTGTCATCTAAAATTTTCTGGTGCGATCTCATCCGTCACACCAAAATGTCAGAAACTACAAGTGATAGAGATACTGAAGTCATGAGATTGCCTTTTGTGTATGGATGGGCTGTGAGGAAGGGAAGTGAAAATTTGACAGTGCTGCCAACCTCAACAGCGAGACGCTACTCATACATTTCACTACCGTGCAGTTTCTACATAAATTTTGTAAGCTGCAGTTTATTCTGAGAAAATGTTTTTTTCATAAACCTTATAAGAAATAAATGTGACCTGTAATATTGCCTATAACTTAATTACATGACAAGAAATGTTCGATTTACTGTAATTACCAGCTATCTTATTCAATTGGAATAAAATTTTCTATGAATGAATCATGTTCTTTATTATCGCTGTCACCGGTGTCTTCACTAACAGTCTCACTAATATCAACCTAACAGTTTCCTTTTATTACCAGGTGTCAAAAAGCTGTTGAAGAATAGTTTCTTCACGTCTTTTATTTCCTTCTTTATTTTTCGAATTGTGGAACGAGAAACATCTCAGTAGTTAGCCACTTGCTCATGGCTTTTGTTAAGAGGCTAGGAAAGGCATTTTTGTTTAGCTTCAATTTCACAGCATTATTAAACTGCATATTAGATTTTGTTCAGCACTGTGAATAGTCGCCCACGTTTTCGGGAAACTAACATTTCTGTTTGCAGTAACAAACAGTTATATTTGTACAGTTATCCTAAAAAAGGTTCCACAATACACTGTATATGCTCTGGGTATAGTATAAGTAGTTGTGTTTGTTGTAGTGAAATTAAGGCAGTTGCGCATTTAAGTAATTTATAAATCAACGACTATGCATTGCGATTAAAAAATAAATAAATACAAATTTCTAATTACAATAAAATTAATTGTTTTTTTGTCCAAGCATTGTGTGAGACATGATGATACCTATATATTATGACAGCCCATACTACTTAATTTCCATTATTTCTAATACCTTACAGCTTAAAAAACGCCATCAAAATTTATGAGATAAAGAAATCCTCCACAGCATATCAAAATATTCACCATAACAAAATTAAAAAGAATTGACATGAGAAAATAGACGTACCTTAATTGTTGACGTAACAGCAGGCATTGAAGCTGGAAATGCAGCCTGGACAGGAAACTGCTGGACAATATTCAAATCCGATGGTGATGCTTTAATAGTTTGCGGCACATAGGTCGGCTGTACTCCACCTGTAACTGAAATGTAATTCACATTACACAAATATTGTCACTATCTATATAATACACTAACTACTTTTCTAGCCCCATTTGAATAACTTCTAGTTATTCCTTTCTGCCTTACAGTGAGTTCACGGTAAGAACCAACTGTCGAATCAACAAACTGCATCTGTGGTAGTGTAATAGATTATGAGACAAGTATATAAACATCATTCCTTACACACAATTACAATAAACACACACGTAAACACATACCCTCTACACAATTGACACAACTGATATAACCAAGACATGTCAACATTTACATTTGTTACATTTACATCTCAACATAAATACAGATGATTTCCAGCTTCCAGATGTAAGTAAGATAAATAAAACAAAAAAAAAACAAAAAAGAAAATTTAAAATTCCAAAAAATTTAAAAGAAAAGGATTGTTGAAAGTTGAGTCTATTTTAAATCTTTGAAAAGGAGAGAAGCATTTACAGTTTTTTTATAAAAAAAAAGACTAAATAATTAATATACAATTATTTTAATAAGGAAGTTTTCAAGTTAAGATTTTAAAAGTTTTAATTGTTTTTTAAAAGGTTTTAATCGAAATTTTAAAATATACATATTTTAAAATGAAAGAAAGTTGTTAAACTTACTTATTTGTTTATAAATATCATTTATGAACTTCACCACTGGACATCGATAGCAAATGGTGCATCGACCGGGAAAGCTAAAAATATAAGGGAAATTTCAACAGGAGAAAGGAAAAACGGAAAACTGAAAGAAGAAATCTAACAAAAATTATCAGAAATTTAAAAGGAAATCAACAACAGAAATCAAAGACATCATAGAACGTCAGCAGAAACAGACTTCAACATAAAACTTCCGAACACAATATTATCATCGTAAACGCCTATCTTTCACTAATCTTTCAACAATCCTCCAATTTCAAATCAATTTCAATTTCGGCCAAAAAGACAACGTCCTTACATCTGGAAAAAGGTATACATCAGTTATCTGGTAAGTCGTCTTACACACATTTGTCAAACACACAATTACAGAATATAAATTATGGAACAACAAGTAACACCACTTATTGACCCTAATAGACTGGATGACAACAACCTTAACTTTCAACTGAGACTACGAAAAAGCGTAACAACCGGACATATAGGACAGAGAAAACAACGATTACAAAAATTGATAGATAACGGACGACAAACTGACATTAATGCAATACGTAGATTTGACCTCAATAAACAATTAACTGAGTGTCAAAATTATTTTGTACGGTTACAAAACACAGAAAATTTAAACGATATAGAGAAATATAATGCTGAAGTTTTTGACGACCGTCTTAATAAACTCTTACTGTTTATATTAGCGAATAAACCAGATAAGGTTGTAGATTTTCAAAATTTAAAACAGGAATTTGATAATTGGAAGGCTAATGAGTTACACAATATTGAAATTAGACCTAATCTTGACCAAAATTTAAATTTCGAAGAGGTACGTTTAAATAACAACCCAGTACCTAACCAAAGGCAAGAAATTGTTAATGATGATCAAATTAGCTTGATACATCATCGAGTAATACAAAGTCCCGTTTTTAGGAATGATGTTCATGATATATTAATACCACATGCGATAGGTCACATTAACCCTGTGTGTGTCCAACGTGAATTAAATTTTAATTGGACAAAAATCGCAAACCCGATTGAAAACGAGTTAAAACAATTAACTATCACAGATGGACGTGATATTGATACGTTGGTTAGAAATATCAAAATTATTAAACAAATCCAGAAACGTTATGCAGTAGATCTACCCTTGGTGTTATTAACTCCATTTATGACCGGTTTTACGGAACAAATTTTTGAAAATTCCATTAGAAATAACCACAATTTTGATCAGTTTCATCGAGATTTGGTGAATAAATTGATCACACCAAAAATGAAAGAGATATTAAAATTAAAATTATTATACAGAAATCAGTCACAAATGGAAACCTTGACAGAATACATAAGAGAAATCTTAGAAAATCATGATGTATTAAGACTTAACCTCACCGAAGGTGAGTTGATTAATATAATATTAACTGGTTTAAATGAAATATATGCTACACATTTAGGCATAATTGGTAGACCCAATAACTTACATGATTTTAATAAATTGGATGCTTATGTATATGAGAGGGTTTATGCTAGAACTCTTCATGAGATAGGTTCATCAAAAATGAACGATACAAGCGCACTAAACTCTATAAATAACACAATGCCTCTTCAAGGTAAACAAATCATATCACAAAATACGACATCCGATAACATTGGGTCACAAATATCAAAAACAATATTAAAATGTTTTTATTGTAATAAACCAGGTCACATTAAACGAAATTGTAGACTTTGGCAACAGAAAAACAATAAAAACATGTCAAAAAACTAAACGGATACAAACACGCGCAGCATACTCATATGGTTCGTGTTTGTAAACATGAGATGGGTAAATCTTTAAAGATAGGAAAACAAAGGTTGACTTATAAAAATACATTGAAAGGTTTAAAAATAAAAATTAAAAATAATATATTTAACGCGCTTATTGATTCAGGTTCTACACATAATATTATTAACCAAAAAATGTATGTGCTTTTGAAAAATAGCAATGCAATCATAAAAGAGGAAAAACTTAACGCAATCTGCCTCACAGCTGACAAATTCCCTTTGGAAATTACTAAACAAGTGTGGGTTCGAATTAACCTACACAGTCTATCATGGAAAATAAATTTCAAAGTGTTAAAAAAGATACACCATGAAATAATACTTGGTATGCACTTTTTACATAAAACAAGTACATCGGTATTGTGGTATGATTAATTATTTTTCCAAATTTATTGAAAATTATGCTGACAGGATCGAACCCCGGAATAGATTAAGACGTAAAAATACTCAGTTTGTTTGGGGAGACTCACAAAGAAAAGCGTTCGAAGATCTTAAACAAGCAATTGCTAATCCTCCAGTTCTCTCCATACCAGACTTTTCTAAAGAATTCATTTTACAAACAGATGCGTCAGATACAGGTATAGGGGCGGTGTTACTCCAAGAACATGAAGGGTCCAGAAGAGCTATAGCATACGCCTCTAAAACATTGACAGAAGCAGAAAGAAAATTTTCTGCATATGAACGTGAATGTCTGGCAGTTGTTTTCGCGACAGATCACTTTAGAACTTATCTAACGCACCGTGAATTTCTTTTAGAAACGGATAACCAAGCTTTAGCCTGGCTTCTTTCACGACCAAAACAATTAGGTCGGTTGGCTAGATGGTTATTACGCTTATCCGTCTTTAAATTTAAAATTAATCACATTCGTGGTTCAAATAATAACGTGGCTGATGCATTATCGAGAATGTATGAATTAAATAATGAAGATACAGCAAAAGAGATATCGTATATCAATGCTTTATTATCACAGTTTCCCCTTTCCTTTACAGATATAAAACAACATCAAAAACAGGATACCTTTATCCTTAAACAAAAACAGCAAATGAACAATAAATTTTGTTTATCAAAAGGGATCCTCTGTCTACAAGACAAAAATCATAATCCGACCAAAATTGTTCTCCCCAATTCTTTAAAAGATTTAGTCTTTAAATATTTTCATCATTCGGAAATAGGAGGACATTTAGGTATTGACAAAACTATACATAAAATAACAAGGCATTTTTATTGGCCTGACATATATAAGGAAATTCCTTTAAAGGTGAATGCTTGCATGATCTGTCAACGCAGCAAACCTGGCATGAATTATAAATGGGGGAATCTTAGTTCAAGAGTTCCAACAATACCATTTGATACGTTATTTATTGACACCGTTGGTAGTCTTCCAAAAACTAACCAAGGTTATAAATATATTCTGGTGGTGGTGGATAGTTTTTCAAAATTTACTTGGTTAGCTCCATTAAAAAATACTAATACATCCTCTATTATAGATGAATTAAAACGTATCTTTCAGAACTACTCCATTCCGAGGTTAATTGTCACGGATAATGCCAAAACATTTAACTCCACAATGTTTAAAAACTTTTGTTTTACCTTAGGAATTAAAAGAACCACTCTATCTCCTTACCACCCACGCCCATCTCATGCTGAAAGACTGAATAGAAATCTTAGGTCTATTCTTATCGCGTACCACGCAACTGCCCAAACGACATGGGATAAATCCCTCTTTTGGTTTCAATTAGCCTTTAATATGGCACAACATACCGCCCACGGTGCATGTCCTTTTGACATATTACATAATTTTCAAGCCCAAACGCCCTTGGATAGAGCGTGGAATATTCAGGATATCCTTCATCGGAATCCCGTACGATCGAGCAACATGATGAGTACAATTAGACGGCAACTAATTAAGTCTCATCATGATATGGCACGTAGATACAATGCTACACGCCATCCAAATCCATTTTCGGTGGGAGATAAAGTTTTACTTAAAACTCATCCCGTAAGTTCAAAAAAGAAAAATATTTGTGCAAAAATGGCATACCGGTGGTCGGAACCATTTTATATAATTGGATTCTCTACACCTGTTACAGCCTTACTCCGTAAGACTGTCGGGGGAGAAATATCCAAAGAACATATCTCTAATCTTAAAAAGGTATCATAAATTACCAAGATTAGTAATATTATTAGGTGAGGTACGTCGCGACTCTCGAGCTTGTGATGTTGGTATTAAAGGTGTATCCGATGTTACTTGATGTGTGAATGTGTTATGAAAGGGGCCCCGAATGATCGTAACTTACCGTCTCAGGCCGACAACTGCTCCGTACTCATCTTTTTTGTTTTCGACATTTAAGCACCCACCCCTTATTCCTTTTGCTTGTGTGTTTCCCAGGGGGGGGGGGAAGATTGTAATAGATTATGAGACAAGTATATAAACATCATTCCTTACACACAATTACAATAAACACACACGTAAACACATACCCTCTACACAATTGACACAACTGATATAACCAAGACATGTCAACATTTACATTTGTTACATTTACATCTCAACATAAATACAGATGATTTCCAGCTTCCAGATGTAAGTAAGATAAATAAAACAAAAAAAAAAAGAAAAAAGAAAATTTAAAATTCCAAAAAATTTAAAAGAAAAGGATTGTTGAAAGTTGAGTCTATTTTAAATCTTTGAAAAGGAGAGAAGCATTTACAGTTTTTTTATAAAAAAAAAGACTAAATAATTAATATACAATTATTTTAATAAGGAAGTTTTCAAGTTAAGATTTTAAAAGTTTTAATTGTATTTTAAAAGGTTTTAATCGAAATTTTAAAATATACATATTTTAAAATGAAAGAAAGTTGTTAAACTTATTTATTTGTTTATAAATATCATTTATGAACTTCACCACTGGACATCGATAGCAGTAGTACATGTAAATACACCACACAAATACATACAACAGCCTAGCATTAGTCACCGGGTGGACACCAACACTTTTATAATTGCTAAACAATAACAACGAACAGCCGCGTTCCCTAACGTCAATAAAATCTTTCCCTTATCACTTAATTTTGTTTAGAATTCAGTTGCATACTACCCTGTATTGTTTATAGCCTTATTCAATGTTTATATTACAATGTATGTGTCATTTTTATTTTTTATTTTATGATCCTAAATGAGTTTTCAATTTAGTTGGCTTTGTTATTTTAAACTGTTCGGTTCGGTTTAATTGTGCGTCTAGTTTGAATGGTGCTTTTAGTTTCATGTACGGTTTAATTTTATTGTAGTTATTACTTTATTCGACTGTACGAGTCATGTCAAAGGATACGTAGCACAGAATAATAAAACGTACAAAATGAAAGAAATCAAGAAATTGCTTAGTAGTGCCCTGAACGTGGTGTCCCCAATCAAGTGGCGAGAATGTGTTAAACACGTTATAAAAGAAGAAAAGGAATTTCGCAAAATGAACAATTTTGTTGATATTCATATTAGCAATTTAATAATAAATGTAGGCAATGAATCGCCATCCTCATCTTCATGAACAAATTCTGATTTTGAAGATGGATACTTAGACAATACGATGGACGGAATCGAATATCTATTGGACAACTGCCCAGAATAAAGTAAGTGAGTTTTAAAATTAGTAAACAATAATAATTTTATTTATAAAGTAAGCATTTAAAATTATAAAAAACATTAAAGTATTTAATTTTATTAAGCTAATGATTTAACTACTCATAAGAGCATTAAGCACAAGTCGTTTTGCATACGCCTACTATGAAAATCAGATAATACTTTTGGTGCGTACGGTAATGGAGCTGTGACGTCATTCACTGTTTGTTTACTTCGCAGTTGGTTCTTAAAATGAATTTATTATAGTTGCGAATTCTCTCCTGTCCAACACCAACATCCTCAGCTATCCCCAATCCTTACCTCTTTTTATCCCAACCCTCTCTAGTATTCCTTACACTCTATTCAGGGTTTTCCATGATAACTATTAAAATCACGTTTATCAGTAACAGTTGGGAAACACAACTAAATTGATCTGCAAGAATTTGTAATGCTGTGAAATACAGGAGAAAAACAACATCGATAAGGTATTATTTTTATCACTGATCTCCCAGAGAGCAATAATAGTACACACGACTAACATTAGTGAGGCAAAGACAGCTGCAGCGTGCAAGCCCACAAGTCAGTGGATGTAGATATAGAAGCCTTTTTTATAAAAAGTAAACAACAAATTTTCACACAAAACTGTTAACTTACAATATCACAATACTGTGTAATACTTTATTCTAGGATCTATTTCTTTATCTCTGCTGAAATAATACTAATTTCATCAATCATAAAACAGGGGTTGACTACCGTATAAAAATTACGGTGCTGCTATAATGTGTGGCCTCTTACCGCGTAATGTTTAGTGAAGTTTATATTTCTTGATGTGGTAGAATTGTCCACTAGCACTTTCCCCAATACATATTTTTACAAAAAAAATCTAATTTAAAATGCCCATAATAGACAGGAGGAGTGTCAATTTATTTACACTCAATCTGTTTGTTGCAGGGCTAAAATAAATAGTTCTGTTTTTTTATCACATGGTCAGCCAATTAAATGACTGAATCATTTAAGAACAGAAGAGGTAGAGGTGCAAAAGACACTAATCAGAGTTGTCGCCTCTGAAAGTAATGAATTTCATTATACAGCCAGACCCTGGGGTGAATGAAGTGAAGGTGTCATTTGCAAAGTGGAAAATATGTGCTTTTCAGAGGGCTCGGCATGCTGATAAGCATAATTTTTTCACTCAGTGAGGAAAGCACGGTAAATCACCTCACTCCTCGTTTTACTTAGTAAAACCTCCAGAGTCTAGAGGTTCAAATCAGCGTTTTGGCTGATGACCTAAATAATAACAGCTAACTAAAAGAAAAAAGACAAAATAAAGACAATAAAAAGGCTAATTTATAGGAATAGGATAACAATATTAATAATTTACAATAGCAAATGATGAAATAATTAATAATACGAAAACAAAAAAGAAATTAAATATTATAGGTAGTTTATGTATATATTTGCGCTGTTTTTGTATAATTTGTGTATATTGGCGCTGTCTCAAGTAGGTTTTGCTGTTTCAAAAAAGCCTCAGCTGTTTCTTCATTAGCAATTACATTTCTATAAAAAAAACTCATAACATTTTACATCTAGTTAACGCATAAACTTACAGTAGTTAAAACATAACCTTAATGTAAAATAAGTGAATCTCCAAGCGCGAAAAGTGCTACCACATCAACAAATACAAATTTCACTAATCATAACGCGGTAGGCCGAAAACTATAGTAAAACGTTAATTATTTTACAGAAAATGTTACAATAAAGCTGTTAAATATGTTTATACCACATATTTCAAACTACTAACAATTGATTTAATAGATTATTAAAACATTAGAAATATAATACTGTAAAAATGTATGAGTCAGTTTCCTTTTTAATAAGAAGAAAAATAATATTATATACTACATCATAATTAAAGTATGGCAAAAATAAAGGATTACAGAAAAAACAAGACTAAAAAACATCTAAAATAATTACTAATTAAATAAGCTTTCAGGAAATGCTTATATAAATAATAATGCTAGATTTATATATCAACACAATTTTTTATTTTAAATTAACAGAATATCAATCGTCATTTAAATATATTATCAATCATACTTTCATCAGATAGATTTTCATAAATGCAATTCTATTCTTATTTACATTCAACTGTCTCGCACATTACTGCTAGTACAAATGATAATAAAATTACATAAAATTTAAACTTACCAGCAGGTAATGTACGCGGAGTATGTCGTGGGGGCGACAGGTGTCCAGGAGGGTAGCCCCCACTGTTTTCCGTCTTAACAGGCTCCTCGAGACGCCGTTTCATGACAAATTACATTTGCACTAGAGAAACAAACAAGAAATTCTATATTTAAATATAACAGATAATTAATAAAAACGCATTTTTTAAATGTATACAAATAAAATTGTGATTTTGTCTGTCCAATTTTTTAAAATGCCCTAAATTTTGCTTCTACACCAGATGTACCATATAAACACTGGAAATAAGTTCAGATAAATTTTCGTCTATTTGTATGTAACGGCATCACGCAAGAACCACTGAACCAAATTCAATGAATTTCGGTATCTACGTTCTGGACATAATTGAAATGAAAATAAACTATAAATTTTTTTAATATCACTAAGGGATGAGGGAGTTCTACGGGAGGGGTAAACAAAAAAAATCTATGAATATCTCCGTTAAAAGTCAATGTATCAAAAAATGTTATATAATCGAAATTACGAAACGTTTTAAGACCAATAAATTTGATTTATTGTTTAATAATATTTATTTGGTTTAATAAACAGGTGGAGTGTCAGATTATTTGCACTCAATCTGTTCGTTGCAGGGCTAAAATAAATAGTTCTGTTTCTTATCACATGGTCAGCCAATTAAATGACTGAATCATTTAAGAACAGAAGAGGTAGAGGTGTTAAAGACGCTAGTCAGAGTTACCTCCTCTGAAAGTAATGGATTTCATTATACAGCCAGACCCTGTGGTGAATGAAGTGAAGTTGTCATTTGCAGAGTGGAAAATATGTGCTTTTCAGAGGGCCCGGCATGCTGATAAGCATACTTTTCTACTCAGCGAGGAAGGCAATGGTAAACCACCTCACTCCTCGTTTTACTTAGTAAAACCTCTACGGGTTCAAACCAGCCTTTCGGCTGATGACCTAAACAACAACAAATTTGATTATGTAAAGTTTTTCATTTTCATGCATAATAACGAAGATATTACCAATTTAAAAAATAATAAACCAATATTTTTAGAAGAATATTAATATACAAAATAAACAGAACAATAAACATAGGCCTACGTGCCAGTAAAACCCGCATTCATATTCAGTTACCTACCTACCCATTCCACCAGTACCCTATACACCTTTTCTCAGTCACATTGTCAAAAATGAATCAGTCGTCTTAGTAGTTGTCACCATCGTGGTGTTTCTATCGAGGTTTACCTTTCATTTTATAAGAAAAAAATAAAGCGCTGCATATCTTAATTTAAAAACACCAAGATCTCACTTTTATTTTATAATTTTTCATAAATACTAATGCTGATGTTGAAAGGAGATAAATAACGAAGAATATTTAGAGAATATCAGACCTGACAGGGATTGAACTCTGTACCCCAATTGACCGTCCACAGCACCAAGGAAACCGTTCGAAGAATGGGTACTTTAGCTAGTGAATAATATAATATTTGTTTAAGTAATAGACTTGTTCTTAAAATACACTAATATTGAACCAGGGATTTTTAAGTAAAAATGGAACTGTTCTGGCTTTTTGAGATGGAAAGTCAAAAAATTACAGACACATCCACATTTATAAATATATTAAACCTGTAAAATCACTTCAACATTAATTATTTTAAACTGGTACAATTGCATGAATTACAAAATAAAATGACCATTACCTATTTTGTACTAGATTAGTTACCACTTTAAAAATACCTATAAAAATCTGGTGTGAAACACTCATACGACTTTCTCTTTTCAATGCAAATAATGAGCAATATAACCTAATATTAGTAATAAAACATTAGAAATAAACGAAAAAACTATCCTCAAAAAACATAACCTTATTTTAACCATGAGTGAATGATGCAAAATAAAAATTAACCTCAGTTTGGCTTAAAAATAAGGAAAATCACTCTTTCACACTAAACTAGGCTTCGTAGAGAAAAATGCTCTAAATAAAAGTTGTAGATCTTTTAATTTTTCCTATAAATTTGATAATATAAACTTTTGTCATAACATGCATACTAAGGCTGAAATCTTTAAAAAAAATCCATTTTTTACACATTTTCATGAAAAGAAACTGAAAATTGCTAATTACCACTAAACTAAGCGTTATACAAAAAGAGTTTGAAAAAAAGTTGTAGGTTTTTAAATTCTCCACAACTTTTATTTGCGCTATACATTTTTGCACTAAAATGCATATTTGAAGCTGTAATCTTAAAAAAAAACAATTTTTTTTGTCAAGAGCACAGCCTCCCCAAGAATTTCAGCAGACATGGCACCTACCCTGTCTTATAGAGCACAACAAAAATGTAGCAAATGAGTTGATTTTTGAAAAATTCGTAGGAGCCGTTAATGAGAAAATCGCAAAAAAGTGAAAAATGACATGAATAAAACTACTACTTCTGGTTGACCTATTTTGATGAAAATGTTTGTGTAGAGTCCAGTAGTAGTACCTAACTTAGTTTCAAGTTCGTTCAATGTTCAATTTTTGAGATATTTTTTTCACACACACACGCAGACCAATCACTAAAAACATGTTTTTAAGGGTTCAGGGGGTCTGAAAATATGTATATCCGGTGAAAACTTAATTTTGAAAAATCAACATGAAAACAATACTTTCCTTCCTATATATTCATATGTTGTTGTTTAGGTCAACAGCCGAAAGGCTGGTTTGAACCTCTGTTTTACTAAGTAAAACAAGGAGTGAGGTGGTTTATCATTGCCTTCCTCATTGAGTGAAAAAGTACGCTTATCAGCATGCCAGGCCCTCTGAAAAGCACATATTTTCCACTCTGTAAATGACAACTTCACTTCATTCACCACAGGGTCTGGCTGTACAATGAAATTCATTACTTTCAGAGAAGATAACGCTGATTAGTGTCTTTAACACCTCTGCCTCTTCTGTTCTTAAATGATTCAGTCATTTAATTGACTGACCATGTGATAAGAAACAGAACTATTTAATTTAGCCCTGCAACGAACAGATTGAGTGTAAATAATTTGACACTCCACCTGTCTGTTATGGGCAGATATTCATATAGGCAAGAGAAAGTAAAAAAAATCAAGAAGAACAACCAAAACAGTTTAGAATACTAGCTTGAAATGAAAATAAAACTGCTACAAAACAGTTCAAATTCCACATCTCCTGATAAAATAGTCCAGTTATAATGAAATAAAATTTGGGTGATTATTCACTCATAGCTAACAATTTTGTAAAGTGAGTTGGCTCAATTCCTAAAATTGTACAAGAAACGTCAACTGATATTCTGTTTAAAACTTATAGAAATTATAAATCTAACAAATTTATTGTATAATACAGTACAGTAATATAATAGTATTGAATAACATGCAACATTAATAGTGGTCATTTAAAAATAACGGAATAAGTTTTTTAATCATTAATCAGGCTGATATAAATACAAGTTAAACACAAGTTCAGATTTCAAGTTACAATAATCGTTCATTTACACGACAATTAAAAACATAAACACATTCAATAATTCTATAACAAAACTAGCCATTTTGGTAAACAGTTACAGATGTTACAAACATTTCTAAAAATCTGGTGTGAAACTCACATGACTTTCTCTTGTCAATGTAAATATTAAAAAATATAACTTGCATAGGTAAACAATGTAAAATGAAAAACATAACCTAACTTTAATCATGAATGAATTAACACTAAAATAAACTTATCAACAAAAAAAAGCTTCATATAAAAGTTGTAGATTTATAATAGTCCACAATGTTTAAGTATACAGGTACACTTTTGTTGTAAAATGCATGCCAACACTATCTTTAAAAATCCTGGTTTAACCGATTTTGATGAGAATAATACAATCACTAATTGACGCTAAACTAAGCATTGAACAAAAAACTACAAGAAATTAACATTGTATGGTTTATCAAAGTTCTACAACGTTAATTGTATACGTTTTAGCCCTAAAATGCATATTAAGACAATAATCTTAAAAAAAAAACAATTTTTTATCACAAGAGCACAACCCCAAAAATTTCAACAGACATGGCACTTACCCTATATCTGTTGTTTAGGTCATCAGCCAAAAGGCTGGTTTGAACCTGTAGAGATTTTACTAAGTAAATCGAGGAGTGAGATGGTTTACCATTGCCTTCATCACCGAGTGGAAAAGTACACTTATCAGCATGCCAGGCCCTCTGAAAAGCATATATTTTCCACTCTGCAAATGACACTTTCACTTCATTCACCACAGGGTCTGGCTGTATAATGAAATCCATTCCTTTCAGACGAGATAACTCTGATTAGTGTCTTTTACACCTCTACCTCTTCTGTTCTTAAATGATTCAGTCATTTAATTAGCTGACCATGTGATAAGAAACAATGACCTGGTGAAAACTCGATTTCGAAAAATTGACATGAAAACAATACTTTCCTTGCTATATATTCATATAGGCAAGAGAAAGTAAAAAATTATTTACATCAAATAATAACTATTTATTTTAGCCCAGCAACTAACAGATTGAGTGTAAATAATTTGACACTCCACCTGTCTGTTGTGTTACCCTATATAGTGAAGCATAAAATATCTAGTAAATAAAGCAATTTTAAAAATTGTAAGTCTTTTTGAGAAAATCGCAAAAAAAAAGAAAAATTCCACAAATAACCATGTTGATAAAAACATTTCAAGTTGGGTACCCTAGTAGTACTTAACTTAGGTTCAAAGTTTCAACTTCATTAGATATTCCATTCTTGCGATACTTTGTTCACAAAGAACAATCGCTAAAAACATATTTTTTGGTTATACAGGGGGCCTGCCTAAAAACATGAATTTCTAGTAAAAACTTAATTTTGAAAAATCAACATGAAAGAAAGTGGTACCATTCAATCCCTATATATTCAAATAAAGCAAGAGAAAGTAAAAATACAATATATTCTTTTATAAAAATAATTAAAAAAAATTATTTACATCAAATAATAAAACACTTAAAACATGTATTTCTTTATTGGTAAATACTTTAATACTACAACTGCTTTCTTTACTTCAAGAAGCAGATCAATTACTACTGGGTGAAGAACAGGAACTGGTGTGAAACACTCACACAACTTTCTCTTGCCAATGCAAATAATTAACAATATAACCTAATATTAGTAATAAAACATTAAAAATAAACAAAAAACTAACCTCTAAAAATATAACCTTATTTTAATCATGACTGAAAGACGCAAAATGAAAATCGAACTCAGTTCGGCTTAAAAATACGGAAAATCACTCTTTAACACAAAACTAGGCTCTGTAGAGAAAATATATACACTTTTGTCGTAAAATGCATACTAAGGCCGAAATCTTAAAAAAGTAGATTTTTCACACGTTTTCGTGAGAAAAAAACAGAAAATCGTTAATTACTGCTAAATAAGCATTATACAAAATGTTATGTTTAAATAAGAGTTGTAGGTTTTTAAATTCTCTACAACTATTATTATATAAGTTTTTGCGCTAAAATTTATAATGAAGCCGTAATCTTAAAAAAAACAATTTCTTTACGTGAAAACAGCCTCACCGAGAATTTCAGCAAACATGGAGCCTACCCTACCTAGTAGAGCATTAAAAAATGAGTAAACCAGGTAATTTAAAAAAAAAAAATCGTAGGACCAGTTTTTGAGGAAATCGCAAAAAAGTGAAAAATTATATGAATAAACTACTACTTCCGGTTAACCGATTTTGATGAAAATGTTCGTGTCGGGTCCGGTAGTGGTATGTAACTTAAGTTTCAAGTTTGAAGATCGTACGATTTTCTGTTCTTGAGATATTCTGTTCACGCACACACGCACACTCTCTTACGCACGCACGCGCGCACACACACACACACACACAGACCTATCGCTAAAAACATGTTCTTTGGGTTCAGGGGGTTCAGGGGGAAAACGTATAGATCTGGTGAAAACTCGATTTCGAAAAATTGACATGAAAACAATACTTTCCTTGCTATATATTCATATAGGCAAGAGAAAGTAAAAAATTATTTACATCAAATAATAAAACATTTAGAACATGTATTCTTCATTGGTAAATACTTCAATATTACAACTGCTTTCTTTACTTCAATAAGCAGACCAATTACTACTGTGAAGAACAAGAATAATAAACCCACTACTTACTAATATTATTTTTATTATTATTAACCTACAATTATTTTTTTCAGGAAATTTATTAATGCTACCACAAAGATAATATTTACTTCTTTATATAACCAAAACCAATAAGAAACATACTAATTTCAGTACATACACCAAATGTTCTTATCAGAGACATATGATGCTAAGTTTCTTTCAATAAGCTAAAATGCTTAATTAATTTTTTTTTTAATTAATATTTCTTATACTAAACAAATAAATTATAAAAAAACCCTTCAGTCATAAGGAAACGGATATTTTCACAATATTTAAAATAAAGCAAGCTGTAAACTATATGGACTTGTGTTTAATAGTGAAAATTATGTTAGGTTAGGTAAGCTACCTTATTATGTTAGGCTGATTAACCTTCAAAAAAAAAGTTAAGTAAAAATTCCATAAAATACAGTGAAACTAGCTAACATTTGATATGATTTTAACATGAATTTATTTTTCTAGACAAATGAAGTCTAACAATGGAATCATACAACAATCACAATTAAACTACATTGATAATAAAACACAAAAAACCTAATATGGAGATGGATGTTTCTTTTATTTAGTAATTTACTGACCATAATATCATTAGGTAATAAGTGTAATACGAGTTAACTTTAAATGGAACCACAGTGGCCGTTATTTTTTTTTTTTTTTTAATAGTATCCAGTCATATAAATCCAAACCCACAATATTCTGGATATTGCTGGAATATTTTCAGACAAACCAGATTACGATATTATAAAAGAAAACTGCCGATAACAGAATTTAACTTAAAATAACAAAAAATCCACAACCAAAATGTAATTAAACTGCCGGTCATTTACAATTGAAACTACAAGCAACCTTACAATCTTAAATGGAATATTCCTAACCTAATACACTAGCTATACAATAACAAAAAATCTTCACATACCAGGACTGTTCTTACAAGATTAAATGTTACATAATGAAACTTAAAAAAATATCAGTATAGATTGAAAAATATAAACAGTTAAATATACTGTTAATTATGTGTTGTTATAGAAGCCTGTTATTGGAAAGTCACTAAATTTCATGACGCTATCAACACGAAATGCATGGACGAGTCCATTTATGAAACGCTAGGCCTAAATCTTCTGTTTACACAAAAACATGCATTACATACGATCACACATTATCACGCAACGATATTTAGTATATAACCAAATTTTAAATTCTATTTATTAATCACTAAAACAAAATACCGATGTTAAAAATCTGAGAAGCTTCTGCTACAGTCATAATAAAGTGCAACGTAAATTATCAGTTAAAACACCAAATAAATAAACAACAGCAAAACAGAAAATAATAATCACATAGATTACTTTAACAACTCAAAAAATAAAATTTAGTATCAACGAATGAATTTGTTAACAGTTTTTGCATACTGATAAAAACGGTAAAAACTAGGTTAACCAATTGTCTACAACCATCAGACAAACATACCGAATAAACAAAATTTCATAAAAACGACAGATTAAAATATGAAATTGTATATAATAAAGATAACCCTAAAAATGCTATACAATATATGAAAATATAACACCAAATACCTTGTATTCACAACTTAGTTCATCCACACACTTTACAGGTCTTTTTAAACTAATGAACTTCGACTACAGTAAATGAAACCAGACAAATAACATCAAAAACATGATTAGTAACGACCGATTGCTTTTGTAGATGGATAACTACACAAGAAATTACCTACATCATTACTTAAAACACAGACAACGATATAGAACATATTGTTCGCAACACATAGAACTGACAATGTTGTGTACACCTTCAGTAATAATAAAGTTTAGCTTACTGCGGGGCACATTCAGGGCCATTCGGCGCGTCCTGCCTGCCGTATCGTAATCAAAACAAAAGAAGCGGGAAACTATGAAAATAGACCCGTTATGTTATTACCAAATTTGTTTACAAATTTTTATTTTTTTCACTTATTTTCCATTGATCTTGAACAAAATCGTCTATAAAAAATTTCTATAAGGTAGGCCTAGTAAGCTTTTTTTCTGATGATTATAGTACCCAACACAGTTTATTATAAAAATAGTACTATATATATATATATATATAGTACTATTTTTATATATATATATATATATATATATATATATATATATATATATATATATATATATATATATATATATATATATAATATATATATATATGCCATCTACGTCAATACACATATTAAAAGCGAGTCTGTAGCAAAACTTCTTAATATTACTAATTTCTGAATGGAA
This sequence comes from Catonia carolina, assembly GCA_035578175.1. Lineage (NCBI taxonomy): Eukaryota > Metazoa > Arthropoda > Insecta > Hemiptera > Achilidae > Catonia > Catonia carolina. The sequence goes on along the minus strand of JAQMRL010000007.1, from coordinate 30,054,346 downwards.
CAGTCAATACAAAAAGTGTCATAACCAAAAGTTAAAAACAAACATAATACAGAATACCCATTTTGTAGTTGTCAGTACAAATGGCATACAAACCAAATATAATTGTGTAGGAAACAAAATTGTTTTTGTAATTTACTTGAATACTATTGTTACAATAAGTGTGTTTATTATCTCTTGCCCATATGAATATATAAGAAGGAAAGTATTGTTTCCGAATTTCGAATTTTCACCGGATATACACATTTTCACACCCCCTGAACCCAAAAAATATGTTTTTAGCAATTGGTATGTGTGTGTGTGTAAACAAAATATCTCAAGAACAGAACATCGTACGAAGTTAAAACTTGAAACTTAAGTTAGGTACCGCTAAAGGACCCGACACAAACATTTTCATAAAAATCGGTCAACCGGAAGTAGTAGTTTATTCGTGTAATTTTTCAATTGTTTTTTTAAATCGTCTCATCATTAACAAAAGTTTTTATGCTCTACGCGATAGAGTAGGAGCCATGTCTGCTTAAATTCTTGGGGAGGCTGTGCTCTCGCAGAAAAAAATAGTTTGTTTAAGATTTCGGCCTTAATATGCCTTTTAGAGCATAAGTGTATATAATCAAAGTTGTACAAAATTTAAAAACCTGCAACTTTTATTACAAACAGTTCTTTGTACAACGCTTAGTTTGGCGGCAATTAGTGATTTTGTTTTTTTTTTTCATGAAAATCTGTAAAAAATGGATTTTTTAAGATTTTCGCCTTGGTATGCATTTAATGACAAAAGTGTATAAAATCAAATTCATAGGAAATTAAAAGATCTACAACTTTTATTACATTTTTCTCAACAGTGCCTAGTTTAGCGTCAAAAGGTAATTTTCTGTGTATTATTAAGCCAAATTAAGGTTGGTTTTCATTTTGCATCATTCACTTATGATTACAATTAGGTTATGTTTTTGTGATTAATTTATTTGTTTATTTCTAATGTTAGGTAATATTGTTCATTATTTGCATTGGCAAGAGGAAGCTGTGTGAGTACTTCACATCAAATTTTTTTTTAATATTATTGATTACTAAGTTAATCAGGGTAATTTTTTTTAAATTTATATTGTAAAAATTGGTATACTTGCAATTATTGGGGGAAAGCATTACACGAAGGATATTTATTATCATGATGCAAAATTAATATACTAATTAATTCCTTAGCTTTACAGTGAACTATTTCGTTTTTCTTATGACTACTCTCTCCAGTTTGGGCCATTTATCGCATGTCCTTTACAAAAGAGAATTATTCATATCATTATGATAAAGCAATTAAAAATGGACAAACCAACACATACAGAAAAATACAAAACAACTCAATTCTATACTACATCCAACAGTCACTTGAGACTGCGGGAAAGATAGGAGATTCCAATTTAACATTGGTTGTATAGAACAATACTCTCTCCGCTAGTATCACTCCTACAAACATATGTAGTATTTAATTAATAACGTATAAGTTTCAGTTGTAATTATACTTTAAACTTAAGTTAAAATGATAAGTGACTATTATTTAAAGAATAACATTCGGCCCCAATATTCGATTGAAAGATGCAGTATTTAAAATTAAAAAGAAATGAAATACTTTAAAATAAATGTAGTTAAATTTATAAAATAAAAATTTATAGAACATTTACAGAATTTATAGGCATACGGCGATGAAATGGATAAATATAGATTTTGAAAGAATAAAATAAATGTTTAATTTAATTTTATCATAAAATTTAATGGTTTTACAAACAAAATTATGTACATTACTCTATAAACAGTTATATTCAATTACAAATGTAATAACAATTCGGTCACATAATTATAAATATTTCAGATAATAACGTAAACAATTTTAATCGTCGACATAATTTGTTTCAATATCATAAGTATAATATAGCCTACAATAAGATCTTTATTTTAATAGCGTAAGTCAATGTTTTTAACACAGTAAGTAACAGCGCTCTGGTCATATGAGCAATGGAATCTTCTAATTGTTGGACAGAGTATAATAAGAACTATCTAAAAAATATTAAACCACACTTAAACCAGTTTTATATACAAACAATCATGCCCAAAACGGGCAGGTGGAGTGTTATTTTAATTGCACTCGATCTGTTTGGTCCAGGGCTAAAAAAATAGTTCTGTTTCTTATCACATAGTCAGCCACTTATATGACTGAACTATTTAAGAACAGAAGAGGTAGAGGTGTAAAAGACACTAGTCAGAGTTATCTCCTCTGAGAGTAATGAATTTCACTATGCAGCCAGACCCTGCGGTGAATGAAGTGAAGGTGTCATTTGCAGGATGGAAAGTGAGTGCTTTTCGGAGGGCCTGGCATGCTGATAAGCATACTCTTTCAACTCAGTGAGGAAGGCATTGGTAAACCACCTCACTCTTCGTTTTTACTTAGTAAAACCTCTAGAGGTTCAAACCAGCCTTTCGGCTGTTGACCTAAACAACAATATACAAAGAAATAACTAAACAAATTGTAGCGCTACCATAAATAAACAACAATGCAAGACAACAAGTGGATGTCAAACATTTCATGGTAATATAATGGCAGAGGAAAACTAAACTATTTTTTTCATAATGAGTAGTAGTACCACGGTTACTACAGCAATGTACCAAAGTAGAATGGCGGCATGGGATTTACTTCTCCTTCCATTACACTCTGCAGAAACATACTCATCAGCGATTAACAGTACCTATGTAATCAATCATTAATTAAATTATTCAATTTTCTTACAGAAAATAGATCATAGTTAACAAAGAATGTAAAGTTTAACCCTTTGAGCACTGTTGTCTTGTATATGCGACGGCACTTACATACCGAGGCTTGAGCCAACTGTCATGTAAACTCATGTTCAAACTTTCCAGAAGAAGTACTAAGTACTATGTTCCGCATTCTTGTGGCTTTAAAATGAATTAGTACTCTATTAATATATTAAAACTGGATCAATTTAAATTTTAAAAAAACGAATTGGAGAATATTTCTTTACCAAACTATATAACTAAACAAAAAGGTGTTTTTTCTGATTTTTTTCTAAAATGCTCATAGACGAAAGAAATAAGTGAATAACCGATGACTGTAGAATCTGATGAAGAAGAGTGATAATGAGGATAATAAGAAAGAACTTTTCAGGAATTGACTTTACCTATAGAACACAATTCTGTCACTGTGAACAGCCTTTGGCCAAAAGATGTACTAAAATAATTTTTGTTACATTATTGCAGATTAAAAATTACAACTTATTTTGTAACAAACACATAAGAATAAAAGTTACAAAAACATGAAAAATTCAAGACAAACCATGAAATGTAGCTTCATTATAGTATGAAGTTTCATGAAAATACTTAACCTGTGCAAGCTTTATTTCCTGTAAAAACTCAGTATTTAAAGGGTTAAATAAACAAGAGCAAATGTCATTCTTTTGTTCAAAAATAAAAACAAGATATACTATAAAAATGAATGATAATATTAATAACCATAATGGTAAAATTAACTTGTTTATGAAAGCTGACATGGGTGACATGCAGTACTAAACAGGAAACAATAAAAAGATATATTTGATTTGTCTACGAAAGATTTGCAAGACAAGGGTCACAACCGAGAGAAATATACAAGATATTTTAGAGCGCAGTTTATTCAAATATAGACTGATATAGCTGAACTGATACATAATAGAAAAAGACAGAAACAACAAACTGTAACCTTCATAATCCTTTTCAAATCTTTCTGTATAAAGTTAAAAAGTTTTTAAAACTGGAAACTGATTTTACACTGTACTGTGTATACTACTCCACATACTTTTAAATTAATAAAATTTTCAATTTCTCAGAAAACTTCCGGATTTAAAAGCAAATAAACTATAAATACATCCGGTACTAATTAAGAAATTCTTAAAAACAAGTGGTGTATAAGAAAACTAGTTGAGGGATCATTTAATCCTTAACAAGGACTTCCACCTGTGCTAAAAATCTATTAACATAAAGCATCAAATTAATAGCTAACCTCTAAAATATACTCAAAATCGATGCATATATTCATTCAGTTGTAGCTATAATCTATACCAATATTAAAAAAAGGGTAATGTTCATTTATTTGTTTAAGGTAATATCAGAAACTACCCAAAGTATTTTTAAAATTCTTTCATGTACAGATTTGCCATCACCCGTCATCTTGCTTTCGAATTCATAATTAATGCAAATGAAACGAATTAAAAGTTTTCAAAGATTTTTTACTTTCTCTTGCCTGTATGATTATATAGGAAGGAAAGTATTGTTTTCATGTCAATTTTTTGAAATATTTACCGGATCTACACGGTTTCAGACCCCCCTAAACCCAAAAAAAACATGTTTTTAGCGATTGGTCTGTGTGTGAACAAAATATCTCTAGAATGGAACATAGTATGAAGTTGAAACTTGAAACTTAAGTTAGGTACTACTAGAGGACCCGACACAAATATTTTCATAAAAATTGGTCAACCGTAAATAGTAGTTTATTCGGGTAATTTTTCACTGTTTGTGATTTCCTCAAAAACGGCTCTCCTACAATTTTTTTTACATTGCCTTATTAACTACATTTTGTATGCTTTACAAGATAGAATAGGCGCCATGTCTGCTGAAATTCTTGGGAAGGCTGTGCCCTTGTAGAAAAAAATTATTTTTTTAAGACTGTGGCCAAAACATGCATTTTACGGTAAAAAGTATACAATAAAAGTTGTCGGAAATTTAAAAACCTGTAACTTTTATTTCAAACGTTTCTTTGAGTAAAGCTTAGTTTTGCGGTAATTAGTGACTTTTTTGTTTTTTTCCATGAAATCTGTAAAAAATGGATTTTTCAAGATTGCCTTAATATGCATTTTATGACAAAATTGGATATAATCAAATATATAGGAAAAGATCTACAACTTTTATTTTAAGAATTTTTCTCTAAAGAGCCTAGTTTAGCTTGGAAGAGTGATTTTTCATATTATTAAGCCAAACTACGGTTGGTTTTCATTTTAAATCATTCACTCATGATTAAAATTAGGTTATGTTTTTTGACGTTAGTTTTTCTGTTTATTTCTAATGTTTTATTTCTAAGGTTAGGTTATATTGTTCATTATTTTCATTGGCAAGAAAAAGCTGTGTGAGTATTTTACATCAATTTTTTTTAATATTATTGATTATTAAGTTAATCAGGGTAATTTTTTTTATTTATATTGTAAGGGATGGTATATTAGCAATTACTGGGGGAAAGCATTACCAGAAGAATATTTATTATCATGATGCACAATTAATATAATTAATTCCTTAGCTTCAGCAGTGAACTACTAGCTGTAGAATATACAGGAAAGAAAGTATTGTGTTCATGTCGATTTTTTGAAATATTTACCGGATCTACACGGTTTCAGGCTCCCTTGAACCCAAAAAAAAACATGTTTTTAATATAGCATATATCAGCATATATAGCATATAACAGGTCAATTTAATATAGAAAAAAAATAGAAATAGGAAATACTAATCTTTAAAAGTACGAGTAGTATTACAGTTATATCTGAAATAATTGTTATTGTTAGAAAATACGAGTAGCCATTGGGTTTTACTTTCTTATAATAATGTAATCCTTAGGTAGTTTATGTTAAAATAAAATTGTTTGTTAGTCTAAGATTAATTAATTAAAAAAAACTAAGGTTAGGTTATATTGGTAATTATTTGTATTGGCAAGAAAAAGTCGTGTGAGTGTTTCACACCAGATTTTTCTGTGTTAATTTAATTTTTTACGTCCTGGAAGACTAAAGTACTGGTATATTAAAGTATTCTTTGTCTCAAATGGAATTATTACATTTCAAAAATCTGGTAATCGCACTGTACAGGTGTGGTAATCTTCAAATATACCAGGTTAAAAAATACTCAATTCGTTTACTATTCAGCATTTAAAAATAATAATGAGGGCGAAAGTAAATATGCGTCATTAAAAAGAAAAACCTGACCAGAATCAGTCTAGCCAAGACCGAACTAAGTAAAACCCCTTATACTTTTATACGTTATGTTAAAATAAAATTGTTTGTTAGTCTAAGATTAATTAATTAAAAAAAACTAAGGTTAGGTTATATTGGTAATTATTTGTATTGGCAAGAGAAAGTCGTGTGAGTGTTTCACACCAGATTTTTCTGTGTTAATTTAATTTTTTACCTCCTGGAAGACTAAAGTACTGGTATATTAAAGTATTCTTTGTATATACAGAATTTAACGTGACAAGAATACTGATAACATTGCTGGTGATACATAGCGATAAAAAATCATTCCTTGGCTAAAATGACCTCAGACTTTTACTATTTGATATGTTCTTTAGGGGCAGATGGAGTGTTAAATTAATTGCACTCGATCTGTTAGTTCCAGGGCTACAAAAAATAGTTCTGTTTCTTATCACATAGTCAGCCAATTATATGACTGAACTATTTAAGAACAAAGAGGTAGAGGTGTAAAATACACTAGTCAGAGTTATCTCCTGTGAGAGTAATGAAACTATACAGCCAGACCCTGTGGTGAATGAAGTGAATGTGTCATTTGCAGGGTGGAATGTGGATGATTTTTGGAGGGCCTGGCATGCTGATAAGGATACTCTTTCAACTCAATGAGGAAGGCAATAGTAAACCACCTCACTCTTTGTTTTTACTTAGTAAACCCTCTAGAGGTTTAAAAAAGCCTTTTGGCTGTTGACCTAATCAACGTGTTCTTTAGGTTCATTAAAAATTAGTGCTTAAGTATTCATTAAAATCAATCAAATAGAATTAAATAACATCGTTTCTTTTTATAAATTTCAGACATTACAAAATTAAAACAATAAAACAGTCAATCATTTCTGTCAGCTACATTTCATAACATTTGTAATAAAAGGTAAACAATAGTCATCATTAATTTTGCAAAATTGGACATGTTTATGTCAAGAATTACCAGCATTGACATAAATAATATTAAATATGCAATAATTATTTTTTTAAATATCAATCAATAATTATGAACATGAAAAGGAAATGCGTTCAAGTACGATTTGAAGATAATACTGTTAATCACTTAAAAAATAGATTTCCAGAACATTTAGTATACACTAATAAATAATTAAATAAGGAAATTTAACACTTTGAACTGTAAGCTCACAGGCTTATGTTGTTTTAAATTAAAATTAACACGTTTCAGATTGTGTGAGCTCTACTATATTTGTCATAGGATTGTTACATAGTTTATTTGAACAGTTCACTTGTTTTTCAATGCTATCTATCAGGACATTGAATAAAAACAAACTAAATGTTGGAAATATTAAAAACAAGTTATAATATAGGTTATGCCAGTATTTATGTTGTGCGTACGTTTTGTCCTAACATTGTTATTGTTTGTTTTTGAGAGTACAGTATTTATCAAACCATATATTACAATAAACTGCATTTTATACTTCAAATTTCATAAAATATAATCCACTTCATTGCTTCATGACATGAAAGCCGATCATGTAAAGAATGATGTAACAAGTTCTTTTTTGTAAATTTTTACTTTCTCTTGGCCTATATGAATATATAGGGAAGGATGTATGTTTTCAAGTTGATTTTTTGAAATTCAGTTTTCACCAGAAATACAAATTTTCAGGCCCCCTGAACCTAAACAATTATGTTTTATCAGTTGGTGCGCGCGCGCGTGTGCGTGCGTGCGTGTGTGTGTGTGTGTGTGTGTGTGTGTGTGTGTGCATTTATTATGCATTTTACAATAAAAGTGTATGTAATTAAAGTTATAGGAAATAAAAACACCAAAATCTTTTATTTCAAGCATTTTCTACAAAGCTTCAGTAATTTTCCGTGTGTTCATTTTGCATCATTCACTCATGACTAAATTAGGTTATGTTTTTCATATTACATTGTTTATTCATGATTAAAAACGTTTTATATTGTTCATTATTCACGCTGGCAAGAGAGTGTCATGAGAGTGTTTCACACCAAATTTTTTCCTACTGTTTAAGACTTTAGAAGCATCACAGTTAGTAAACAACTGAGTTATATAATACATTTAAATAAACTGCATTCTATTATCTTTTAAATAGTTTATAGAATGTAAACCAAAAACTAAAATAGAATGACGACAAATTTTTTATTATACTTCAAAAAGCATCAGGATCCCAGAAAGAACATATCTTAAACATCCAGGGTTCAAAGTTTAAAAAAAAATTAAAATACAAAGACGACTGTCTACTTCTTTTGATACTTTTATTTGCATTAAACATTAATTTGTAAAAACTTATGCACATCAAAGGCAGGAAGATTGTTAAATTAACCTGTATTTGACCTGATAGTTCCAGCACTATGAAATACAGTTCATTTTTTTTTCTTTGGCAATGAAATGACTGAAATACTGAATGATAGAAAATAGTAGAGAACATAACACTAATCACAGTTATCTCCTCCAGAATTAGTGAATCGTATTTATTTTAATATTATAAAGAAGTAACATTTGTTTGATAGTACGAGGTAATCCCACAAACTACCTGACCGATTTCAAAAAATGTTCATGGGTGGAACGTTTAGTTTCCTAAGTAACACAGGCTATTGGCATTACATAATTTTTAAATTTTGAAGAAACATTAGTGATGGGTAAAATGACGTCACCTTTTATTTTATTTGTTTGGAAAAGTTAGGTCTTCTTTCTAATCTATACATCAATTCTATTTTACCATCTGTCGTACACAATATATTAGGTACCTGTATTAGGTATCAGGTGCGGTATAATATCACTTTACAACACGACATCATCCTATACTGTTTCAGTTTTCAAATTTTTTATAAAATAATGTCACATCCGATTATTGCAAAGAACAAATAAAAACGTTCCAAAAAGTCAAAGAGATCATACAAATTTTTTAAGAAATAGATTTACCTACTTTTTCTACTTTAACCTACTTCACCTACTTTTTCTTTTAACACATACAGTATTCCATGACTCTCAAGTTGTATTCCCTCCTAATATAGGTGAAGATGCCAAAGTTACAGCTTCCAGTACTAATTGGTTTTATTTGTACAGTATGGTTTTCATAACACTGAGTAAGAGCTGAAATCATTAAATATTTATAAATACCAAATAAACTTCACAGAAAATAAAAATCTTGGAACCAGCCTATCTCATGTAGTGTTTCATAAGGTCTTAAATAATTAAACGATTGTATATGTTCTGGAAAAGATACATAAATATTCTACGTAAACTACCTATTAAAGTAATTTAGACGTTCTTAGAGGAGTAGTGCCCATAACAGACAGGTGGAGTGTGAAATTATTTACACTCGATCTGTTCGTTGCAGGGCTAAAATAAATAGTTCTGTTTCTTATCACATGGTCTACCAATTAAATGACTGAACCATTTAAGAACAGAAGAGGTAGAGGTGTAAAAGGCACTAATCAGAGTTATCTACTATAAAAGTAATGAATTTCATTATACAGCCAGACCCTGTGGTTAATGAAGTGAAGGTGTCATTTGCAGAGTGGAAAATATGTGCTTTTCAGAGGGCCCGGCATGCTGATAAGTGTACTTTTCCACTCAGTGAGGAAGGCATGGTAAACCACCTCACTCCTCGTTTTACTTAGTAAAGCCTCTAGAGGTTCAAACCAGCCTTTCAGCTGATGACCTAAAAAACAAACAACAGAGGAGTAGATGAAAGAAGAAATATTTAGAAAACTCTCACGAGAAGAAGGGATAGACTAGTGGGGCATATCTTAAGACATCCAGGTCCATATCAATAATGGAGAGTAATATTGAGGGAACAAATTGTGAGAGGGAGGCAAATGTTAGAATATTTAAAGCAAATTACAAAAGATATACGGTGTTACAGGTATGTAGATATGAAAAGACTTGCGCAAGATAGAACATCTTGGAGAACTGCACATCAAACCAGTTGAGAGACACATGACAAAAAATTCTATTTGAGATAACAAATAATATGGGCCCCACCACAAGTGTGTCTGCAAGCCAGGAGAAATACAATGTGGATTAATCAATGGTTCCACTTAGACTAACCCAAGAGCTGTGGGACTGAGGAAGGAATAGTGCCCCTTCTAATCCCCTCAACTGTCCAATATTATAAGCCACAGTATTTGGTCCCGAGGGACTAAACATACCACCACAGAAATTTATCCAGTGGTCACTGTTGTGGGGGTCTATGTACAAAAAGCTTTTAACCTAACACTTTAAAAATATGAAAGTTTTTGTTTGTCATTATGAGTGCAATGAAACCGAACTATATTACAGGTGTGACTGAACTTTGAATAAAAAATTTTTTTCTACAAAAAAAGATCAACTAAGGATTTGACAGTGTAAGAATTTAGTTATCACTGCTTCACGAAGACTGTTCATTTTACAACCACAGATCCTAAAAACCTGAGATAAAGAAATTCAACTAGGATGTCAAATCAAACTTAAGACAATGAAACAAAAATCATTGAATTAAACGCTTTATTATATTGAAAAGCAGATCTATTGGCATGTAAAGGCCTACTACTCCCTGCTATCTCCTCTTCCTACTTTTCTACAGTTCAGCCATTCTTAGTTTGCTCCTACTGTCAACAAACCAAAACCAGCTACTACAGGGTGCACGCTAGGGTCCGCGACTTTACGGATGTCGTATTCCTATTAAGTTAACTATATTTTAAATTATAAGTACTTAAATTACTTAAAACATCAGTCATGGTATGAAGTAGGCCTAACAATTTCATTTATAAAAATACTTTTAAAAGTATTTTGTAGTTACTTTTTAATCAGTGTGTACTCGTTTTTATAAAATGCTCATGCTCAGTGACGTCATTATTTGTTTACATTAGGAGCAAACTAAGAAAGGCTGGACTGTAGCTAGTATGTACAGATGACAGTGGTGGCAATATAATATCTAACAATGTGCATGGGAATGACGGCAAGTAGATGCATGCAGAATATGTTTTGTCATTTCTTTTATGATTCATTTACTACTTTAATCTCATAAATATTTTATTTTGGTTCTTATTTAATTTACAGTGTCAAATTGGAAGTTGATTCTGTTCTTTATAACTTGATTAATTATGATGTGTATTATTATCAATTTTGTTTTCATAATGATGCACAGAAGTCCAGATACAACGGGGTCAAAGAAAAAAACAGTATTTTTGAGAGGCTATTTAAAAATAAAATTAAGGAAGAAATCCTTTGTGCACCTCAAAAAGGCGCAAATAAAATTGTAGTACAGTAGAGTACCGATTTTCCGTGGATCGTTTAACCAGGGTTTGGATTAACCGTGCGATCACTAGAAATTTTTTTTTTTGGTTTAACGTCCGACTGTTTTGCAAATTGCTGCTAATGCAGACGGTGAAGGATGAAATGAATTTTTGTAACGTATGAAAAAATCCCATGCCCGAGTGGGATTCGAACCCAAGACCGCGTGATGAGAGGCGAGCACGTTACCAACATCGCCAACGCGGCCGGCTAGAAAAATTAATTATGTATGTACTGTATAACTTTTACAAATTAAAACTTTTCAACTCCCGACATTTTCGTCATCGTAATTATCACAATTATTGTGATTTACTACGATAATATTGTTCGAAGGTAAGATTTATATAAATTTATGTTGTAAATATTTTTATTTCAATACAATTTGTTTATTTATTTCCGATATCCGATAGTATTAACATGTATTAATCAGTAGAATAAAACATACGCGTAACTGGTGGTTTTGTTTATGACGTAGGTGGTCTCGACCGAATTGGGTTGTACTATCCGTGTTTTCCGGTATAGTTATCCCCCCAATTACCACGGATAATCGGTATTATACTGTATCCTGAAAATAAAATTAAAATGCAACACGCTCAGTTGCAGTTTATGATAATTGCCACCTCAGCTTTTAGGAGCAGCTGCAATGAATACTACAAACAAACAAAATCTGGTGTGAAACACTCACATGACTTTCTCTTGCCAATGTAAATAATGAAAAATATAATTGAAATGTTTCAGCAATAGTAAACAATATAAAATGAAAAACATAACCTAATTTTAATCAAGAGTGAATGAAGCTGAATGAAAATCAACCTTTATCCGACTTAAAAATACAGGACCTCATTAATTGACACTAAACTAAGCTCTTAGACGAAAATGCTTGAAATAAAAATACTAGATACTCTTTATTGCCTATAACTTTCAATAATATACATTTCTGTCATAAAAAGCATAACTAAGGCTGCAATCTTTAAAAATCTCGTTTTTGATGAAAAAATACAGGAAATCGTAACTGATGTTAAATGTTAGGCATTGTACAAAAAAAAAAACGCTTGAAATAAAAGTTGCAGGTTCTTAAAAGTCCTACAAATTTTATTGATACAATTTTTTCCCTAAAATGCATATTAAGGTCGAAATCTAAAAAAAACATTTTTTCCTACAAAAGTGCTTACCCTATCATATAGATAGAGCACCAAAAATGTAGTATATGAGGCGATTTTTTAAAAAAAATTGTAAGACATGTTTTTGAGAAAATTGCAAAAAGTAAAAATCACAATAATAAACTACCAGTTCCAGATGAACAATTTTGATGAAAATGTTTGTGTCGAGCCAATTAGTGAAATCTAACTTAAGTACCAAGTTCCATCTTCGTACTACCTTCCATTCTTGAGATATTTTGTTCACTCACAGACCATTTTCTAAAAACATATTTTTTGGGTACATGGAGCCAGAAAACATGTATAACCAGTAAAAACTCGATTTGGAAAACTCAACATGAAAACAATACTCTCCTTCCCTATTTTTCATATCGGGCAAGAGAAAGTAAAAATTTTTCGTACATGATAAAAGTGAAAGCAACCCTGAAACGAAATGTTTAAACATATTTTTTGGATTCAGGGGGCCTGAAAACATGTATATCTGTTGAAACCCCAAGAAGAAAATAATAAGACTACTTTCCCTCCCTATATATCCATATAGGACCAAACAAAGTAATAATAGCTTTGTGCTGTCAGATAAAAAGTAATTTCAGCATCAATGAAAAATTCCACAAGAAACCGAAATTAGAAAGTTCCTAAATCGCTTACGCAGAGATAAGCGAAAAATCATATACATAAATATCAGAATAGCAAAGACCAATATATAGGGTGATTCAAAAAGAGCGCCGGTTTTGATATATCAAATTAAGAGATTTATTTTATTGAAAAACTGAAAATAAATACATCAACAAGTTCATCTTACCTTCCAATTTTATGTATGAAAAATGATGTCATGCATGTGTCCTCCTCTACTGCGCTGGCACGCATCAACTCTGTCCATGAAATTGGATATTACTGCACAAGTTTCGACTTCCATTTGCCCGATAACCCGTCGAATTTCCTCCATCAAGTCATTGATGTTTCGGGGTTTATTGGCATACACCAATGACTTCAGATGACCCCAAAGAGGAAAGTCACAAGGCGTCAAGTCACACGACCTTGGTAGCCATTGATGGTCGGAATTACGAGAAATGATGCGATCCTGGAACCGTTCACGGAGCAACAACATTGTTTCTCGTGCAGCGTGACAGGTGGCACCATCCTGCTGAAACCACAACCCGTCAATGTCCATTCCATCCAAATGACGCCACAAAAACTCCCTAATCATCGTACGGTATCGGTCTCCATTTACTGTCACGGCTTGTCCTTCTTGATTTTCAAAAAAGTAAGGGCCGATGACACCGCCCGACCAAAAGCCGCACCAAACTGTCACTCGCTGTGCATACATTTCCCTTTCATTAACCACGCGAGGGTTTTCTAAACCCCACATACGGCAGTTCTGTTTATTAACAAAACCGTTTAAGTGGAAGTGCGCCTCATCACTGAAAATGATTTTGTTTGCGAAGGTGTCATCATCCGGCCGTTTTCTCAATACCCAGTCAACAAACTGTCGTCTCTTCTGGTGGTCTGCCACTTTCAAATGTTGCGTCAACTGAATTTTATACAGGTGATATTGGAGATCGTACCGAAGAATTCTCTGTACAGAAGAACATCTTAAACCCAATTGTTGAGAACGGCGACGTATTGATTTTGCTGGGCTAACAGCCACACTGTCACGAACCAACGCAACGTTCTGCTCAGTTCGGCCAGAACGACGACGTCCAGAACTTTTAAGGTCGACTGTTGAACCCGTCTCAAAAAACTTTTTCATGAGCCTGCGAACTGTTGATTCATTCGGTGCTTCATTACGTCCTAGAGTACCGCGAAGTCGCCTGACAGTAGCCGCATAACTCTCTCCACTCTGGTAAAATGTTTTGACGATTAACACTCGTTGCGCAATAGTAAACTTCTCCATGGTTAGACACAGAATGTGAGAGTACTACTCTGCGAACAAGAGAAACTGCCACTGAATCGTCAATCGGAATGTTCTCCGAAATAGAAATGAGGTCAAACAATGTTGCCAACCGATAAACAAAAATTTACCAGCCGTTTAAAAACCGTCGCTCTTTTTGAATCACCCTATATTATTGAATGGCTGAAATTGTATTGTGATTTTGCTGCTCATGCCGCCCATTTAGTCCTGCCTAAAATTACCACCTTTCTGTATCATAGCACAGCTTGGCCCTCAGGCGGTAACTGAAACGATATTTGGATATTATTATTGCTTCTTGGTATGATCAGAAATTCAAAATACTAATGTGATCATATTACGCATATTATTCTCTAAAGAGTTTGGTTTTTAACAATTAGCCAACTGTTTTTGTTTATTCAAGACACAGGAAGACAAGATATAGTCACTTGAGTCACGAGTTTGCCCTTGTTTGCAATGAGGGGTAAAGGGGGAACAGCATCAGTGCGCATGCGCGACTGCTTTAATTTCAGTACACAAACAAAACAACTTACACTATACCCTAAGCATAGCCTATACAGTATATCGCGGAACCTTTTTTAGGTTAATGGTACGAATATAACTGTTTGTTACCGTAAACAGAAATGTTAGTTTCTCAAAAATGTGGGCAGACTATTCACAGTACTGAACGAAATTTAAAATGCAGTGTAATAAAATGCTGAGAAGTTGAAACTAAACAAAAATGCCTTTCAATGCCTCTTAACAAAACCCATGAGCGAGTGGCTAACTAATGTGATGTTTCTCTTTCCACAATTCGAAAATAAAGAAGGAAATTAAAGACGTGAAGAAGCTATTCTTCAACATTTTTGTTGACACGTGGTAAAAACAGGAAGTGGTTAAGTAGACTAGCGAGACTGATAGTGAAGACGCTGTTGACAGCGATCGTAAAGAAGGCAATTCATTCGTAGAAAATTTGTTCCAATGGAATAAGGTAGCTGGTAATTACAGTAAATCAAACATTTCTAGTTATGTAATTAAGCTATAGGCAGTATTACAGGTCAGATTTATTTCTTATAAGGTTTATGAAGAAAACTTTCTCGGATTAAACCACAGCTTACGAAATGTATGCAAAAACTCCACGGTAGTGAAATGTACGAGTAGTGTCTTATTGTTGAGGTTGGCAGCACTGTCATATTTTCAGTTCCCTTCCTCACAGCCCATCCATACGCAAAAGGCAATCTCGTGACTTCAGTATCTATATACACAATTTTTTTTTAAGACTGAAGTTGTCTAACATAAAAAGATCCCTCTGAAGTTATTTAGTATTATTACACATAAAAAATAATTTCTGTATGATAATGACAATCACAAATCATATATTCATATCTGGCACAAGAATGATTAAATAATGTAATTGTAGAAGAACAGAAAATAAATTATTATAAGGAAAAGAATAAAAATTTTTACAAGATTCGGGACATGGCCGAACTCAACCTAATGATGACGGACCTGGTGGAAGAGACGCCATACTACAAAAATTTGATCAAATCACATAGTACCCAATTGACCACAAAGAAGCGGAAAGTAGGTGTAAGGGTCTACAGACGAACAACGGGAAATGTGCGCCGAAAACCTAAGGTGCTACCATGCTAATAAGAAACTTAAAGCGGCTTCCAAACAGGCTAAAGTGATCCATTGAGGTCTCAGAAGTTAAAAAAAAAATCACTTACTATATATATCTTAATGAATCTGATCTTAAATCTTTAGAATACCAATCAAAAATGTTGTTTTCAGGTGCTGAATACGAATACCAGTGAAGAATCAGCTACCAAAAATATACTGAGTGATTTTTAAAATCTTTTGTAAGTGAAGATTGACAATTAAAATAATTTTAGTAAAGAACAACAATGTCACAGAAGAATGTGAACAGTAGAGAATACGTATTGGTTAATGCTAAAAATTCATTTCTATCAAACTAAGGGTGAATAACTATCATACAATACAGCGTTTCTAAAAATAACTTATATGCTGAATATATGCAAGTCAAATAAGCAGGAAAAGAAATTCCAATGTGTAAAATACTGAGAACCGAAAAAGCAGAACATCATTTTAATTATTTCCAATACGATTTATCACTTTAACTTATAATATACAATTAATGACCTAATTTTATCCAACATATACTGTGCAATATAAAATGTATTAATTGTAACTGAATTTACAAGTCATTATTATAAAAATTAGAAACAGACAAATATTTCACAGCAAATTTAATGAAGGAATGATAAATCTTTTACAATAATGATTAATATAGATTAATGTTTCAAATACATTAATATTCATGATAACAAAATTAAATTGTAATCCTAAAAAAAAAACCACACCGACAATGTTATTTTAAAAAATTCATTAACATAACTCTCCATTAAATGTGCATGAATAAATTAAAATGAGATGAGCAAAAAATCATAAACATCAATATCAGAATAGCAAAGACCAATATAATTATTGAATGGTTGAAATTGTAATGATTTTGCTGCTCATGCCGCCCATTTACAGTCCTGCCTAAAATGACACCTTTCTGTATCATAGCACAGCTTGACTGTCAGGCTGTTACTGCATGATATTTGGATATTATTATTGCTTCTTGGTGTGATCAGAAATTCAGAGTACTAACGTAATCATATTAAGCATATTATTTTCTAAAGTGTTTGGTTTTTTATTAGCATTTACTAACAATAATACTGTAACTATTCCATTGTAGATTAATAATTTAAACTTATAAATAGAGAACTAATTCATTTTGTTCTACAGTTCTAACTCATCCAAATTTATCAGAAATGTTTAATTCTCATAGATAATTAATTTACCTGTTATAAAACAATACCAGATAATACTTTAAAGGTTACCATATTCTATTTTGCCACATTAAATCATCACAGAAATCACACCTATATAAAAATATTATTCACAATGTAAATAATCATTATGGTAAATCACTAATGCTGTATCCAATATTTCCTAAAAAAATCATTCCGATCTCTAAGAAATTAAAGAATAAGAAACTATAAATTTAATTTCTTAATTTTTGGATAATGGTTGTAAGTTGAACGAGAAGTCTCACTGAAATTAAACGAATAAGTTCCTACTTACAATAATATCAAAACATTTAAGCAAGATAGTGAGGTTAGATTTTCATTATGAGGTTAGAATATATTCACAACGAACTAAACCGATTTCATAACACCCGGCTGCAAAACAATTAAACCACGATATATTATTGTCTAAAAATAAAATTGTTACTAAGAGTAAGTAGTTCATATAGACTTAACTCTGGATATTTCTAAACATTTTTAGATAGTTACTAATGTACGTAGTACATACCTTCCAGTTAAAATCCAGGAAACCTCATCCGGCAAACAAAGTAGATACAAATAACTGATTATTCGATATTTCTTATAGAATCCGTATTCGTTACCCACAATTAACAACACTAAAGATACAAAACTTTCATGATAAATAATTGATATACCTCTACCTACATTTATCACGAATGTACACAGATAGAACACATTAACTTCTGAACGCCCCTAAATGAGCATACAAGACTTGGCTAGCCGACCAGTTTGCCCGGGCCAAGACAAACAACGGTGGGAGAGAACTAGACAACGCTTACTGCGCATGCCCGTACTAAATGTGGAACATCACTCGTACGCATGAGCGTCAGTCATCCACCGATGTCTGTTTTCGTACGTGGGTTAAAAAAATTCTTCTGCTTGGTGAGATGTCATTCCTTTTATCCTTCGAATCACAAGAGAGCGTTAGATTGTCAGCTATTTCTCTCTTAAAAGCAAAAAAACCCTTACATATTTTGAATAAAATTTGGTAAATTGAAAGAATATTCATCTCGAACTTAATCTTCTATAATAATGGATAACTACATAAAACCTACTCTGTGCGATTTGAATACTGTAATTTTAATTATTGCATAATACCGACCAATTTTCAAAGTATTTATGTAGTTCAAAAATAATAAATTATTTTTTTTTAAGTGAACGATACCATAAATGTTGGTACTATCTTTCTTGCACGCCCGTCTAAAAAAAGATAGTGTACTGCGTACAGTCAGCATTACATGCAGCCGACTACAGTACTACTTTTAGCAGAAACCACTTGTACTTCAGACAATGAAATTATTTCAAAAATAGCATTATCTTGTATGCTTCCTCATATATTATGTTGACCTAAAGATAGTGTAACCGAAACGTGAAAATAAACTATGGGAACGGACCGTTGTTGGTAAAAAAATAAAATAAAAACAGTTAAGCTTCAATTTCGTTGTACTAAATCACCTTCCCTAAAGTGGGCGACAATGCCCCCTTGAGGATGCTGGAGACAGGGGGCGGAAGAAGGCCCACAGAAAATTTGGGGCGTTCAGGCGATCTAGGAAGATTAACCCATACAACCCCCCCCCCCACACACACACACACACACACACACACACACACACTTGTTTTTTGGGTTCAAGGGATCTGAAAACGTGTAGATCCCGTGAAAACTCGATTTCGAAAAATCGACATGAAAACTATACTTTCCTTCCTATATATTCATATAGGCAAGAGAAAGTAACAATGGGGAATAGATATTTTTGATATATTTGAATATAATTAAGCTGAAAAAATGAAGGTTCTCAATGATATGAGGGCGAAAAATTATGCTTTCCTGAAATTTCAAACTAAAATTTGCCTAAATACCTACCATAATGTAGCAGTAGAGCGAAATAACAAAATAAACGTTTTTATAGTATTTGATATACATCCACTTTACTAACGTAAGTTTTACAATTTTGGGGGTGCTAGAAAATGTTTAATTCTCAATGTGGGAGGTGGACGAAAACGTTTGAGGATCTATAATTTTATACTAAACAGTACCATTTGGTAAAAATTATTTTACACCTGTCAGGGACTTTTCACATTATACGGATTTGACCGCACGGCGTAAAAAAATAACGGCGACATTCTTTCAGTAGAGCGAAGAAGAGCTTGTCCCCGTTCACATTATACGGTCACGGCGAAAAACCTGTAACGAGAAAAGGTGTTCCACTGCCACTGCAATCACAGAGCCGTACTTGCTTAGCGACGGGCCCTTAGTGTTGTTCGTAACCAAATGCCACAGATTCATATTACACTATTTTAGACCATACGGTTAGTTTCCATCGAACCACACTGTAGTCAGTGGCGGATTTGGCATCAAGTTTGTGGGGAGTCACTGCCGTGGGTCCTCCCCCGGGAAAAAATTTAAATAATACATAATTTGTCTTAAAAACACATTTTTGCGCATTTCTGAGCCTAAAATTTTCAATTTTTATACTGTTGCATCAGACAAAATGGAACAATTTTAGGCATTTAGGGAATTAAAAATATCTGGTATGAACACACACGATTTTCACTTGCCGATGCAAATAATGAACAATATTACCTAACATAAGTAATAATAGATTAGAAATAAACAAAAAACTAACCTCAAGAAACATAACCTTATTTTAATCATGAGTGAATGATGTAAAATGAAAATCAACCTTAGTTTGGCTTAATAATATACGGAAAATTGCTCTTTCCCGCTGAACTCTTGGCTCTGTAAAAAAACATAAAATTACTAATTAACGCTAAACTAAGCGTTATACAAAGAAATGTGTGAAATAAGAAATGTAGATTTTTAAATTTTCTACAACTTTTATTATATATATTTTTGCGCTAAAATGCATATTAGAGCCGCAACCTTAAAAAAAAACAATTTTTTCTACAAGCGAACAGCCTCTCCAAGAATTTCAACAGACATGGCGCCTACCCTATCTTGTAGAGCATAAAAGATGTAATAAATAAGTCTTTTTTTTAAAAAATCGTAGGAGCCGTTTTTGAGAAAAATCGCAAAAAATTCAAAAATTAGTAAAGTATACTGCTACTTCCAGTTGAACGGTTTTGATGAAAATGTTCGTGTCGGGTCCTCTAGTAGTAGCTAACTTAAGTTTTAAGTTTCATTTTTGTACGATGTTCCATTCTAGAGATATTTCGTTCACACACCGCGCGCGCGCGCACACACACACACACACACACACACACACACACACACACACACACACACACACACACACACACACACACACACACACACACCCAACAATCGCTAAAAACATGTTTTTTGGGTTCAGGGGATCTGAAAACGTGTAGATCCGGTGAAAACTGGATTTCGAAAATCGACATGAAAATAACACTTTCCTTCGTATGTATTCATATATGCAAGAGAAAATAACAACGGGGAATAGATTACTATTCCTATTTTTAAATTTAAAAGAATTTTACATCATAATGTCTCATACAACAAAGATTTGTCTTTGTTGTAAAAAAAATTGAAAAAATTGAAAAATGAAAAAAATTTATAGGTAAAGGTTTACAGTAATATAAGAACTTATTTACATAAAACATTATTAAAATGTGTTACGTTGGGTACTTATTTTGTTGTATATAAGTATCGTGTAAGGAAATAATTTATAATAAATAAACACATGATCAAATTTGTTGAATTACAAAAGGGAAGATATCAAGAATTACATACATACACATTAGTTTATTTGTGTAAACTAAACAGACAGTACGGATTAAGTAGATCTTTACGCAAAAACAAATCAGTTTCAAATCAGTTTTAGACAAAAAAAATAGTTTTCTTCTAAATTTCAGAGCAAATTATTCTGAACAAAATTGTATATATAAATAGCATTTGTTTTACGTCGATAAATAAATAAAACCAGCAGCAATGGTATAGAAAAGTCGAGAATTCTTTGTAAATCTTTTAACTTCTTAAACTTTAATAACTGGTTCAAAAATTAAAATACATTAATGCGATATGCGTCATCGAAAAGCCCGATTTATTCACCATAAGCACTGTAAGTCACGTAGAAATATCAGTAATTTAAACAAAAAAACTCTTGGTTATTTCTCACTGAGGAACAATTACGTTTACAATTAATTCTTATCATGATTAAATGCTTAAATTATGTCTCATATCTGATATGGTTTTTTAGTGTGGGGTAATTCTTGTGAAGGTAATATGGAAAGTGTTTTTTTTTTTCAATTCAAAAGCTATTAGATGTATAAAGAAAGCTAACTATAGTACGTAAAATGAAAGATGAAGCCTGTGTTTGGAACCGCGTGTCTCATCAAGTAAGAAACAAAAAAATATCTGGTACGGCTCGTTTTAAAGTTCAGTTTTTTTGTTAATTTATCCGTATAAATTACGAAACTTGGGAGTGCATAAGGCTTTTTCTAGCGATTTGGAAACAAAATATGGTACCCGTTTTTTAGCGCATTTTTCACTTAGTCCATGTGTCAGAACATGTAGCACGATCAATTTTAGGAGGAAAAATATGGCATTTTAGAATAGTGTTCCTGAATGTTTTCTAATTAATTTTCGCTAAAACTCAGCCTTTTAGCACAAAGGGTATAGGAATTAGAGCGTTTTTAAAAAAAAATTGTTATATTCGTTACCGATGGACGTAATTAGTTAAACCAACGCTGCATCCTTTTAATTAATAAGGATAATTAATTTTAATTAATAATAATACAATTACACTACAAATGATTATTTTAAATTTAACGGATTTTCAAAAAAAACGAATGTAGATTTTTAGACGGATTTTAAATTCAAAGCGGGCAGTGGGCTACGTTGTGCGTAAGTAGGAAGTGATGTGGTGTTGCATTGTACGCTCCGTTTCGTGTCGAGCATGAGCTGATACTATGTGACAACACAAAAATCTGGTGTGAAACACCCACACAACTTTCTCTTGCCAATGAAAATAATTAACAATAAACCTAACATTAGTAATAAAACAGTAGAAATAAACAAAAAACTAACCTCAATAAACAAAACCTAATTTTAATCATATGAAAAACGCAAAATGAAAATCAACCTCAGTTTGGCTTAAAAATACGGAAAATCGCTCTTTCACGCTAAACTAGGCTCTGTAGAGAAAAATGCTTTAAATAAAAATTGTAGATCTTTTAATTTTCTATAAATTTAATTACCTATATACACTTTTGTCGTAAAATGCATACTAAGGCCGAAATCTTAAAAAAATCGATTTTTCACGTTTTCGTGAGAAGAAACATAAAATTGCTAATTACTGCTAAACTAAGCGTTATACAAAAAAATGTTTGAAATAAAAGTTGTAGCATTTTAAATTTTCAACAACTTTTATTATAAAATTTTGGGCTAAAATGCATATTAAAGCCGTAATCTTAAAAAAACAATTTTTTTACGTGAAACAGCCTCACCGAGAATTTCAGC
Source organism: Catonia carolina (assembly GCA_035578175.1). Lineage (NCBI taxonomy): Eukaryota > Metazoa > Arthropoda > Insecta > Hemiptera > Achilidae > Catonia > Catonia carolina. The sequence continues at coordinate 30,031,684 of JAQMRL010000007.1, read as the reverse complement.
AAACATGGCGCCTACCCTATCTTGTAGAGCATAAAAAATTTAGTAAACCAGGTGATTTTTTAAAAAATCGTAGGGCCAGTTTTTGAGAAAATCGCAAAAAGTTAAAAATTACACGAATAAACGACTACTTCCGGTTGACCGATTTTGATAAAAATGTTCTTGTCGGGTCCGGTAGTGGTATACAACTTAAGTTTTAAGTTTCAAGTTCGTACGATGTTCCGTTCTTCAGATATTGTGTTCACACACACACACGCACAGACAGACAGACAGACACACACGCGCACGCGCGCGCGCGCACACACACACACACACACACACACCAATCGCTAAAAACATGTTTTTTTGGGTTCAGGAGGTCTGAAAACGTGTAGATCCGGTGAAAACTCGATTTCGAAAAATCGACATGAAAACAATACTTTCCTTCCTATATATTCATATAGGCAAGAGAAAGTAAAAATGAAAGTCTCATGTAGTTAGTTACTTCTACTTAGTTCAAAACCAACGGCATAGTTTCCTCTGCTGCATATCACAAACATTAACACCTCACTGCCGAACGCACATTTTTAATGAAAGTTTTTTTATTTCTGATGTAACTGAAAAAAACCCTTCACATTTACACATTTATTGTAGTATAATTACATTCCCTTATTAATTAAAATGATATAGCGTTGGTTCTAACTCGTTACGTCCAACGGGAACGAATCTAACCATTTTTTTTAAACGCTGTAATTCCTTAACCCTTTGTACTAAAAGGCTGAATTTTAGCTGAAATTAATTAGAAATCATGCAGGAACACTATTCTAAAACGCCATATTTTTCCTATTAAAATTGATCGTGCTACATGTTCTGAAACATGGACTAAGTGAAAATCCACTAAAAAAACGGGTACATATTTTGTTTATAAATAGCTAGAAAAAGCCTAATGCACTCCCGTGTTCGTAATTTATAGAAATAAAATAACAAAAAAACAAGCTTTAAAACGAGCCGTACCAGAAATTGTTATAATTCTTACTTGATGAGATACGCGGTTCCAAACGTAGGCTACTTCTTTCATTTTACGTACTATAACTACCACACTTTTAACAGTCTGCTATTTAAAAAGCTTCAGTTGGCATTCCCTCGCTTTATATTTTTGATGTAACAATGTTTAACACGAAAAATACCTTTATGCAGAAGTTTAAAGTCCCCAATTACAACACAAGAAACAGTAAAGCGATTAATATGTTGCTACAATCACAACACTTAATTGTTTGAACAAAAACCTACTAAGCCGAGGAAAATACATCAGTAAATTACTGCAAGCTCCAAAAAGTTGTAGTACGAATTTGTATTTACTTGGAAATATATTTTTAAAAAAGACTGCATTGAGGAGACATATTACAGTGAACAAGAATTCCTATCTAAATAATTTTTATTAAAAAAACATCTGGTGTGAAACACTCACGCGACTTTCTCTTACCAGTGCAAATAATGAACACTATAACCTAACATTAGTAATAAAAAACTAGAAAAAAACAAAAAACATAACCTTAATCATGAGTGAATGATGCAAAATGAAAACCAACCTTAGTTTGGCTTAATAATACGGAAAATCACTCTTTCACGCTAAACTAGGCTCTGCAGAGAAAAATTCTTAAAATAAAAGTTGTAGATATTTTAATTTCCAATAAATTTGGTTATATACATTTTTTTCCTAAAATGTATGCTAAGGCCGTAATATTAAAAAAATCCATTTTTTACAGATTTTTATGAAACAATCAGTAAATCGCTAATTACCGCAAAAATAAGCGTTATACAAAGAAATAATTGAAATAAAAGTTGTACGATTTTCTACAACTTGGATTATTCACATTTTTGCGCTAAAATGCATATTAAGGCCGCAATCTTAACAAAAAATAAATTTTTTATCTACGAGAGCACAGCCTCCCCAAGAATTTCAGCAGACATGGCGCCTACCCTATTATAGAGCATTAAAAAATGTAGTAAATGAGACGATTTAAAAAAAGTCGTATGAGCCGTTTTTGAGAAAATCGCAAAAAAGTGAAAAATTATACGAATAAACTACTACTACTTCCGGTTGACCGATTTTGATGAAAATGTTCTGAGTCGGGTCCTCTAGTGGTACCTAACTTAAGTTTCAAGTTTCAAATTTGTACGATGTTCCGTTCTTGAGATATTTTGTTCACACACACAGACAGCAGACAGGTACGCGCGCGCACACATGCCAATCGCTAAAAACATGTTTCTTGGGTTCAGGGTGTCTGAAAACGTGTATATCCGGTGAAAACTCGACAAGGAAACAATAGGTACTTTCCTTCCTATATATTCATATATAGGACATAACAGACAGGTGGAGTTTCAAATTGTTTACACTCAATCTGTTCGTTGCAGGGCTAAAATAAATAGTTCTGTTTCTTATCACATGGTCAGCCAATTAAATTACTGAATCATTTAAGAACAGAAGGGGTAGAGGTCTAAAAGACACTTATCAGAGTTATCTCCTCTGAAAGTAATTAATTACCATTATACAGCCAGACCCTGTGGTGAATGAAGTGAAGGTGTCATTTGCAGAGTGAAAAAATGTGCTTTTCAGAGGGCCCGGCATGCGTATAAGCGTAGTTTTCCTCTCAGTGAGGAAGGCAATCGTAAACCACCTCACTCCTCATTTTACTTAGTAAAACCTCTACAGGTTCAAACCAGCCTTTCGGCTTATGAAACAATAAATAGGAATCGGAATGTAGTTAGTAATAGGGGATACACAGATATACCAAAAATTGTTAATAGTAATAATGAAGTTATAGAGAATGGATCAGAAATTAGTAATTATTTTAATAAGTATTATCAGGAAGTAGCTTCAAAGCTTAAACAGCAGATTACGGAAACTGAGGGATATTATGAAGTTAGGGGGGATAGAGTTGTAGATAATTTTGTATTTCGCTCAGTTTCATATGAGGAACTAGAATCAGTTATCGATAGCTTAAAAAGTAAGAAAACAGTAGGGTTAGATGGGATCTCAAGTATTGTTGTTAAAAAATGTAAAAAGTTTTTATTAACACCTCTCCTTCATCTAATTAACTTCTCCCTGGAAAGAGGTGTATTTCCAAAACAACTGAAGGAAGGTAAAATATTGCCTGTGTTTAAGAATGGCAATACCCAAGTAGTTGAAAATTATAGGCCCATAAGTATATTAAACACTATTAGCAAAATTTTTGAAAAGGTAGTGTTCATTAGGTTAATCAATTTTTTGACTGAAAACCTCATCATCTCAAAAGATCAGCATGGTTTCCAAAAGGGTAAGTCAACCAAAACTGCTATTGTCTCACTTTTTGAGCAGATAGTTGATATATTGGATGCAGGAGAGAAAGCCTTAGCTGTGTTTTTAGATCTCAGTAAAGCTTTCGACTGTGTTGATCATGAAGTTTTGTTGAAAATGTTAGAGTCATTAGGTATTAGGGACGTAGAACTTAAATGGTTTCAGTCTTATCTGGTAGGTAGAGTACAGTGTGTAGAAATAACTAGAGTAGTTAGGGGGAAACTTACAAAAATTTTGTCTGAAAAGCTTGATGTCAAAGCTGGTGTTCCACAGGGGTCAATTTTAGGTCCCATTTTGTTTTTGTTGTATATAAATAGATTACCAGATATCTTACCCAACAGTAAAGCTTTATTGTTTGCTGATGATACTTCAATCATAAACAAAAGTTTACTGGTAGATAGTCTCGAAGTGAACACACAGATTAGCGTAGAATCTGTAGTCCAATTTCTGAATGAATTAATGTTAACAGTTAATGGGAAAAAGTGTCAGTTCTTACAGTTCAAAAACAAACACAACGTAAGGGAAAACAGAGAAGTGGATGTCTTGATACAAAATAATATCCTAGATCATGTGCAAACAGTGAAGTTTCTAGGAGTGTCACTAGATAGGACCCTATCGTGGGATTATTACACCGATCAAATTTGTAGTAAAATATCATCTGGGGTATTTGCATTAAAACAAGTTGCCAGATTAAATGATAAAAAATTGCTTATAGCAGCTTATCATGGTTTAATTTTATCTCATATCAGGTATGCCATATTAGTATGGGGTAATTCATCACAGGGTAACATGGAAAGAGTTTTTAAAATACAGAAAAAAGCTATTAGGTGTATGATGGGAGTCAACCACCTTACCTCATGCAGATCACTATTTAAAGAGCTGCAATTGCTCACGGTTCCTTCTTTGTACATTTTTGAAGTGATAATGTACGTAAAGAAAAATACCTTTTTACAGAATTTAGATGTTCACAACCACTACACAAGAAACAGAATCGATTATTATGTTGCTAATCACAACACTAAATTGTTTGAACAAAAACCAACTTATGCAGGTAGAAAATACATCAATAAATTGCCTCAAGGTTTAAAAAGTTGTGACAATTTAAGTCATTTTAAAAAAAAGCTAAAACAATATTTGATTGATGAAACATTTTACAGTGTGCACGAATTCCTTTCTAAATAGTTTTGGTATTTAACTTTAATGAAACAAATATTGTGTACAATTTGATACAAAGGGGTTCTTGACAAGCCTGCTGAGTTAAGCAGTAGTAGGGGGAAATTATTGGTAAGTGTTGAATTTATCATTGTGTTTGATTTATTTTTATTATTTATTGTGTGTGATATTTAATTTAATACGGTTCATGACAAGCATACTGAAGTAAGCAGTAGCAAAAACAAATTTTGGTGGTAAGTAGTAAATTTATCACATTGGTGATAAACTTTCAGTTCATCAAATTTACCTTGACATGTCCTATACTCCCTTTGGAGTCTCCAGGATGCAAGTAGCAAAAAAAAAAAAAAAAAAAAAATGACCTAAACAACAACACTACATATTCATATACGCAAGAGAAAGTAAGTAAACGTGTATCAGCTTCATAGTGAAAAGAGAATTAACGTTCGTTAAATTAGAACAGATTTATTGTATGTTCGTACGAACAAAACGAAAGGAGTATTTCACCACATGACACAATTTTATTTCCAGACATTGATATATAAATAGGTTATAGGTTCCTACTGCGCTTAAAGCACAATGTTGATTTCGACAACATTAATAATAATCTGAAAGTTATGAACAACGGTATTAGTTTATTTATGTGAAAAATAATTGAATAAGGCAAAACCAAAGGGTTAGAATCACAGAATAAATAAACAAACACCTCAACTAATCACTCTGCATGTCAACTGGTACATGGTTAAGGGATGGAATAGGCAACAACGAAATAGCACTTCTATCCCCACCATTTTAAAATCGACCGGCAAATGAGACGCCTACTACAGGTGAAGCTGAATCAATACGCCGCGGAACACAAGTGATTTCAAAACTAGAGCGGTAAAATGAACTGTTAAAAAATCAAAATGCACAAATAAACATGTTACTAATTTAAAATATCTTAAATATTGAGTATCACAAATGAATGTTTCATAAAGCAGTTTAGATATAAATTCTGTATTATAAAATTTGTGAGAACTACTTATGGCAATAAAACTATAGATATTCAAGTAAAGTAATGTAGAAATAATTTTAAATTAAACCACTTGATGTTTTATATTTAAATCATACGAAATATTTTTGTAATAGGTACCATTATAATCATTTTTAAAAGATTTTAAGGCATATCTGCAAACCATTAGAACAATTTTGTTACTTGATCCTATGGTTAAAAAAGATACCATTGTAGCCTTATAAATGAGTAGTATTCATCTCTGTCCTTAAGTAAAGTAATGTTTTATGTTTTTCATCATATTCACTTGTAAGTTTGTAACAATATTTGAATTTTTTTGTCTGGTTTGATGCAGTTCTCCAAGCTGTTCTATCTTGTGCAAGTAGTTTCATATCTACATACCTGTAACACCCTAAATCTTTTGTAATTTACTTATATATTCTAACTTTTGCCTCCCTCTACAATTCACTCCCTCAATATAACCCTCCATTATTGATAGACCAATACCTGGATGTCTTAAGATACGCCCCACTAGCCTATCCCTTCTTCTGGTAAGATGCTTCCATATACTTCTTTTTTCATCCACTCGTCTAAGAACCTCTAAATTACTTATTTTGTCCACCCACCTAATCTTTAACATTTTCCTATACCAACACATTTAAAAAGTTTCTATCCTCTTCCTTTCTACAGCTCCTAACACCCACGTTTCACTCCCATATAATGCTACACCCTAAACATAATGTTGTAATTGATTTTTCCTAATCTGTAAGTCAATGAGCTATTTTTCATATCAAAGGCTTTTCTAGCTTGAGCAATCTACTTTAGAAATCACTTGTGCTTCTACCATTCTTTGTTATTTTACTTCCTAGATAGCAGAAAATCCCAACTTCCTTGATGTTTTTGTTGCCTACTTTTAAATTTCCCATCTCTTCTAAACTTGCTGCTGGACAACACTTTCGTTTCGTTCATGTTAATTTTCATGAAGTAATCCTTTCTCATGATCTCATCTATTCCATTAAAGATATCCTCTAGTTCTTTCTTTGTCTCGGCTAATACTACTATATCATCGGCGAATTTCACCATTTTTATTGTTTCTGCTTGAATTTTTATTCCTGTGTTAAATTTTTCCTTCATTCATTTGTAGCTTCTTCCATACACAAGTTAAAAAGTAATGGTGATAATGAACATCCTTGTCGTACACCTTTTCTCACTGCAGCTTTTTTCATACCCCTTAATTCTCGAAACAGCCGTTTGATTCTTATACAGATTGAAGATAACTTTCCTTTTATTTGTATTTAATTCCTAGCCTTTTCAAAGTTTTAAACAATTATAACAAACTAAATAAATTGTGAATAAAGATTTTAAAAAGTTAAAAGATATCACTATTTTAAGAGTCATATTATTATTATTTTTTTATGTATTGTTCCAAAGTTTTGTAGTCTGTTAAAGAGTAATAATTTCTTAATGGAATATGATTATAGTTTTTGTGTTAACACACAAACACTTACAAATTTAAAAACATTTATATGTTTTGTTTGCTTAAAGGTTAACTATGCTTTCTAGATGCACATCGATTCTAATACAAAGCAGAGAGGTGGGGGCTGGACTGTATCCAGTTTGGTATCATAAGTTAGAAAGTATAAACATAGTGAAAACATTAGACTATCGTAATTTGTGAAAACATAGTAAGTCTGTTTACAAAAAAGTGTTTATCAGTTACAATAAGTTTTCTAGATTTCAAATGTTACAAATTTCTAATAACTATCCATTAATATTGTATGTTTCAGTAGGTTTTTTATTTAGTTGTTTGTTATTAATGTAGATTTGATTATTGGTCCCCCTTTTTTTACTTTCTCTTGCCTATATGAATATATAGGAAGAAAGTATTGTTTTCATGTCGATTTTAAGAAATCGAGTTTTCACCGGATCTACACGTTTTCAGACCCCCTGAACCCAAAAGACATGTTTTTAGGGATTGGTGTGTGTGTGTGTGTGTGTGTGTGAACAGAATATCTCAAGAACGGAACATCGTACAAACTTGAAACTTTAAACTTAAGTTACATACCACTACCGGACCTGACACGAACATTTTCATCAAAATCGGTCCACCGGAAGTAGTAGTTTATACGTGTCATTTTTCACTTTTTTGCGATTTTCTCAAAAACTGGTCCTATGATTTTTTTTAAAATCGCCTCATTTACTAAATTTTTTATGCTCTACAAGAAAGGGTAGGCGCCATGTTTGCTGAAGTTTTTGGTGAGGCTGTTTTCACGTAAAAACATTGTTTTCTTAAGATTATGGCTTTAATATGAATTTTAGTGCAAAAATTTATATAATTAAAGTTAGAGAATTTTAAATCCTACAACTTTTATTTCAAACATTTTTTTTTGTATAAAAAACACATTGATTAGTTTAGCAGTAATTAGCGATTTTCTGGTTTTTTCTCATGAAAACGTGTGAAAAATCAATTTTTTTAAGATTTCGGCCTTAGTATGCATTTTACGAAAAAGTGTATACAATCAAATTTATAGGAAATTGAAAGATCTACAACTTTTATTTAAAGCATTTTTCTCTACAGAGCCTAGTTTAGCGTGACAGAGTGATTTTCCGTATTTTTAAGCCAAACAGGTCTATTTTCATTTTGCGTGTTTCACTCATGATTAAAATAAGGTTATGTTTTTTGAGGTCAGTTTTTTGTTTATTTCTAATGTTTTATTACTAATGTTAGGTTATATTGTTTAAATTATTTGCATTGGCAAGAGAAAGTTGTGTGAGTGTTTCACACCAGATTTTTTTATTTTACTTTATTTAAAGTCACATCAATAGCTTGGTCATTAGCGACTACGGGTTATGGAATGTTGGGTTGTGACTTGTTATAATTTCCAGGCCCTAGCTGTGAATCAAACCCAGGACCTCTGCGTGGTAGGCCAGCGCACTACCATTACGCTATGGAGGCGGCCAGTCCCCCATTTAAACATATGAATTAAGTCTTTTTAAATAGAATAGTTCTTGTGAATTGAGCAAAATATAGTATATATTTCAAATTCAACCAATCGGCAACAATCTGCAATTCAACTAAAATGGATCAGATGTTGAAAAAATTAGGTTATCACTGTAATAATGTATTTCAATACTGCATAAAATGCCTAGTACTGAATTTAAATTTAAATACATAGAATTATGAAGGTACAGAACAGTGTCCGATGAAATAAATTAGGAATATAATGTTTAAGTATTCTTAGAATTCGTTTTAGGTTGGCTAACATTTTGAACAGTGTGAGGAATTTTCGCTATCAGACGTACTTCTAATAAAACGATGACGCGATATTTCCGCAAAACAAGTTTTCATCAAAAATCTCTGAAGAAAATTTCAAGACTTTAAAAAAAAAACTGTAAATACTATACTATTAATTAAAATACAATATTTTTGTTCTCTTAAAATTGCTGAATTTTCATTTGCACTAACAAACAATTGTAAACACACTGTATATTCACTTCTACTATTTTTAAACTGAAAAAATATATCATGTTATCTGAACTTTTGCGTTTCCAAAATCGGGTCCACCCCTATATTTTGGTAAAGTGGGGTTTTACAACAGGCAGGCGGTTCGTTCCAATCTGTTTCAGACTACCTGCTCTTAGGAACAGTGTTAGCAAATTCCATAGGTCACGTCCCATATTATATCGCACACCTTGGCCAGCCCATTGTGCAGTGGTAAGCACAACTGGCTTTTAAACCACGGGTCCTGGGTTCAATTACCGGACAGGTTTGGCATTTTTACTTTCTCTTGCCTATATGAATATATAGGAAGGAAAGTATTGTTTTCATGTCGATTTTTCGAAATCGAGTTTTCACCGGATCTATACGTTTTCAGACCCCCTGAACCCAAAAAACATGTTTTTAGCGATTGGTCTGTGTGTGTGTCTGTGTGTGAACAGAATATCTCAAGAACGGAACGTCGTACGAACTTGAAACTTGAAACTTAAGTTACATACCACTACTGGACGCGACACGAACATTTTCATCAAAATCGGTCAACCGGAAGTAGTAGTTTATTCGTATAATTTTTCAGTTTTTTGCGATTTTCTCAAAAACTGGTCCTACGATTTTTTTTAAAATCGCCTATTTTACTCAATTTTTTATTCTCTACAAGATAGGGCCATGTTTGCTGAAATTCTCGGTGAGGCTGTTATCACGTAAAAACGTTGTTTTTTTAAGATTACGGCTTTAATATAAATTTTAGCGCAAAAACTTATATAATAAAAGTTGTAGAGAATTTAAAAACCTACAACTTTTATTTCAAACATTTTTTTGTATAACGCTTAGTTTAGCGGTAATTTGCGATTTTCTGTTTTTTTCTCACGAAAACGTGAGAAAAATCGATTTTTTTAACATTTCGGCCTTAGTATGCATTTTACGACAAAAGTGTATATAATTAAATTTATAGAAAATTAAAAGATCTACAACTTTTATTTAAAGCATTTTTCTCTACAGAGCCTAGTTTAGAGAGAAAGAGTGATTTTCCGTATTTCTAAGCCAAACTGAGGTTGATTTTCATTTTGCGTCTTTCACTCATGATTAAAATTAGGTTATGTTTGTTGAGGTTAGTTTTTTGTTTATTTCTTATGTTTTATTACTAATGTTAGGTTTATTGTTAATTATTTGCACTGGCAAGAGAAAGTTGTGTGAGTGTTTCACACCAGATTTTTTCATCATTATTTATCGCCTACATTAGCTATAATAGGCAAAACAGTCAGGACACAAAACAAAAAGCGCAACCTATACAGATACTGAAATCACGAGAATGCCTTTTGCATATGGATGGGCTGTGAGGAAGGGAAGTGAAAATTTGACAGTGCTGCGAACCTCAACAGTGAGACACAACTCGTACATTTTACTACATACATTTTGTAAGCTGTAGTTTATTCTGAGAAAATGTTTTCTTCATTAACCTTATAAGAAATTAATGTGACCTGTAATATTCCCTACAACTTAATTACATGACTAGAAATGTTTGATTTACTGTAATTACTAGCTACTTTATTCCATTGGAACAAAATTTTCTATGAATGAATCACTTTCTTTACTATCGCTGTCACCGGTGTCTTCACTAACAGTCACTAGTATCAACCTAACCATTTCCTTTTATTACCAGGTGTCAAAAAAACTGTTAAAGAATAGCTTCTTTACATCTTTAATTTTCTTTTTTATTTTACAAATTGTAGAAAGAGAAACATCTCAGTAGTTAGCCACTTGCTCATGGCTTTTGTTAAGAGGTAAGGAAAGGCATTTTTCTTTAGCTTCAACTTCACAGCATTATTACACTGCATATTAGATTTTGTTCAGCACTGTGAATAGCCTGCCCACGTTTTCGAGAAACTAACATTTCTGTTTGCGGTAACAAACAGTTATATTCGTACAGTTAACCTACAAAAGGTTCCGTGATATATTGTATATGCTCTGGGTATAGTATAAGTTGTTATGTTTGTTGTACCGAAATTAAAGCAGTGGCACATGCGCACTGATGCTTTTCCCCCTTTACCCCTTGCTGCAAACAAGGGCAAACTTGTGACTCAAGTAATAACATAACTGCATAGTAATGTACAGCAATAGCTAATAAACGGTTGGCAACCCACTGTAGGTTTCCCAAAAATCTTCTACAGTTCAATATTTTATTTGCAGTGTAATGGCCATTTTTTTCTTGAAATGGTAGTAGTGGCTGAGTAATGCAGGGGGTAAATATTGTTCTTTCTTATAACACATTGTCATGTGTCATACATTAAAATGAGTAATAATTAATAGTCTTATCAACAACAAAGCGTTTCATGTTGGTAGCAGTTAATTAATGAGTAAGTAGCTATATGACACAGTTAAAATCCATGCGGTGCTGAGTGACACACAAAGTTTTAGGTATTTGTTTGTTTCAAGAACATTTAGATTATGTGTAAAGGTATTTCGCTTAACTTAACTTACAGTACATTATAACTTCAAAAATGTACAGTGAGAAAACTGTTAGCACTTAGTTCCAAAAATAAGAGTGGAAAAGGTGAGGTAATTAGCTCCCACCATACTTTCTTCCGAGTTTTAAAATATCTTTCCATTTTACCTAGAGAAGAATTGTGCTACACTGCGGTAGTATATCACATAAGACATAATTAGAACATAATAAGCTGTCATTTTGCCCATAACGGGCAGGTGGAGTGTTAAATTAATTGCACTCGATCTGTTGGTTCCAGGGCTACAAAAAATAGTTTTGTTTCTTATCAAATAGTCAGCCAATTATATGACTGAACTATTTAAGAACAGAAGAGGTAGAGAGGTAAAAGACACTGGTCTGAGTTATCTCCTCTGAGAGTAATGAATTTCACTATACAGCCAGACCCTGTGGAATAAAGTGAAGGTGTCATTTACAGTACGGAAAGTGGGTGCTTTTCGGAGGGCCTGGCATGCTGATAAGCATACTCTTTCAACTCAGTGAGGAAGGCAACCTTAAATCACCTCACTCTTTGTTTTTACTTAGTACCTCTAGACTTTGAACCTCTAGAGGTTCAAACCAGCCTTTTGGCTGTTGACCTAAACAACAACAAGCTGTCATTAGTAATTTTTTATAATTTAATCTGGGAATTTGTTTAAATGAACTTACTCCAGATGATATTTTACTACAGATTCATACTAACACTCCCTGCCAGGCATATAGCCATGGAGGGGGCTTAAAGGAGCTACACCCCCTGAAAGAAAAATGCCAATTTTGTACCAGACTAATATGCTGAGGCCCCGGATTGGATTTTTTACTAATTCAATTTGATTGTTTTTCAGGTCAGGCATTTTTTCATTGCTTGTCTACATCTATGATCCTTCACTAGCCTTAAGTGCATAACAATTGAACAGAAAACAAGAAAAATATCCAGACTCAGCCCCCCCCCCCCAAGCCAAAATCCTGGCTATGAGCCTACTCAGACCCATCTAGCGTTGCTCCTAGAAACTTCACACTTTGTATAATGTTCTTGCATGTTATTATTAATAAAGACATCCACTTTTATATGTTCTTTGGCATTTCTTTTTAAATTGTAAGTACAGTATAATACCGATTATCCGTGGTAATTGGGGGGATAACTATACCGGATAACCGGAAAACACGGATAATACAACACAATTCGGTCAAGACCACTTACGTCATAAACAAAACCATCAGTTACGCGTATGTTTTGTTCTGCTGATTAATACATGTTAATACTATCGGATATCGGAAATAAATAAACAAATTGTATTGAAATAAAAATATTTACTACATAAATTTATATAAGTCTTACCTTAAACTACGTACCAAAAAAAATCACAAAAAATCTGTTATTTTACTTTGTTTCATTTTATGCCGCAATATTTTTTCTTTTATTTTTCTTATATCCACGAATATGTAAAATGTCCATGTAATCTGTGTCATCCTGATTTTCCATGAAAGTTAGTAATGTTTCGGCACCGGTTAAAGCTTCTTTGCAACTTATTTTAGGAGCTGGTAATGTGCTCGCCTCTCATCACGCGGTCTTGGGTTCGAATCCCACTCGGGCATGGCATTTTTTCATACGTTACAAAAAATTCATTTCATCCTTCACCGTCTGCATTAGCAGCAATTTGCAAAACAGTTGGACGTTAAACCAAAAAAAAAAAATTTCTAGTGATCGCACGGTTAATCCAAACCCCGGTTAAATGATCCACGGAAAATCGGTACTCTACTGTACTGAAACTTTATCCCACTGACTGTTTACATTCTATTTAGAAACAGCACTACAGAATTTATGTTAATGTGTGTATTTACTTTGAGTATCTACCAGTAAACTTTTGTTGATCACTGAGGTATCATTGGCAAATAATGAAGCACTACCATTAATTAAGACTTCTGTTAACCTACTAGCCCAAAGAATGCCACGCTAAAATCCCAATGAATTACCTGGTAATTTTGAAAAATTGTTAAAAATTTCAGAATTGACACAGGAAAAAGATTTTAGTATCATTTTTTACCTTCAATTATGCTCTTCCTTCTCATTTAAGTAGTAACGGAAAAAAGTTTAAATAGTTTCAATAAATTTGAAGTTAAAAAAATTTTGAACAGTAAAAACAAACTTTTATTTTCAAAAATGTTGGGAAAAGTCTAAATATTTTTTGATTTTTTTTCATTTATATCAAAAGAAAGGGCTTTCTTTTCTTTTAAAACTGCAAAATAACAATAATTACCTGCACGGAACAAACACACTGTAACAAAATCATACGGAAATCACACCGAGGACAGCTGTAACCAAAACAAACATTGCTGTTGGAGTACCCAAAATCGTTGTTTGTAAGAATCGAAACAATTAATATGTTTGGCTAATACACAGTATGTCGTTAAATAGACGCATATACTAACTATCCTTTAAAATATGAACGCGATCTATTAAGAAATATTCAAAATACAACGCGATATATGAAGAGCCGATGTCATCGACTTAATCAACTTTTTGGTGTTATAAGGGTTAATATAGAACAAAAACAAAGTAGGACCTAAAACTGAACCTTGCGGACCAGCCAGAGAAGTCCAGAGAGCTAAATGTAAAAAAACTGCTGAAGTTCTTCATAATTCACCAAATCTAAACTCAGCAATATGGGAAATAATTAATAAGAATCGAGGTGTAGTTAGCAACAAAAGTTTTACTGACATACCTAATATTGTTAACAAAAACAATGAACTTATAGAGAATGGTATAGAAATTTGTAATTATTTTAACAAATATTACCAGGAAGTAGCTTTAAAACTTAAACAACAGATTAGGGAAACAGTGGGATGTTATGATCCAAAAGGTAACAAGGTAGTTAATCAATTCTTATTTAGCCTAGTTTCAAGGGAGGAATTAGAATCAGTTATTGATAGTTTGAAAAGTAAGAAAACATGTGGGTTAGATGGGATTTCTAGTATAATTGTTAAAGAATGTAAACATCTTTTAATTACTCCTCTCCTTCATTTGATTAACTTCTCACTTGAAGCAGGTGTATTTCCAAACAAATTGAAGGAGGCTAAAATATTGCCTATATTTAAGAATGGAGATAGCCAGTTAGTTGAAAATTATAGACCCATAAGTATTTTAAACACAATCAGTAAAATTTTTGAAAAGGTAGTATTTATTAGATTAATCAGTTTCTTGACTGAAAACCTAATCATCTCAGAGGATCAGCATGGTTTCCAAAAAGGTAGATCAACTAAAACTGCAATTGTTTCACTTGTGGAGCAAGTAGTTGATATATTGGACGCCGGGGAGAAAGCATTGGCAGTGTTTCTGGATCTGAGTAAAGCTCTCGATTGTGTTGATCATGAAATTTTATTGAAAACACTAGAGTCATTAGGCGTTAGGGATGTAGAGTTGAAATGGTTTCAATCTTACCTTATTAATAGATTACAGTGTCTGGAGTTAACTAGGGTTGTTAGAGGGAAACTTACAAAAGTTGTATCTGGAAAGCTTGAAGTCAGAGCAGGCGTTCCACAGGGGTCAGTTTCAGGTCCAATTCTGTTTCTATTGTACATTAATAGGTTACCAGAAGTCATACCTAATGGCAGAGCTTTGTTGTTTGCTGATGATACTTCAGTAATCAGTGAATACACATGTTAACATAGAGTCCGTAGTGCAGTTCTTGAATCAAATGTTATTAACAGTTAATGGGAAAAAGTGTCAGTACTTGCAGTTCAAAAATAAACATAACGTTAAAGAAAGTAGAGAAGTGGATGTATTTATTCATAATAATAGTTTAGAGCATGTAGAAACAGTGAAGTTCCTGGGCGTATCTCTAGATAGATCTTTGTCTTGGGACTTCTATACCAATCAAGTTTGTAGTAAAATATCATCTGGGGTATTTGCTCTAAAACAAGTTGCCAGATTAAATGATAAAAAATTGCTAATGGTAGCTTATCATGGCCTCATTCTGTCTCATATCCGTTATGGTATTTTAGTATGGGGTAATTCTAGCATGGGTAATATGAATAGGGGTTTTAAAATTCAAAAGAAAGCTATTAGGTGTATGGTGGGAGCTAACCAGCTAACCTCATGCAGGCCACTATTTAAGGAGCTTAAATTGCTTACAGTTCCCTGTCTCTACATTTTTGAGGTGATTATGTATGTTAGGCAAAATAATTTTATGCAGAATTTCAATGTTCACAATCACAACACGAGAAACAGGAATGATTATTATGTGGCTAATCACTCCACAAAATTGTTTGAACAAAAACCTACTTATGCAGGGAGAAAATTCATAAATAAATTACCCCAATCTTTAAAGTGTTGTGAGGATTTGAATTCCTTTAAAAAAAATTTAAAAAATTACTTGATCAGTGAAACTTTTTATAGCGTACAAGAATTTCTTTCTTGATAGTAGTGATACTTAGTGTGTTTCTTATATGTATTTCAGGTGTTATATCTGACGACATGTCCTATACTCCTCCTGGATTCTCCAGGGCGCAAGAAAAAAAAAAAAAAAAAGCATCTCTGACTTCCCAGATAGAATCTTTGTAAGTTTTACTAAAAAAAACTGTACACACTGTGTTCTATCAATAAGATATTTTGATAAACAAAAAAAAAACACATCAAACCGATCTAAAAACACAGGTAAGACTTTCTCCATGGCATCCATTATGTCAACAACAATTTGTTTATTGTTTAATAATAGTACTAGGAAATCCACCCAGTCTTGACAAACAACTTTTAAAGGGCAAAAGGGTATCAACAGATTTAATATTAATAAATACATAGTGATAATAAATTTATAATTTTATTTACAAACAAATCCAATTACATAATATTACATCTGTATACAGATAAAAATACACAGTATTTGCTACACAAGATAACATTTAACAAAAATCTATAATGCGCAATATAAATAAGTCATCTATATAGTAATCGTATTATACACTTAGAAAAATAATTTTTTATAATAAACTATCTATAAATGTAGATTTTATTCTGTTGAGGTTACAATAAAATATTTCTTAAGAATAACACCTAAATATAAAAATGTGTGCTACTGATAAAATAAAGTCTTACAGATAAGGTTCTATAACAAATAACACGCATATGCACTAAATATAGATAGAGCAACGATAACAAAGTGCAAGTAGAGATCTCTTTATTTTAATTTCTAAAACTAGGGTTGAAAAAAATAAAGAGAATTCTTCATACACTCCGTTTATCGAAATTTACATCACTGAAATAATAATAACGACAAATGTACAACTAAATTCTTGAGCCTAGAGAATCCTCACGGTACGAAGATTTCCTCATGATAAGCTAACATAAAAATAAAAATAATTACAATTGATGTTCAAAAGTCAACAAAAATCAGCCCATCACATAATTTCACATTACAGTAAGACCTCTCATATCAGAAACAATGGATTCCCTAAGCAAATACACAAACTGTATGGTGCATGTTACGCAATATATGCTGACCAAATTACTCCCGTTCCCTCTCTCCATGATTATATTATATCGTGTATGCTACAGTATAATAAATCGACAAAACAAAAGAAAGTTGTGGTTTCAATAGAAAAAAAAACAGCGATATGAGGAAAATTTTATGGAAAATTGCAGAGGATTGTTATGTAAGAATATCCAAAATTACTAGATGGTTAAAACAGAAAGATAAACTAGAACAAAATTTATAAAACTACCAAAATAAAAAAAGATAAAATCTAGTAAGAATGACAAGCTTAATGAAGAAATGTTCTTTTAATTTACACAGCAATGGGAAAAACGAGCGCTTTTTTTTTGTGAACCATTCAAAAGAGGTTAAGAGTAATGTTTGAAAAAATGCCTTGATAAATGGAAAATTAAGTATTAAATTCACCAGTTAAACATACACGGTAAAAAAATTATCAGTCGATCAAAATGGATGAAATCGGACTTCATAGAAACCTGCTCCAGGCCACAAGCCACGAAATAAATAAAGCAATATAATGGTTGTTTTAGTCTGCAGCAATGCCACTAAATTTTATTATATTTTTTAAACTGTGGGCCAAAACGGGAGTATTTTCTCGTATCCAAAATGAGCTGAACCTCATTTTTTATGGAAATGGGAGGTCTTACTGTATATTTGAAGCGATTGAAAATGTAAATGCTAAAAAAATCATGGGTCAAGTTAAACATACACATAAATAATGTGTCTGTAAAATAATATCTCAAACGCTACAGAATTAACGAATTGTATAACAGGTACAAGAAATTCATGCACACATTAACAGCTGAATAAATATACATAGTGATAAATACATACATACTTACATTCACACACTCTCGCATAAATTCCATATATAACGATCTCGCATACATTTGACAAAAATAACTATTTAAATATTATCTCGTTGATAAAAAAATACATTAAAAATCTAATTTTAAAAATGCACATACAAATACGCAAACTGGTTAATATATTTTGATTACTGGAGTATTTCTCATATTAATACATTTATACATTAGATATTAATTATTTTAAAACCCTCTAAAATTCAACAATCAACCCTGAATAACATTAGGCCTTTTATATTAAATAAATAAATAAATAAATAAATAATATATATATTTATTTAAATTTTGGTTACCGATCCACCTTGCCTAGCGGTTAAAAAATATTTAAGCCACGAAAAATAACCAATCCTATATTCCTAATAAACTGATAATAATTTAGATGTAGAAAATCATAAGTGTTTTCGATCACATTGGACGAGTCAATAACAAAATAGAAAAAAATTATAGATCCTAATTACTAAGCCATTTTAGTGCCAATAACTAAAGTGCATTAAAAAATAATTCATGTTTTACAATACGTTGGTCTAAATTTTCCCTTAATATGACTAGCAATGATATTAATAGAACATAAAATTCATTCTTCCAGTTAATGGTAAAATTTTTCAATGTATAGATCATGGAATTGAACAAGTTTACTCTGGTCTAATCGGTGACCAAAAATTATTTGATTCTAAATGAATTAAATAATAATTTTTGGTCACTGGTTATAAAAAAAATATTGTATTAATATAAAGTATATTTAACGGAACTGGTGTACCATATCCTTGTAAAATTAATTTACATACACATATCACTCAAACCATTTGAGGTAACTATACATGAATTTTATAAACAAAAACTTCACATTTGTTTCTATCATTTAACTTATCCTTTTTTAAATTTTCTTACTAAATACAGGTTTTACAATTTAAATAAAATTAAATTATATATTCAAGAAAATATACGCTTCTATGACTATAGATTAAGCTCTGACAATTTGGATCGAAAATCTCTAATAGTAGCTGAGATATGTGTACCTAAAGTTGAAAAATACGGATTTCAGAAAACTAGTGAAAAAGTTAAGAAAAAAATAAATCAAAGATTTGTTCAAAAGATCGAAAGACAAACAAACCACTAAGCAATAAACTTATGTCAATACTGATTTATGCAGCAGAAATGAAATGTTATACTATTTGAGAAAAGATAAGAGTAAGCAATGATGTAATCAGGGAACAATTGGGAATGGAAAGCCTGATAAGGAGAGTTCAACAGACAAAGCTATGATGGTTTGTCAGTAGGCAATCCTACTGACAAACAAGAGTACACTGCCTAAAAAGCTGTAGGGATATGAAAGGAAAAAGATGCGATTTAAAGTAAGTAATGGAGGAGATATGTATAGTTCAGTGATAGAAAGAGGTGGAGAAGAATCATACTGGGCCTGACTTAAGGAAACTAGGAAGAGAATGAAGATGATGACTAAACAGTAAAATAATAGCTGTAGTTTTTTCATCACAAGGTATAAAAGAACAATAAAAAATTATTATAGTTAGGATAGTTCGGAATTTCATAATATTACCATGTTAAAAAGAAATTTCACACTGCTTATTAATACTTAACACTAAATATTACTAATTTTTTATTTGTTCTTGAACCAGTACCCTTAAATATGTTTTAACGTTTTGACATTTTTTTTATAAATACTTAAATTACTTTCATATATACAGACAAAAAACAGTAAATAAACAAAAATATATCTTCATGCAATATTTTATTTAAATTTATAACAATTTCATGAGCTATCTAACAGTAGGGGAAAGAATAATAAATACATTAATATTATTTTACATAATAATTTATCATAAAAACCAAAAACTTTAGACAATTATAATTATAATAACAAAATAATACAGTACCGGCCGCTTATCATGAACACGTTAGTACTCTGAATTACCCATTGTACTGAGGGTAAGCGCACAGTGAACGCTGGTCGCTTACAAGCTGGAACCTGCTAATAGGAATATGCCATTATACGTATAATCGGACATCTCATAGTAAACGCTACTGGGGAAAGCTGTGCACTGGTCATCTGCGCATATCAGCTCACGGGTTTGTTTTGTATAAACCTGCCTGCTGCTTGCTGGCAGGTTGCTAAGTGTACTTGGCGTTGTATAATAGGTATTCATAAATAATAACAACTTGTTAATTAATTATAACATAGGTTTATAAAAATAACTTTAAAAGATTATTACTGCCCAAACAATGCTTTATAATATTAAATATCAGTAGTCAAAATATATATTTTAACGTAATCACAAATCTTTAAATGAAAATAATTTCGTTTAAACGTTTTCCATTATAAATAATTCATCATCACTGCTGCTGCTGGAACTCATGTTGAATACCGACAACTGAATGAAGGTTAAGCGCGTAGTTACAAGCTCCCACTATGTGCGTTCGCCAGTGTGAATCAGCAACTGCGACCAGAGTTCACTGTGCGCTTACCCTAATGATACTGTGACTGACTTCCCATTAGATAAAAAAATTACTTTGAATTACATTCATTTAAATAAAATAATCAATATTTCAATAACTTTGTGTCAGATGAAGATAAATGTTTGTAAATTTTTGACGAGCCTTGAACATGATAAGTGACTGATCACATTGACCAGTGATCACAATAAGTGGCGCTTACTATAAGACTAAATAAAATAATGCTGTAATTATAAAATAAATATGATTTAAATTGCATTACTTATTGTATTTACTTTCTATTTTATGGGAAATATTACACTGGATAAAATAGGTTTTGATGAACAAGGTGATTTTTTTTAATAAAGGTAAATAATCATATGAATTCAATAACTATTGATCACAATGATGACTATGATTTGATGTAGTTTGCTTCATTCTTTCACAATTAATTATAAATCACTGGTAATTTAAATCCTATAACTTAATGTATCTTAAAAACAATATACAAAAAACTTAAAATTTATAAAAACCAAAAAATCTTTAAATAAAAAATAAAACCGATAAAATAAAAATAATGCTAAAAATAATAAACACTATATAAATATTTCTGATTTTTCCCCCATAGTTAATAATCACCACGTCACACACGATACAGCCACATTGTTTTAAGATGAACAGAAAAACTGGTCCAGCACTAAAAAGGTTAACATAATAAAAAACTAATTGCTCCTTTTTTTATCATAATAACCAGGATCAACCGTATTGAACATTGAAATACAATACCAAATTAATGCTTTACTTAAATTTTAATGCTTAAAAGTTACAACGTGCTTTTAAAAAAATAATATAATGGAAACATCAAAGATTTCTATAGTAAAAAATAGATCAACAAATTTAAAAATAAAAATTTCAGAATGTAGTTTGGTAGTGGACTTAATGACTAGACTTGGTGAAAGTAAAAAAAATAATATTTAAAATAAAAATGGAAATTAGGATTGTTAGTAATAGAGTTACAAATTTGTTAATTAAGATAACAAATTTCAAGAAACAAAGGTGAAACCGGTACATAATAAAGTATAAAATTCTTAATAAAATCTTACCCAATTACAAAATTCAATTTTAGGAGCGTATAATTATCATGGACAGGATATTAGAAGGCCTCTTAATTTGCTTTAAACATTGATCTCAATATAATGTATAATCCACTTAATATTTTTGTTCCAATTATAATATCAATCGTATTCCTAATTACATAAAAATATACAAAAAAAAAAAAAAAAACAATTTTTCACAGATAATACGAAAACGAATATAGAATTATCTAAATCGCCACCACATTATCATATAAAGATTTAGCATTTGTATGAATTAGATAAAGTTTTGTTCCTGGTGATACCATTTTGTAACATGAGATATTAAGTAATGAATTTATACAGTGACTTTTTTTAATAGCTGTAACCACCAGACAATTTACATAATATTATTTAATAAAAATCAAAAACCAGAGATTATATGATCTCGTGTCAGCTTTCATGAAACACGTTATATTATCTCTACATCTTTCATCAAGCTTCCATTTAAAACAGTCATAGATTGTAAAGCTTGACTCGAGTGCCAAATGGACTCCTTTTAATAAATTTCTATGAACCGTGAACAATTTATACAAGTTTCATTTCTTAAATTTGACTTTTTGGTGCATTCTGTATGGATATGGAATTTTTTTTCTTTATATTATAAAATGTTTACTCAAACAAATAAAAGACAGTAAAAATTTGGTTATGACAAAGTCGGTTGTGATGAAAATCCAATAATAACGTATGAAAATAGAAAATTTTGTTGGTTTTATATATTATTCACACATTGTAAAGTCTGATGTAATGAAAATGGAATCCAGTTGTAACAAACGAATCTACTTTCTTTAAAAATTGTTTTGACGATCTTAGGATCAAAAATAACAGATGGACTAAAGGAATTTTTTAAATTGGATTAAATTTTTTTCTTCCTTTTTTTAACTTTTTCATTACTGCTATGTGCATGTACTAAGTTATTTGTGTAGTATATATTTAAATAAAATAGCTCTATTATCACATGTGAAGTTTCGTGTTTAATTTTGGGAATCACCTCTTCACCGATTTCTAGCAAGTACTGTGCATACTTAAAAGATTTCTTTTAAGTCGCATCAACATCTGCAGTCATTAGCACTTATTGTGTTTTTCTCTACATTGGTAGGTTGGAAAGTTATCAGCAAATTGCAGTATTATCCTGATTGCCTCAGCCCAGACCTACTGGGAATCAAACCTGTGACCTTTTTTAATGCCTAGAACAGCTGACAACTAAACTTTGCTAACCGTTTGGTCACGGAGGTGATATAAAAGATTTCATTCATAATTTTTTACTTAAATTAATTATTTAGACTAATATTTGTTATTCCGGTAATTGGCTGGGCACGTTAGATAGTACAGTACCACATAGATATTGCGGCACATAGGCTCATTCGGATATAACGAACAAATAATGCCGGTCACTAAAATTTTGTTATAACCGAATTTTACTGTATAATAAAATACAAAGTATTAAAATTACTGAAAATAAGTAGATCAGTATTGAAATTTAAACAATAAAAAAAAAATATTAACAATACATATGGTCGAAACAATCTGCATGAAAAACAGAGTACAGAAAATGGAAATTGGATATTATCTAACAAGGAGTGTTGTACAAAAAATTTGAAAATAAGGAAGACATTATAAAACTGTAGTTCTCCCAGAATCCCTCTACGGTGCAGATGTTTAGAAATATTTTCAGAGAAAAGTAATGGACTAAGGTATGAAAATGGAAAGTACAGATTTAGAAAATTTGAAAAATTAAAAAAGTTTGTGAGAAGATAAACAATTTCAGGATATATTTATAGAATGAATAAAAACAGATTCACGAACAATATATGCAATACTTCAAAACAAATAATCAAAGATACAAGAAAATTTGGGGGAAAAGATTGATGAGTCTACATTTCCAGAGAAAAATAAAAGAAACTATGAGACATAGAAATGAAAAGAAGAAACAACTGAGTGAAAAAGTAAAGGAGTTTAGTAAAAGAACAAAAAGGAAACTATGTAAACATGATTCTCAGTGGTTGGAATAAAAAAAAATAGTACCTTATATTTTTAATTATAAAAAAGTCACAATGAGGAAGTGAGATCTAACAATTAAGGTTGGGTTGATATGCTGAAAGTTTTGTAAAAATTTCATTAAAAAATCTTTTTAAAACATTTATAATTTTATTACCTTATTTCTTTCATATTTTCTAAATGAATTATCATTTAGAAAATATGAAAGAAGTGTATATTACACTATGATAATTTGACAACAATGTATTTAACTAACACAAAGCAAACATCTGTTGGACGGGACAACTTGGACATTTTATTTGCATTGAATGTAAGTAATATCATTAAAAATATAAAAAATACCGATAAAATTTCACTTATATTTTGATTTGAATAGAAAACACAATTGAGATCAATGTATACATTTTATACTTTATAGATTTCGTTTTACAAAAAACATTCAAATGAAATAATAAAAACATAATACACCAAAAACTTTTGATAAAAACATTCATCATTGTCAACACCTAAGGATTATGAAAAATCAATAACCACATATAGCATAAAGGATAACATGCTAACCTGTTAAAGCTTGGTGACTAATTTACAATTACTACATGAAAAATAAAAGAAAATGGTGTTCTTATCAGGTCGCAATATCCACAACATAATTCTCTCTTCATTATTTTATAAATGCTCTATATATATATATAAATATTCAATACAACATAAATAAATACTTAACATTTTTATATGTGCAGACAAGTCTTATTTTACATTTAATATTGAGAATGTGAACAATATCGGATAAAAAATATGTGGGGTAACATTTAAAGCAAAGGTGATTTAAAAAATTTTAAAATGATAAGCCAAAATAATAAATCATATTTACCGAAATATAAGAATAGGGTATGAATACAAACTAAAGTTCAAAATTTTGGTGTTATCTAGTAATCAGATATTCATATAAAAGATTACCCTTGCAATTTTTACGAGAAATAAGGCAGAAAGAATAACCGAGCATTGTTTGACATTTCAATTTAGGAAACGTGCATGATTTCTCAGAACACCGGGAGGTTGTTAATTGTAAAAGAACTAATAACCAAATACAATACTCAAAAATTACCTATAAAAAATATTTTTTGATAGTTATATGCAAACTTAATTAAATTTTTTTGCTCCCTAATTTTTTAATGTTAATTCCAGAAATGATAAATTTTGAATCATTAAAATTAATGTTTAATTTAATAGCGATTTGAAAAATTAACCTCTTAAGTGGGTTTTAAAGAGTTATCTCGCAACACCCGATTTAAACAATTGTAAAACAAATAAATAAAAGTAGTTTTATACATTAACTGTTAGGATACCTAAATTGAACGTTTTAGCATGTTTTCACTCTTGAATTAGGAATTGATCTTAACATGGCATTCAATTCCATTAACGTGTTCTTTGTTTTCAGTTCATTGTGGCACGTAAGTGTACATGTTCTGATTTTTATTTTGATAATTTAATCGGCGACAAAGAATTTACCGATTCTAATAAAGACAATAATTGTATTTAAAGCAGAAGTGAATCATCTGACAGTTGAAAGTGAAATTGATGAAGACAAATTTACCACTAGTGATAGGTTAGGCATGAAAGTTGATATCATGGACAAAATGGATAATTTTGATGGCAGTGAAATTAAGCTATTTTGCAGTTTGAATTAACAGGAAATACATCTAATTAAAAATAACACTGAGCTGATGAAATTAACAATTTATGACTTAATTATTGAAATTTAAAAATATAATTTTATGGTTTACAAGAAAAAAAACAAAGCACTGGAGTTATAACTACTAAATTAAGAGTAAAAAATAAAAAAAACAATTAAGAGGTTAAAATGACATTTTCAATTACAAGATACATATTCAAAGATCAGCACAATGATAATAGGTTACCTGAATTTGAATTATGTGTTTACAATAGTTCATCAGTAAATTATTTTTTGATTGGAAATTGGTCTTAGAAAATACAGGGGAAAAATATAATTTGTCTTATATTCCGGTGAATATGACCACACTAAAATTTTCATGCTACAATTCTAAAATACAAATATATACTAAGTCTAAATAAAATATAAACACTTAAAATTTAAACATTCAACTAGATGATTAAGTTACCAAAAGTACACATAATAATTGAACAAATGATATGTGTTGAAATTATTGAAATATACAATAACTTTACTACAAACCAAAAATAAATAAAAAATTTGACAATTCAATGTTGAAAATACATCCAAATATTGACAAGATACGTAATCGATTCGTTGTATAAAATTTTGCAAAACAGGCAAAATATTACTAGATATGTAAATAATTTTTTCATGCATATTACTAGACATAAATTAATGAAATGGGTGATTAAGTCATAAGAAATATAATTTGAATATTAAAATAAATTTACAATAGGTAAAAATATAATATGAATAAATTTCTCTCTATGCACAATTACAAATACATACACGCACGCACGCGTGCGCAGGCAGACATACACTCAAACACACAGACTGTCATATCGTCATGATTGATTTAAATATATATATATATAAAACATCTCAGAAGTAGATCCATACAAAAATAACATGGTAAGAAGTATTATGTTAAGCTTATCTTCCGGGAAGAGAACAAATTTAGAAGTTTGGATGATTACATGAAAAAAATAAACAAAAAATGGAGACTGGAGTGATCATACATCTGACAAATTTATTAACACTGTCCACTGGAGTACACAATTTTAAATACACAACAAAAATAAGTAGCCTATTATGAAATGGTGTTATTAATTTGCTTGTACATTTTAAGACTTGATTACACGTAACGAGTTAAGTGGTCTCAATGCTCTCGGTCGAGTGCTTGGTTGGTATACATATTACCGAGTTCTCGGTTGAGCGTTCGACCCAATGTGGTGAGAGTCACTCGGACCCTGTTCTATTTATTAGACAGAGTGCTCAAACCCCCACCCTACCGACACCGACTCGGTAGCTGCTCGGCATGTTTAAACACACACTCAGTACATACTTACCAATAGTTTCACATCCACTTTGTCATTGTTTCTTAGTACCTCTAGTTGATGTTAAAAGAGGCAAATCATAAGTGGGGCTATGCTAAAACCAAAATCATTAAAATGTATAAATTACATTCATGTTTGTGGAACTTCAAGCTACAACTACAAAAAAATTTAAACATTGATGTACAACTAACTATTTAAGTTTCAGTACAACTAAACTAGCTTGCTTTTTGATCGAAATTGAACTGACTCACCGCAAAGTTGAAAAGAGAAATATATATATAAACATTCTCTCACCCACACTACTGTCTCGGCCTAATGATATTTTGCTGTCTCGCCACTGTACTCATTACGTGTAATCAAGGCTTGAGATTTGATATTACTGTAGAGAAATGTAAAATGCTTATTGAATATCAACAGATTTATATTAATAGATTTTAGCTAGTTGAGCCCTGACATGATTAGTTAATGAATACATATTTGAATGAGTGATTTTAGATGTTATTTTTTGGTGATCAAAAATTTAATCGAATGACTTGTTTTTTAGGAGAAATGTCTCTATATTCTAAACAAAACCAAAATTCTTATTTTTATGTTTTTCTAATTTAAAATATAAAAATTTCATTTTATCACAGATCCAATCAGTACATTCAGTTGATTAACATTTTTCAAAGCAGTCCTATTGTATCATAAAATATAGTACCAATATAATATTTTTGTATAGTTCAACTTCCAAATAAAATTAAACACGCACACATACATAAATTACATTAGATACTAATAAATAGAGAAATTAGACACACTAATTTATGTTTCTGTAATAGATAAAATAGCAGCCACAATAACTGTCTTATACATTTGAGGCATCCTTGCTGGTTGAAGGAAGTGTCACGTAATTAGAGGTCGTTCCTAACCGACAATATGACATGGATGAAGGAAGTTTAGCAGCAGTTGCCTGCTGCACGACCGGTACTGAACCGGCAACAACATATCCTTTAGATGCAGGTGCAGGTAGTGGTGATGCAGCTGCAGGGGGTGTGGAAGCGTCTTTGCCGTCGGGCCAGACAGGTGCATGTGAAACGTATCCACGAGCAGGCATACTAGGTTTTGGAATATTAGTTGGGGGCACATAGCTGACATATCCTTTTTGTGCGGGTTGAGGATTACCCACTCTGCTATAGCCCGTCCCTCTGCTAAGATATCCAGGGTAACCAGGATCTGGTTCACTGTTGTTAAGCGATACATTATCCGTAGATAATGCTCCACCTAAAGTAACATAAGGAGGAAGCAGCCGTGCTTCATCACGATTCGATGAAACATTTCGCTGTCGTAATGATGTAGGTGGGGATGATTCTTCCATGTATATACCATCAGGTGACTCAGCTCTCTGAACAGACAACAGATAATACAAAAATTACATTTCTTTACTATAAACTGATTTTTTTTAGTTTCTCTTGCTCTACATAAAAAAGGGAAGGAAAGTATTGTTTCATGTTAAAATTGAGTTTTCACTGGACATTTTATGGTCCCCTGAACAAAAAAAAAAAAAAAAGTTTTTACAGATTTGTGAGGGTGTGCCCACACAAGTCTGTCTGTCTGTATAGATGTACAAAATATCTCAAAAATGGAAAACTGTCTGAAGTTGAAATTTAAAACTTAAGTTAGGTTCCGTACGAGGACACAACGCGAGCATTTTCATCGACATCAGTTAACTGGCAGTTTATTCTTAAAACTACTCCTATGAATTTGTTTTAAATCGCTTCATTTATTACATTTTTGTGGCCTACAAGATAGGGCAAGAAGCATGTCTGCTGAAATTCGTGGGGCAGGGTTATGCTCTCCTAATTTTTTTTTTTTTTAAAGATGATGGCCTTAACCCTTTCAAACCCAGGTATATACATTGTCACCAGTGAACTATGCGAAAAACTCACTGATGACTATATATCGTCACAGGCGACTATGCAAGAAACCCCGGGTGCCGATATATTGTTGCAGCCATTTGGTTATTATTTAACGTGTTTATTATATATATTTTTTAAAACTGAGATTGTTTTAAAAAGTACATATTATTTTTATTTCATTATATTGAAATATATATTTTGGTGAGTAATTCAGTTCTTTTTTGTTTCTTACATGGTAAGCTATGTCCTTCTGTCTCCACTCTTTGCAAGTTGCAGACATTTATAGAAAAGCTCATTATGAGTTTAATATTTACTCTAGCACCAACATTTTTTCCCAAGCCGAATAAATATTTAGAATGATATGAAACAGTTTCCCAAAGATAAATTCCTACTGATTTATTTAGTAAAAATTGTTAAACAAATTTTTTGCTGTTTTTTATTTTATTTTTAATTTTATACAGTTTTGATGATTAAAATATGGTTAAATACTTGTATAAATAATTCTATTCTCTAGAACTCTTCATTCCCTTGATACCAATAACACAATAATAGCATGGGTTTTAGCAAAGATATGAAGCTTTAACCAAAACTCCACAAATCTGACATTTGAGCACTGGTCATTTTCAGCATTTTTATTAAAGTGATATAAATGTAAAAATTTTTAGTACTAATTTTTTGGGTCGGGGTTAAAAAGGTTAATATGCAATTCAGGAAAGAAGTGTATAATTGAAGTTATAGAAAATGTAAAAACCTACACATTTTATTTAAGCATATTCTTCTACAGAGCTTAATTTAGCATCAATTAATTGGTGATTTTCTATATTTTGCTCATCAAAATCTAATTTCAACACAGGTTGATTTTCTTAGCGTCAATCACCACAATTAAAATTAGGTTGTTTTTTAATTTTTACATCAATGCCAAGAAAAAAATTTTGTGAATGTTTCACACCAGATTTTTCCTTTTATTAAAACTATGGTTTGGAGGTCAAAGGCAGGTAATTGATACTGGAAGGAGAACCGATACCAGATACAATTCATCGTTTAATGTGCACTGGTACCTTCAAACGGTCTTCTGCAAGTGCAGTTGGTCAGCTCTAGTCTGCTAATGCTGCTTCTATGAGTCCTTGGCTCAACCTCTAGGCAATGGAAATGGCATTTGGGTTGTCATTATGCACCACAATGAAAGAGAATTCTTTAGTTACCGCGTAGGTAAGTATTTCTTATCTACCATAGTAATGAAAATAAATTTTACAATTTAACTATTAAAAAATATAACAAAACAAAATACTGAAGATGTGTCAAATACAAAGAAACACTTTAAAGGTGAGTATTTACTGCATTACTGTAGGTTTTATTAAATTAACAACAATTTATTATAAATATATTTTTAACTATTTTTTTATTTTTTTAAAAATCCCTAATGAGTGTACGTTGCAATCTGTTCAATTCAGAACAATAAGCAACCCTATGATCCAATGAGAAGAGGATGATTCATATGATGTGTAAATGAGATTTAGTCTTGTACAGACCCAGGCCAACCATTCCTGACAGAATATGGTTAATTGAACCCCAACAATCAAAGTACACCGGTAACCACTGTCTAGTATTCAAATCCGTATAATAGTAACAACCTTTACAAGGATTTGAACCAGGAACCTTCGTCTCCAAAAATCAGCTGACTCGCCACGATGACTTTACCACTAGACCAACCCAGTGGGTAAATAAAATATAAACCAAATTGTTTTATTAAAATTAAGCAGATGTAAACATACCTGATCCGCCTCGGTACCAGAGTCTGATATATGAGTCCCTGATGTAAGAGAGGATGAAACACTGTCATCACTTGGAGCTGACGAACAGCCTGAGCTGTCTCCATCGCCATCTCCATCACATTCACTCTCCTTCTTCAGCAATAGCAACTGGGAAGAAAACATTAGCAATGATTTAATTATTTAAATTTTTATCCAGACAGAACTCAAGATGAGAATTGAATAAATCAGTATCAATATTATATTTCTCAATAAGAGTTACAAAGAACAAAAAAAATAATTTACATAAAAACTATCACAGATTCCTTAACAAAAGAGATAATATTAAAAAGATCAAACCCTGTCAATTATAAATTCCTGCATCGTATAGTACTTCTGCACAATTAGATAAGACTTCAACTCCTTTTTTAATCTTTTCTCAAAATCAATCAAACCGAAATTTTGTGTCAAGACGAGACTATAGCTTTGATCCAACAAATCCAATACATGATAGTTTTTTCATAACGAGATAACCTATAAAATTCTGTAAATTCAGAACAGTGCCTTACTGTAAGGTAGCCATGAGGCTTTCCATCAAACCATCACTTTTTTCTAATCTTCCACACAGTATGGACTCCTTAAAAAATAAGTAAGGTACGGTTAAAATTTTATTTTTCTTAAAATAGTTTCCACAGCGTACATTATTTATAGATGTGACCGGAAACATACTTCCAGAAGTAACTGTGCTTATATAGTCAAGATTACTTCTAACCAATTTAAAGGATTACACAAAAACAATCACCATAATGTATCATTGTAGCAGATAAATGATAACTAATGATTTATTTTAAATTTCTTTACTAACCTTTTGTAAATGCCTTGAAATTTAAAATCAAATAACATTAATATAAAAGAAGAAAAAATCGAATTATACCAATCGTAAAAAGAAGAAAACCGTAAGACAGATAAACAATTCGATAAAACAATAAAATTGAAAAATATGACATATTCCATATTTATACATTAGGGAAGTGTTGATTCTTGATACTTGAAAAAATAATTGTTATCAAGAATAGACAGTAAAAAGTTGATTCTTCAATACCGATTCTCTAGTTTTTAAACTGTTTTCTAATCCTGTTTTCCAAGATAAAAAATATTAAAATAGTTTGGTAATTTTGGCTAGGGGGGAAAACTACCATTTAAAAAATATTTTAAATTGTCATTACTAATTTGACGAATCTTAATCGTATACTGGAGTCCAACCGCTTGTTTTTATATGAGAATATAGTTATTCGAAAAAGGAATGAGTAAAACATTTATTGAACTACAAGAAGTCGATCGATTATGATTCGTTACAAGAAGTTGATCACGATTCGATACAATCAGTTCACAAGATTGGGCTTTAATGGTGAATAAATTGTATACATTATACATTTATACTGTTTATGTCAGTTTTTGATTCTTTAAATTTTTATTGTAATGTAAAACTATGAACGCGTGAATGTGTCGAGGTGCTTTCGATTATTTCGAGCAGTTTCAATTGATTGATCAATGCTGTTGTATCACAGTAAAGGTAGAACTTCTGGATACGGTTATAAGCTCAAGGTTATACTGACAAGTACACCTGTGTTTCAGTGTTGTTTCATTGCGTTGTATCGTAAAAGTTATAATATAACAAAATCATTTTGTCGTTTGATTATATTTTGAGATTTAGAATTTAATTTATACATCAGTTTTATTTTATTAGTGGAACTCATTTTTGGTATCAAAATCGAGAAGCGAAAAATATGGGTATCAACACATCACTAATATATATATATGAACATTTAAATGAGCAAAAGACATTTCGAATGAACAAATCAAATTAAGGAATGGTGTGGTAAGGCTGCAGCTGCCATCTGCTATAAATATGAAAAGAGTTCGATCTCAAACAATTAAATAGTTTTATACAAATGATTTAAAAATTTTAGTCAATTTTTGTTATTTTATATCCTCTGGTGATGATGGATCCACCGAAATATGTAAGTTTTTGAATAAAATCATAAATAAATAAAAATTAAGGTAGCTAAAAAGGTAAATAAATATATGAAAATATATTTTATACATTAGAATCACTAGTTGGTTAAATTTTAAGTTGGAAACATTTATTTTTGCAATTACTGCTAATGCAGACGGTGAAGGATGAAATGATTTTTTTTGTAATGTATGGAAATATGCCGTGCCTGAATGGGATTCGAACCCAAGACCGCATGATGAGAGGCGAGCACATTACCAATAATTAATTCCTGAAAAACAAATAAAATTTCCTGTTTCATTCTAATGTAATTGAAACATAATATGACAGTGTGATGCAAGTTATTTATCAATAGTGCACCTAAACTCAATTTGTAAGACACCTTGTTCATGCCCGTGAGTGGGTGAAACAATTTATCTTATAGCTCAGATTTTTCTTACATATCAAGAATTTGGCAATGAAAATAAAATTAAATCACCTCTTGGTCTGGTGGAGGATTGAACATGTCGTTTAATTCAGGATCCTTCTTTCTGTTATCAGGTGGCCAATTATGCATTCTTGTTTGACAATCAAGACTTTCCTTAACCTGTAATAAAAAAATAAAAAATTGAAATACTATTTCTATTTATTAATTTATCTAAAAAATTTAACAAACAGTTTGGACGAAAAATCAGTCAAGTTAGAGTACAGGTAGAGTTTGATGGTGTAGGAGTTAGAAAAGCATCACATGAATAGAAAAAGAAAGGAAAAATATAAGAAATAGATTGAAAGATAATAGAATGGAGACAGTATGGTGGGGATATTAATAGCAGAGAAGTATGTATACCCATATCGGCAAGAAAGCTGGATACAAAGGGCATAAGAAATCTAGTATACTTGGATAAAAGAAGAAACTTGGAGAAGGATCATGGCATGGAGAAGTCATTATGGTAAACAAGAAAAAAAGATGTACATTAGCCACCTAAAAATACCGAATTATACTCTCACAAAAAAACATCATAACATTTTTAGACTAGCAGAGAGCCTACCCTCCTCCTGACATGAACAAACCATCATAGATTTATCTGCCCCTCTCTCCATATCAAGCTGTTTATCCCCAATTGTTCCCTAATTACATAATTTCTTATTATATCTCTTCTTGTCTCTCCCGACATACTCCTCTTTAACTTCATATCTACTGTTTCCACTGCGAATGTCAAGATTGTCACAAAATATGCATTATACATAATTTTCTTACAATACATACAAACTCGTTAACCCCAAACTACGCTTCTCACACTTTGGAAGAACCGCTTACTTTCTGCATTCTTTTACTCAACTCTTTTTCAAAGTTTTCACCTGATAAGATAAAAGTTTGCAAATATGTGAATTCAACAACTTCCTCCAGCACCCTAACATAAAGCCTTATTCCACATCCCTGCCTTCCCTCCTCACATCTCTCCTGTACCAGCACTTTACTTTTTTCTCAATGAATTCCAAAGCATAGATAACTATCTTCTCTTCATTCCACAACTGCAGAGCCCTTTCCACCTCCTCGTCTGATTTTTCCCAGATAATCAATCATCTGCAAACAATAAATTCCCAGAGTATTTGCTTTGATCTTCTTTTTAACGTTTTGGCGTATTCCATTAATGAATACAAACAACAGGAGGTGGGATAATACACTACCTTACTCTGGACCAATCTCTATTGAAAACCAATTGTCTTTGCACAGCTACTACTTCCCTCACATATACCCTTTAAATACTTAACTACAATGATATAAAATATATTTGTTAACACAAGTGTAACATTAACATTACTTACAATTTTCGTAACTTTAGGATCAAGTTCTGGTGGCAAACTGACACCAACATCCATAGCTTTTTTGCATTTTTCCAACGACCTGGAAAAACAGAAACAATAACAAATGAATTAAAAATAATGATAAATAGAAACAAATAATGTCAATATAATCAAATCATGAATAAAATGCATATTTATGTGAACTCCAATGAGTTGTTCACAATGATTTAGTTAAACCAATGGGTGGTTGATACATCAACCATTAGTGCAAAAAGGATTTTTTTTCTGTACTTCTTAATTATTTCAACTGAAATCAATTGTCATCCATATTAGCAAGATAAATATTTTTGTAAATTGACCTGAGTTCAATAAATCAAATGCTATGCACTGGGAGTACTTCAGTGACCTATTATTGGACCACTTTCTGCTGTTTATAATGCTTACACATTCAGTTTTTCTTTCGTAACTATCATACATAAAAGTTGTTCTTACACTGTGATACTTTGTAAACCAGAAGTTTTGTTTTAATTGTTATTTTTAGATAAATTATATGATGTTAGTAAATTTTTTTATTTTTACACTCACCTCGTTAATAAAAAAATTTATACAAAAATACATGTTAAAAAGTATGTGTAATATGTTCATGTTTTCAATTGAAAACATAGTGTTATTAATGTTTTGTCAATTTCCCTACATGCAACACCTTAAATGCTGAACAATTTTCAAAAAAAAAACCATGCAGTTTATAATATACTTAAATTGATTGTGTATTATTAGCTTCTACAATAAAAGAATATTTCCCTGTACATAATAAGTATTAGGTGTATGAAATTACGACACTACACTGAAGGAAAAAAAGAAAGAAAACCAACTCTAAACCAATAAAAAAAAAAAAAACCACCACATGGTGCAGAATAGATTGCCTTTATTGTCTGAGTGTATAGCATATAAATCAAACAACATAATTTTCAGCACTGTACCAGACAGTAAAATAATAATTACTTTATATATATGTACACATTAAGTGATATTAAAATATATAAATATACGCAAAAATTTGTAATATTGAGACAATTTGGTTCCCGAATTCTCTAGTAGGACTAAGATTTTAAAATGTAAGTGTAAATAATAATAGCTGATAAATAGGGTTAAATGTTAAGAAATGGTTAGAAATGTAGTGTATGAAAGGTTAGTACAGGTATATTGTGAGGGTCGGTGTACCTATTTAAATAATTGGCCCTTTCATAACCCCTTTGTTTCAATCCTAATTTGTTTACCTTTTGTTAAGATTTATACAAAAACCAACAGAAAGATTTAGTAGTTTTATATACTTATGTTAACCCTTAAATCTCGAGATGCCCCAGTGCAATCGACCCTGCGCTGCTGTAAACATTCAAATATCAAAGCACGCTCCCGAATAAATAATTTATCTGATTTCACTATTGATAAAAAATTATGAAAAAATTACAGCTGTTTTTTATAATAAGTATAAATATTTTAAATATACAAATATATAATAATCAGTTTTGCTTTCCGTTTGCTAGACAGCAGGAACAATTTGCAGGCACAAGAAAAGCATAAAAAGTTCATATTTTATGCTATAACTTGCTGAAATTGTAATTTAGCATAAAATTGTACATACCACATTTTGTAGAAGACAGTTTCCTGAATAAAATGATATATCACATTACTACTTTGGGTAAAATTTAGCAGAGTTACTATAGTTTGAAATTTATACTATTTTTCTTAATGTTACCGAAAGTCATGTTTGTTTTGATAATACAAGCATTCCCCTCCACATTCCATTGTCAATGAAGGTTATTCCACTCATATAATGGTTTAGGGTAACAGGAACAAAGAATAATAGAGGTAAAAAGGTGTAGGGGTAAGAGTAGAGAAGGAAAGGATAGAATTAATAAGGCAGACAGAGATGATTATAATCTTCTCTCTCAAAATATGTGTGCGTTGGTTTTCATAAACTATGTCCTTGATTACTTCAAAAAGACACTGAACTAGAGAAAGGATATCGTATTACCAACACAAAATTGATATATTTCCAAGTTTGATAGCGACGAAACGAAGATGTTAAGTTTGCAACTTACAAGCTGTTCAAAAGTTCTAACCAACAGCAATTCCCATACAATTGTATATAAAAAAACCCTACATTTTAAGGCACGTAATTCGAGATATCATACGCACTGAAAGCTTTATAAATAAGTCTGCTACGACTATCTTAAGCTGGCAACGTCTGGAGACGCAAAAAGGGGTTTTCGTTAACTTTGTAAGGAGAATTTAGTAAATTAAGTGCCAGTTAATTTAGTTACTTGGTTAAGTTATTTAATGTTATTAGTTAATTATAATTAGTTTGTTATTTATTATAAGTAATTTAATTGTAATTTACTCGTAGATTTAAGACACATTATTAATTGTAATTTATAATGTGTAATAAACACTTGTAATTTTAAACGATAGTTTGTCAATTTTACCCAGATCCTGAAATGGACCTTGGCAAGAAGTGTCACAATATATACCTCAGAAAGAAAAGTAATATTACTCCCTAATATCACTAATAATGTCTGACATATCGGATGCTATGCACTGACACGTTAAACAATGTATTTATGAACAAAAGCTTAAAACCTGTTAAAATGATGTAATAAATTAGACTTACCATCTGGTGCAGTATGCTAAACCAAAGACTAGTGCAATAACTGCCATAACTACAAAGATGACAACAAGAGCTTGTAATGACTTTGGAAGACCTACAGACAGAACAAATCATACATCAATTAATAATAATAATAATAATACACAAAAAAGCAGAAAAATACAAAAATATTTCTTTAACGTTACATTTACAGATCTTCGAAGCTTCAAGGAAGTTTTTCAGATTTGCCTGAAAATTGAACATACTGAGAGATACCAAGGCTGAAGAACAAATGATAGGTGGGTGGTTTTTGATGAGTTTAGAGAATTGTCATTTTTTTATCTAGTCTACAATCACTTGCTGACCTTCTAGTATAGAGTAGAAAGTTTTATCATATTCCATAAGGTTCTATTAAGTTCTCTTATTATTTCTCCGGATTATTCTATTATTGTTTTGAGTATTTATTAATCTGGATTACTCTTTATGGTTATTATAATTAGAGCTGATCCTCTTGTTGACCAGTTAGTATGGTGTGAACCACTATGAAGTTAGTTTGTTTCTCTCTACAGCTCAAAAGTAACAGTGTGGTGTAGCGTCTCCAAGATAGGAATTTTTGGTAATTACTTTTTTGAAGAGAGGGGATTTGGAGTTACTGTGATATCAGTGTGCTACATCAAAATGTCAAAAAAAACTTACAGTGACTAGAACTGTAAAGGCATCAGCTGTACATGAAAGAAATGTGGTTCTAACAGGATCATAACACAGCTCACACAGCAAGAGCATAATGGAAGCGGTTCAACAAATTTTTCCTGGACAAGTAATTTCACGATTTGGTGATGTTTCTTGAGTTACAGGTACTCCCGATCTATCAATTTGTGGAGGTCCTTGAAATCAAGAGTGTATGTGAACAAACCATGCACAATTGAAGACCTAAACATTTTAATTTGTCAAGAAATTGAAGCTGTGTCGAATGAAATGTCAATGAGAAAGCCATGTAGAGCTTTCAGAAGAGGCTCAGAATTTGCTTCCCACAAGAAGGGTGTCATCTTACTTTACATTATACTTGATATTATTTTCCGAACGTAATTAAGGTATGACGATTTCAAAAATACAACAAAATATTATTTTTTATCGTAACAAATTTTATATCATTAAAACACCCGAAGTTATTTAGTAATGAAAGACATGCGTTTCCTCTATTCCATCCTGTATAATAATTTTTGTTCAAGAATGTGGGCATGCAAGTAAATTAACTCATATAACCTCCCAAAAACCACTTTAGTATCTTCAGGATAAAATGAAACAAACATCAGTTGAAATTCAAGTAAAAACATTTTACATAATTACAATACTCATAATACTATAGACATAATTACGAGAACGTAATGACACTAGTATTTGTTCATGTGATGACTCACCCGTATTAAAGCAACTTCGACTACCAGGTGATGACCATTGACCAACAAAAGTAGCATTATCTTCGGCACGAATATTAACAGCACGAACATATACCAAAAATTGCTGTCCAACATTTTCCATCTGATCACACTGCATTTCAATTACTGCACTATTCCCTGTGTTAAAAAAATCAATATACAAGATTAAAAAAATACCTCATAAGAAGATTACTGTTCTCAGTTCTTTTCCAGTTTATTGTTACAAAACAAAATTTTCTATTTATTAAAATGAGGCACTAGACTGAATAGTACGTAAACTTATCAATGTCCCAATGCTCTTGAAAATCATTCCATTCTATTTTACAACCGTCACCTTCACTCTATCCACCACAAGGTCTACATGTACAATATAACCTCCATTACCCAAAATAAAAGGGACGATCCAAATAAATTTGAATAACCGCAATTTCGATAACAAAATGAAGGTAATTAAGTAAAAAATATACTTTTAGGTTATAAAATATACTTTTAATAAGCCTGTCAATGTTTCTACATATATATACAGGTGTCCCAAAATGATTCATTAAACTTTACAGGTGTGTTCCTTTTATTAAAATAATGAAAAAAGTTCATATAAACATATGTCCAAAAATGCTTCATTAGCGAGTTACAGCTACTGGAAAATTTCACCCTGATTTCAGTTCCCCAGGTGAAATTTAATCATACTGAATTTTTTGAAGGCCACTTTTAAAAAAAAATTTAATGAATTTATATGATGATATTCGGTCTAAAAAATTTAATTAAACAAGTCCTAGAACTGTACTAGAGACATCTGATACAAAACACACAATAATGATAAAAAACATGTTTTTAACATTTAAACTGCAATAATTTTAGAATAAACAATCAAATTTTAGTAACAAAATTAGTGGAGAATTTAATGCTGAAAAATTTGATGTAAGTTTAATTAATAATAAAAAAATACTAGTTCAAGATATTACGGTATACTTTAATACAGAACAGTACTTTTACAAGAGAAAATTTTGAAATACATAGGCAGCCTCAAGTCGCACTTAACTGTACAGTACTGTACATTTAATTGTTTTTTCAGAGCCATTTTGGTTGAACGCTATTTTGGTTAAAAATATTTCAGTTAAGAGAGGATTTGCTGTGTAATAAAAATATAATTTTGAGAAAAAATCAGTTATAAGTTCTGAGGCTCCCATCTTTTCATGAACTGCCTCATCTCTTTCATTTTGGAACCTATAACTAGGGTGCTAAGGAACTTATTGATTGCTTTTCCAGGTCTTCTTGATTTCACTCCATCCATTACTTTTTCTAAGTATCACTTAAACCCATTAAGCATTTTAATTTTAGGAAATATTTATATCCCAATGATTTAATTTTTCTTATGACCCATTAAATTATGATCTTTTTAAAAGTTCAATAATTATGACATAAAACCATAAATTCCTTCAGATCAATGTTATTTTAAAATAAATTTCATTGCTGTAACTTCAAATTGTGAAATACGAGAAAGGAAATTATCAATCTCAACTCCCGATTGAAATTATCTGTTTTGTTTGTGATATTCAAAAAAAAAAAAAAAAAAAAAAAAAAAAAAAAAAAAAAAAAATTAATCATGAGTGAATGACACAAAATAAAAATCAACTTCTGGTCGACTAAAATCACTAATTGGCGCTAAAGTCTGTAGAACAAATCCTTGAAAAAAACAGAATAAGAATTTCTCACTGATATAAAACAATGTGCCAGACACGTCCACAACAAATGCCTTATTAACAAGAGTTATGAACATAAAAATATGACGGTATTCCCAATTTTTACAACACAAAATAATATTATATAACTTACCGAACACACGATGAATTTTAGAATCATTTTTGCTTTCATTAGAATGGGTCACCATGATTTCATAATAATCAATAGGTCCTCTTGGATTCTGTGGAGAATTCCACGACACCATGACTTCAGTTTTGTTTACATAATTTGTGTCAATATAAGGCTGTTCAACTAATCCAGGCACTGGTAAACACAAAAAAACAACATATTTAAATGACTATTTCATTAATTACTTCTAAGGAATATAAAGGAAACATATAAACTTAAGCCAATATTTATTTAAATATTCCAACGCTGCCAAAGTGAAAGTACGAACCTGGTAAATTAAACATACCGAATCGTACTGTTCTTCCAAAATACACTCTGTAGTCGAAACCCACATATGCTGACTGTCATGCATTAGTCCAAAGCCCAAGTACTCTTCGGTCTTCGTATTTAACTCATATGTAAAAACTATTACAACATATTTTCATGATTCAGCTTTCAAGAATGATTCAATAATTCACTAATGTTTGATTGTCAACAATTACAATGCATTCTGATGGTATCTTTCCTTTCTCTTGCCTATATGAATATAGGAAGGAAAGTATTGTGTTCATGTCGATTTTTCGAAATCAAGTTTTCACCGGATCTACACGTTTTCAGACACCATTTACCCAAAAAACATGTTTTTAACAATTGGTCTGTGTGTGAACAGAATATCTCAAGAACAGAACATTGTACAAACTTGAAACTTAAGTTAGACACCACTACCAGAACCGACATGAACACTTTCATCAAAATCGGTCAACCGGAAGTAGTAGTTTATTCGTGTCATTTTTCACTTTTTTGCCATTTTCTCAAAAACGACTCCTACAATTTTTTTTAAAAATCACCTCTTTACTAAATTTTTTATACAGAAAAATTCTTAAAATAAAAGTCGTAGATCTTTTAATTCCCTATAAAATTTGATTATATTCACTTTTATTGTTAAATGCATGGATACTAAGGTCGAAATCTTAAAAATCCATTATGGTTTTTTATGAAAAAAAAAAAAACTAAATCACTAATTACCGATAAACTAAGCGTTATACAAAGAAATGTTTAGAATAAAAGCTGTAGGATTTTAAATTTTCTACAACTTTGGTTGTATACACTTCTGCCCTAAAATGCATATTAAGGCCTCAATCTAAAAAAAAAACAGTTTTTTCTACAAGAGAACAGCCTTCCCAAGGATTTCAG
Organism: Catonia carolina; assembly: GCA_035578175.1. Lineage (NCBI taxonomy): Eukaryota > Metazoa > Arthropoda > Insecta > Hemiptera > Achilidae > Catonia > Catonia carolina. Next base: position 29,990,704 of record JAQMRL010000007.1, on the reverse strand, counting down.
AAACAAGGTGCCTACCCTATCTTGTACAGCATAAAAAATGTAGTAAATTGGGCAATTTAAAAAAAAGTAAAGAGCCGTTTTTGAGAAAATTGTAAAAATGTTAAAAATTACACAAATAAACTACTACTTGCGGTTGACCGATTTTGATGAAATTGTCTGTGTAGGGTCCTCTAGTATTACTAACTTAAGTTTCAAGTTTCAACTTTGTACAATGTTATCGAGATATTTTGTTTATACACACACACACACACGCACGTGGATGCACACACCAATAGATAAAAACATGTTTTTTTGGTTTAGAGGGTTGGAAAACAAGTATATCCAGTGAAAACTTGATTTCGAAAAATCTACATGAAAACAACTTTCCTTCCTATATATTCTCAAAAAAAACCATGTTCAAAAAACCATATTCACCAAAAAACATGTTTTTTTGGTTTAGAGGGTTGGAAAACAAGTATATCCAGTGAAAACTTGATTTCGAAAAATCTACATGAAACAACTTTCCTTCCTATATATTCTCATAGGCAAGAAGACCCATAACAGACAGCAAAACCCTGCCCATAACAGACAGGTGGAGTGTCAAATTATTTACACTCGATCTGTTAGTTGCAGGGCTAAAATAAATAGTTCTGTTTCTTATCACATGGTCAGCCAATTAAATGACTGAATCATTTAAGAACAGAAGAGGTAGAGGTGTAAAAGACACTAATCAGAGTTATCTCCTCTGAAAGTAATGAATTTCATTATACAGCCAGACCCTGTGGTGAATGAAGTGAAGGTGTTATTTGCAGAGTGGAAAATATGTGCTTTTCAGAGGGCTCGGCATGCTGATAAGCGTACTTTTCCACTCAGTGAGGAAGGCAATGGTAAACCACCTCACTCCTCGTTTTACTTAGTAAAACCTCTAGAGGTTCAAACCAGCCTTTTGGCTGATGACCTAAACAACAACAGGCAAGAAGAATTAAAATTTTTTTTAATGTTTATAATCTTTACTCACTTCCAGTAAGAGTCCTAACCGAACGAGCCACAGAATGAGGAGAACATGTCACAGTACAAGCAGAAACACTGATGTTGTAGTTATAATAACTCTGTAGATTTTCCAATTTTTTCTTCTAAAACATTAAAACATGATTATATATTAGTGAAAAACCTCAATTAACACATTGGTGCCACATTACACACTAAGATGTCAGAATATGTACTATTTACCAACTATAACTATGCCACTACAGCATGAAGTGGAGGGACAAATTTCCATGCTGTATGTGAGGTCCCTATAGTAACCATGAATACTAATGTTCATTATAATGCTTTCCACCATTGATGAATTCTGCTATTCCACACGTTTAGACCGATCTGAATGTTTGACAGTGTTGTCAGATTGTATGAATGGATTGTTGTACGTACAACCTAACAAATATTATGCATGCATGTGCATAAGAGCCACAGTAGTTCACTCGTGTCTTGCATCTCGTACTGAACACATTGATTATAAAGTGCGTTAATATGCAACACTTTATAATATAATCTGGTTGTATGTTTGTAGGTAATAACTATTATTGAAAAACAAAAAAATAATGGCTGAAATATATAACAGAACTACAAGAGCAAGTATTGGCAACATTGTTGGCAAGTCATTGGCTAGCTATGAAGAGGGTAGGGGGCAATGTGTAAGTTCAGAGCTCATCAACACTGAAAAATAGTACAGTTATTCCTCAGACATTCACACCAATTCTATGAGCACTACAGTGAAAGAATTTTAATTACCTTTTGCCAGGAATTTTTAAACAAATTTTGTAAGACCACATTCAGACGTTGTAGTGTAATTATGAATAAAATTTCTAGATCAAAAATGTTTTTAGAGAACTAGAAAAACAAAAACGTATTTAGCTAATGAATCACTGAATGAATTATTTTAAAATAGAAAAAATCATTCAGGTATACAGATTAAGCCAATCAGCGGCATTCTATTTTTTTCGCTGCAGTGCTACACCTGAACCTGAGGTGCAACTGTAATATCCTAACCTCCATGCTAAACGTGTTAGCTACAAATTACATTTCAAATGTTCACATTTTTATATTTTTAAAAGTTTAATTTAAAGAAAATGATGTAGTAATTGTCAGAGTATTAATGCAGCGCCAACATTTATAAAAAAAAATCTCATACAACAAATACTACTTAAAATTTTTTGAAAATCAATTCTTTAAATCCTGTATTTTATATCTGAATAAAAATAAGTTTTACTGACAATCACACTTAGTGTCTTATATACTAATTAATACGGAAAAAATGTAAACATACCACTGGTAAATTCGGATCAACGTGTGGATTAAGAAGTGGAAGAAGAGGTACGTCTGCATGATTGTGATTATAATACACATTATAGTTACGCAATGCACCATTCTTGTTTAATGGAGGATCCCATTCCAACGTCATTGAAGTGTTAGTCAATTCGATAACTCTCACGTTTCTTGGTGGATCAGGGGCTGAAATCATTAATAAAAAATGACACGAATTATATAGTGCAAAAATGAAACTTACAAATACAACTAGATGTTATACTAATCCATACTGAGATATAGAAAAGAATAATATTACCAATCAGGTTGATTATAAATCCAGTTTTACTCCTAACAGAACAGTATTTACGGAAATGCAGTTTTTGTAGCAACTAAATAATTCCTAGTAAATCAACGGAATTAAATTTACTGTAATAATCTTGGTTTACAGCTAAGAGGAAAGATAAATCAAATTCCGGTTTAAAAACAAATAACATACTGTAAAGAATGTGTAACTATATTGTGAAAAGTCTAACCTTCTCTTGTCTATAACAGTATAGCCTAATTTTCTTAACTCTTTCTCAAACTTTCTATTTTTGAATCCACTCAAACATCCACACTTCTAAACCAGTCTCTTGCTGTTTCATCTTTTATTGCTAAAAGGAATTTTACCCCCTCAGATTGAAATATAGACCAATCCTTTTTCTGTCATTCTCTGACATTCTGCACTACACATTACAACCAGGTTGTGGTATATTTTATACATTAAGATTTTAGTCTTCTACGGTACCCTTCTATTCCATATACTGTATTTCCTCGATTCTAAGACCTTCACAATTTGATACCTCGAAAAGCGAGGTGTGTCTTATATTTAACATGTCTTGCAGTCACATTCACTTATTATCTTTGAACCGGTATATTTACACTCTAAACTACGTACGAGACATCTAATATACATGACAAGATAAAATAAATTATCTTTTAAAATAAAAATAAAATAAAACTTTATTAACAATTATTGGATTTCGTAGAAACGCAATCTTTGATTTTGAAACACAGTTTGTGAATTTCCAGCGCCATGTTATTAACCTACGAACTGAAAATATCTACTCTTGATCAGATAGGTAATACAGACGAAACTCCAGTCTATTTCGATATGCCTAGAAACTACATGGTTGATGTGAAAGGTGCCTAAGAAGTACGATAGAAAACTACTCGGCATGAGAAACTGTGAATAACAGTTATGTTAAGCATAACAGCCGATGGAAACAAACTTCCTCCTTATTTGATAATCAATCAAAAAAGTGAATTCAAGGAAGTTATTATTTCTATCAATATCATGTTTCATTTAATTCTGTTTTATCGCCCATTCGAGGTAATAAAATTTCACTTTATATTAGAAATAAGATTTTGACGATTTTTCTATATTTTATTTTTTCCAAAATTTGTACTGCCAAAATAAGCTACGTTTTAGAATCGAGGATATACAGTAATTCACTGCCCAATACAATTTCCCACCTTTCTGTAGTCTTATAATAGATAGTTCATAGTGTATACTTTCATTTGCAGAAATCTTACTTCCCAAATACATAAAACTTTCAACCAGATATTAATTGTTTTCTATTCAATTCAACATCTCCTTCCAAAAACCATAGTTTCAATATTATCCTGGCTAATCTTCAGTCCATACCTTTTCATTGTTCTAGATTACTTGTCCAAATCTGACTCCACACATTCTCTGCTTTTCACTCTATGTCATCTGCAAATATATTGTTATTTGCTTCTACTATTCCTTCCATTTGCCATTCCACCCTCCATCACTACGAGGGTGAATTGAAAAGTAATGCCTCCATCGCTACAACTATTATATTAATGAGCCAGACAGTCTCAAAAGTGGTTAGTCATGTAGCAACTCTTTGTAAACAAGTCACCCTAGTGGCAATTCACAGTCGCAACTAAAAAATTCAAAACAATGCTATCTGCCAGGAAAGTCATGATCACAGTTTTCTGGGATTGTGATGGTATTGTTCATATGGAGTTTTTGGAACGTGGCTGTACTGTATACTCCGAACAATATGTAGTTACCCTATTAAATCTGAAGTGATGGCTTTGAAGGGTTTGTCCACAAAGAGCCAATTCTACATCATGACAACGCTTGTCCTCACACAAGTCTGAAAACCCGTACAGCACTAGAGAAGCTTGGGTTTTACCTCATCCACCTTATAGCCCAGATCTTATGTCCTGTGACTTTTTCCTCTTTCTGAAGCTTAAGGAACATCTCAAGGGCATGCGTTTCTCTTTGGATGCAGAGGTGAGAAAATGGTGCCATACGAAAACTTCTGACTTCTTTTGTGACGGACTTTCCCAAAGTGTAGTACATTGGTGTAAATGTGTTGCTGTTAACGGCGACTATGTGGGAAAGTGATTATATTGGTGAGTAGGGGACAGTTTAATCTATCATTTCACACTAATATGTAAACAATATTTCCATTGCTAATAAAAGTTATAGTGATGTAGGCATAACATTTTGATACACCCTTGTACATTAAACAATGCTGGAGCCCCTAGTAACTTATATAAATACACATAAGAGAAGTAGACAACTTACCATCTTCTAGGGTAGTATTATACAAGTAATCACTCGGTAATCCTTCACCACTTTTAGTTAAAACAGTTATCGCCAGCTTATATGTAGTATATGGTATCAATCCGGTAACATTACCGTGAGCAGTCGATGGTGGATCACCCATCACTGTTGTATTACTGAATCCATCTGAAAATAAAAAAATGTAATGATAAACATTTACTACTATTCTGCCCTACTAAGAAAGAAGGCAGTAAGTGCAAAAAGCTGAATGTGGGAAAATAGCTTTAAAGTATTTTTGACAATCGTAACACAATTATTAATGTAACATCATGATTTTGTGATATATGGTAAAAGGGGAAGTTTTTTTAACTTCTTTTAAGTAAAAATTTACAACAATTGAAAAAGCAAATACTGCTTTTTTGCTTAGTAAACATACCTGGTTGGTTGGACGGGGTTGGTAGGAGAGGGAAGTTTGTCGACCAGAGGTTTCCTGATTTCGGATATCGGAGAATGAAATCAGTTCCATTGGGCATTCAGTTTGGAACAGTTGGTTAAAAAAGAGAAATTATTTGAAGATGTGACCAGTAGAACGAGTAGAAGAAGCAGAAGAAAGAAGAGAGATATTTAGTTTGAGGTAAATTCATTTCATATATATTGTTTTATTGAAGTCATGGCAGAAAAAGGTTGGCTATATTTAAAATAGGTTAGGGTAATTTAACGATAACTTTGTTAGAAATTGATGCATTTAATGTTTTAGTTGAATGCAAAGAAACATAGTTTTATTTATTTAGTTTTCTCATACTCTACTACTAGAGGTGACGCCCAATTTTTTATTATTTTTTTAAAATCCATATTCACGAATTTGCCCACAGGTCAATATTTAAGGTGGTTGAACCTTAAACTTTTGAAACCGATGAACTTTTATGACTAATCGACAATGATATACAAAGCAATAAATTAGTTGAGTATCAAATTCTACTAAGTAAAAAAGCAGTATCTGCAGCATACTAAGAAAGAATGCAGTAACTACAGTGCAGATACTGCCTCTTCCCTTAGAATCTGTATATACTGCTTTTTTCCCTTGTGAGCCTGGCAAAAACACGTAGATACTGCTTTTGAATACCTCAATATCTAAGTAACCATTGTAGATACGATTTTTTTAGTTAGTTCATTAGAGTGCTTGTAGTCCAAAACATAAGAATAAATTTAAAACTCAAAATCAAGAAATTTGCAGTTACTGCCTTTTTTCTAAGCACGGCAAGATTATGAAGTGTATTTTTACTTTCTCTTGCCTATATAAATATATAGGAAGGAAAATATTGTTTTTATTTCAATTTTTCACCGGATCTACACATTTTCAGACCCCCTGAACCAAAAAAAGCATGTTTTTAGCGATTGGTCTGAGTGTGTGAACAGAATATCTCAAGAATGGAACATTTTACGAACTTGAAACTTGAAATTTAAGATAGAAACTACTACCGGACCAGACACGAACCTTCTCATCAAAATTGGTCAACCAGAAGTAGAAGTTTATTTGTGTCATTTTTCACTTTTTTGCGATTGTCTCAAAAATAGCTCCAACGAGATTTTATTAAATCGTTTCATTTACTAAGTTTTTTATTCCCTACAAGATAAGACAGGCGCCATGTCTGCTGAAATTCTTGGAAAGGCTGTTTTCTCGTGAAAAAATTGTTTTTTTAAGATTGCGGCTTTAATATGCATTTTAGCGCAAAAAAGTATATAATAAAAGTTGTAGACAATTTAAAGTCCTATAACTTTTATTTCAAACTTTTTTTTGTGTAATGCTTAGTTTAGCACTAATTTTCTGTTTTTTCTCACGAAAACTTGTTAAAAAAGGATTTTTTTATGATTTCAGCCTTAGTATGCATTTTACGACAAAAGTGTATACAATCAAATTTTTGGAAATTAAAAGATCTACAACTTTTATTTAGAGCATTTTTCTCTACAGAGCCTAGTTTAGCGTCAAAGAGTGATTTTCCATATTTTTAAGCCAAACTGAGGTTGATTTTCACTTTGCGTCTTTCACTCATGATTAAAATAAGGTTATGTTTTTTGAGGTTAGTTTTTTGTTTATTTCTAATGTTTTATTACTAATGTTAGGTTATATTGTTCATTATTTGTATTGGCAAGTGAAAGTTGAGTGTTTCACACCAGATTTTTTCAAGTTACATGTTTCTTGCATAATACATCTGAAAATTTTTCCATGATTTAAAAAAAAGTCTCTGATTAATAGACACCATGTTATGAAACAGATACCGCATGTATAGCATATCTATTTATACCAATAGTTATCTGTTTGTAATAATAATGCACTTAATATAGTTTCCAAACACTTGAAAGCAGTCATGTGGTACAAAAGAATGTATGTGAACATTTTTGTAATAGGAGAATGCTGCCAGTGATACAATTAGAATAGATGATTCCCTCTCAAAACTAATAATTCCCTATCATAGCAGAACTTCCTTGATGGCTTTCCAATCCAGTGTTCAGCATTTTGCTGTGTAAGTGGGTCATATTTCCTTAGAAATCATTCGCAATGTGACAATTTACAAACTATTTTTTTTTTAAATTACCGCTATAGGAAAACTACTAACAAGTAGAGGCAGATTGACGCTTTAGGGCGTCATATACTGAACTACGTTTCTATAAATTTTTTTTAATCGCCGGCACACTGGCACTGTTAGTAAATGTTGTTTAGGCATTCAGACCGATCCTATAAGTGCTACAGTGAAAGTAGTCTTTTGATACCTACTACCGGAAATTTTTGAACAATTTTAAGAGGTAGTCAATTTGGACCTCCCAGTGGAGTACAATTATAACATTATAATAAATTAATTATATCATTTATTCCATGAATTTCTTGGTTCCAAATAATTTCTTTTTACCAAGAAATATAGGAATAATATAATTTTACATAAAAATAGTTTAATAATTACTCAAAAGTAATTTATGTTACTTTGAAAAATCATGACCTCTATGCACTGAATTTCTTAGGTACTGTCCGTTATTCAATAATAAATGTATGTACTTTTATAATCATGCAACAAACAAACAAAACTGCGTAAAATACTGCACTATATTTAGTTGGTGATGTACAAATAAATAAGATCGTTTAGGAGGCCGACTGACGCAATGAGGCATCATGGCTCATCAATAGGCATCACTCCCTCCATTGCAATGGCACGTCGTCATAGCGACACATCTGTGATTCCAGCCTCCGGGCTCAATGTGTTAAAAAACATAGCAATATTTTGTGTAGTGTACTGAAAGGCACCTCCGATATTTTTGTTTATAAATGTATACTAATTTTATAGTTTACAGGCATACTGTAAAATTAAAATAGGCGTGAACTGTTGCTTTTGCTGTAATACGAGAATCCACTGCCTCCTTGTATGAGTACAATATTCACTTGCTAAACCTGCCAAGATTAAAAATTTTCTATTGCTATATGTCTGTTCAATCATAATTTTATAACGTAATTTCCCTCCGCTTTGTTTGTTATAGACGTTCACAAATCTAATGCTCTTGTACTTAAAAAACTAAAATAGAGAACTTAAGAAGTGGTTAAAGAGGGAAATTTTTAGTTATTATTATACTGCATTCATTATCACTAGAGGGATTTTTTTCATAATTTTTTAAATTACAATATCAGCTGTTTAAAGTAGTAATTGATTATTTATACTATGTTTTACAAGAATTTGTAGTTATCATTGTACAATATAGTTTAAATCATTCTGAAAACTTCATTCTTAAATACATATTAATAACGTAAAATACTTAATGGGAGATAAATAACATTTTTATTAACATATTTCATGTAACATTATACTAGGAATTACAACAATAAAAATAAATAAAAACGATTGAAAACATTGTAGACAGAAATTTTAATTTCAAACAGGGAAATTGTTTAAACAAAAAATCTAAAATATCCCTCAGGGGAAAAATTACTATCTCCATAATTTGAAATAACTGTACTTTATACTCTAGACCTGTCGTGTCTTAAATTAGTAAATTTTATGTACTCTAAGTTCAAACCTTACTTACTCTATCTGAATACTTACTCTATTTTAATGAAATTTTTACCAGTTATGCTTAACATATTGATAAATTGTATTTACTTACCATTTACAATGCTAAAATTAATTTTTTCGGCCTTCACAATAAATAAATTGGAAAAAATTAAACAAAGTTATGCACGAATTTGAATGATCACTCATGATTTTAACTGAATTAACAAGTATTTTTATATCTACAAATTAACTCACTAATAAATAGAAGTTAAAAAAGAAACAATACATTGGAATATTTATTACACACCACCATGTTTGTTTGCATTGAATGTCTATTTCTTTTGAACAAGTGATAATAACCTTCAATTTGCCGTAAATTATTTTTAATACTATGTACTCTAAATAGCCTGAAGAGCACTTAATGTAAACAAATCCATAGATGGCAGCTGTATGTGATTTTCAAGTCAAACGATGCGTTATGGGAAGCCAAGAAGAGAGCACTAAACAATTTACAAAAGGTTAGTATAAAAATCCAAAAAAATTAAAAACAAAACATCATAAAACAGAATATTCACAGCTGTTGAGTTATATACATTCTATTTTCAAATGTTTTGCGTTCAGCGATTTACACAATTTTAACAAAACTTAAAAATAATTAACAGATTAAATTACCTCGACAGGCATCTTCACCAGGAGATACAATTGGACAATAGTGAATTCTGTACCCTGTAATCACTCCAACTCTGTCTGAGCACTCCAACTTCCATCCTAACTCTATAAATGTTGAACCGATGTTACTGATCCAAACACTCTTGATCTTTCCAACCACTAAAACAATTCAATAAAAATTTAATTGAAGTTATACAAAAGTATCTATTGTCGCTGACTACTCTACCAACATTAGCACCTGCAGACGGTCCCAGTACCTGCCTGCTGCGTGGAGCGCTACTGATGCGAAGAGCCAGCAGTGCCTCCCCTCCACTATAAAGTGGACTCACCAGAGGGGGATTGAAGCGGCAGCATCAGCCCGCAAGAGAGACTCTTCAATCAATTCTCAACCAGAGAAGAACTAGGAAGAAGAAGAGCCCAGCCGCACCATCCCTGGTCTACACTACTGGTGGTGGATGCCGGATTTCCACAACTGTCAGCCTTCTCCGACCCAATCGGCAGACGGTCTACGCTGACCTGACACTACAAGGCTCTGGGGACCACCACTGCCTTTCGGATATCATGTGTGTAGCATCATTTGCAGTTCTATATCTGAAAGGACCTTTTGAGTTCTTTTAATCAGATAAGAGTCATCTAGTGTGTATTTGGTGTTTTTCTTCTATATTATTGCAAATAAGTTCAATTTTTATTTACTTTTCTAAATTATTCTATTGTGTTCTATTATTCTGTTACAATCTTTACCTTTTGAGAAAATTATAACTGTCTGAACACCAAAGCTGCCACACTTCTTTGAGGGAGTCAATATTATGTGAACTGTTAAAAACCAGTATGTGCATTGTGTGTCGAATATTTAAATTAATAATATTTAAATTTATTCATGATGGGCAGTTAATGTACAATTGTTATGTGGTAGTAAGCAAGAATTAATTATTTATTTTTCTGTAACTAGCCATATTTCTTTATACATAAATTTAGTCTGTAGTTAAGTAATTTATTGTAATTTTTAGATTATAACTACAATAATTAATTATTATATTATTTGAAATTTTAAATTATTAATTAATTGTAAATAAATATTTGCAATAATTTAAAGGGAATTTTTATTATTTAGAAATAACAAGATCTTGAAAAGAACCTGGACTATAACTTACAAGAACACATTAAACTGCCAAACTGAGTTAACTCATTAAGCCCGTTGTATCGCAAGTACATTATAGTGGGACTTACTGTACCAATTTCAGCCAGACCATTTAGGGAATAAAGAGAAAATCTCATTAACAAGTTAAAAAGTAAGTTCTTTTTCAGTTGGCTTGACACACTAATAAGTAATCATACTTTTCAACACAATGAGAAAGGCAACAGTAAAACAATTCCCTCCTAATCTTACAAAGTAAAACTAATAACAGGATCAAACCATAAGAACCTTTTTGGCTTTTAACCTATGAAAAAATTTTGTTTAACAATCATACCTTTGTTGTGAATAACAGTACATGAAGCCCAAACCATACCACTACTTGAATTACGAGAATTAGCAGATATTGCAAACTGGTAGACATTATCTTCATGCACCGTGATGTTCTTAATAAATGTTTCATTTTTCACATGTAACCAGTTCAAGTAACCCTGCAGAAATTACAAGAGAAAAACATTAATTATAGACCATCAGGTTAAAATAAATTTATTAAAATTAAAAGAAACAATATAGTATGAACTTATAAATTCAAACTCATACATAAAATTCCAAGAAATTCTTTGTCCCTTATCATTTCCATACACCCTATATACAAAAAAAAACATCTTTCCGAATCAAAATCTAAAAATTTAAGTATTCTTTAGTTCAAATATTTTGTTCGACATTTTATCATGTGTTCATTGAAAAGGCCTTAAGAGTAGTAACATTTTGTGTGAAATTTTGTATGTTATATAAACAACCACAACTCTTTATGGTTTGGTGTTAAATTGGATTTCCCAAAGTTCCCTGTATTCTGAGTTTATATTTGATTGCCTTGTGAGCTTTGCAGTGTTTGAAGTAGATTTGACGTTTGCATTTATCATGGCTAACTGTTCTTCATCTCAGAATTGTTTGTCTAATTAACAATATCATCAGTCAAAAATAACAAAAGTTTAAAGCAAAAAGCTGAAGTTACAAAAGCAGTCAAAGCTGGTGGTATAAGTTTTATTATCATTTGGACTAGTTTTTCCTAATTCCTGAATTGTGACTACAATATGAACCTGTTATCTCTCTGTATGGTATTTTTCTTGTTTTTACTTTCTATTGCCATATATAAATATATAGGAAAGGAAGGTAATGTTTTATGCCAATTTTTCCAAATCAACGTTTTCAGATCCCCTGAGCCAAAAAAAATCAGTTTTTACCAACGTGAATAATAAAAGATCAGCGTGTGAAAAATTAAAAAAAAGGAATATCGTATGAAGTTGAAACATAAGTTAAATACCACAACAAGATTGGACACTAACATTTATATCAAAATCAGTCAACTGGAAGTAGTAGTTTATTAGCATGATTTTTCAATTTTTTTGTGATTTTTTTATAAAAAACAGTTCCTACAATGCTATTTAAAAAATTGGTTCATCGACTACATTTTTTTTGCTCTACGAGATAGGGTAAGTGGCATATCTGCTGAAATTCTTGGGGGTAATCTTAATTTTTTTTTACGATTGCCACCTTAATATGCATTTTAGGGCAAAAGCGTATAATTAAAGTTGTAGGAAATTAAAATACCAACTTTTATTTTAACCATTTTTATCTGCAACGCTTAGTTTAATGTCAATTAGTGATTTGAACAAAAATATTTTGCTCATTAAAAATCAATAAAAAAACTGCAGCCTTATTATATATTTCACAACAAAAATGTATAATCAAAGTTACAGAAAATAGAAAAAACCTACTATTTTATTTTAAGCATTTTTTCTACAGAGCCTAGTTCAACATCAATTAGTGATTCTCCATATTTTGAAGTCCTATCGAGGTTAATTTTAATTAAGCGTCATTCACTCATGATTAAACATGGGTTATATGTTTCATTATTTACGTTGGAAAGAGAAAATCATGTGAATGTTTCACACCAGATTTTTTTTAACATCTAAACAGTTAATATATTTTACTTACAGTACACTGGTATGGGCGATCCATCTTATTATCACACCAAAATATAGTATAATTATCAATTTTAGGATGACCAGGAGGTTGTTTCCAAGACAATTCATAGATACCATCTTCGAAAGCAATTTTTGTAAATGTCAGTGGTTCCGATACAACTGTAAACAAAAGACAAAAATTTTCTTCAAATCAAAAATAAAAAAAACTTTACGGATACTACATACATACACATATGACAATTATTTAGGTTTAGAATAATTCTATAATCTTTTCAAGACTTAAAACAAAACATTTAACAACATTTCTTAATGTATAAGAACTAACCAAGTATGAAAACAATAACCATAAAATCGTGCTGAAACTAATAAATTAATTTAAAAAAACCATTTGGCTTGCTGAAAAGAGCAACAACCGCAGGACAACGATATTAAAATAAAAAATGCTTTTCATGTGACAATGCATCTCATTGCTGGTAGCAGTTTTAAAAAAGATTTAGAACCTACCTTTGATTTATAGCAAAAACCATTATTTATTTCTGTATATACTTTTTAAGATGAATCAAATTACGCTATTTTCGTTTCAAAATTCCGACTTTGACTTTTGACTTCTGGTTTTGTGCCATTTCTAGTCAAAACTGGAACTTCAAACCAAATTAGATGGCCAGCCCATTGATGTAGTGGTTAGCGCAACTAGCTTCTACGCCAGGGTCCCGGGTTCGATTCCCGGTCAGGTCTGGCATTTCTTCATCACTCATCTTCATGTATCATCCTTATCACCATCTGCATTAGCAGCAATTACACAACAGTCAGACGTAAAACAAAAAAAAACCAAATTTCGGCCCACTAATTTTTATGTAAATTACATATCTGAAAACTGTTTATCTCTTGTAGTTCTAACTTAAATTTCTTGACCTATGGTCAAAACTAGAACTTCAAACCCAATCACTAATTTTTGTGTAGATTACGAATCCGAAATTTGTTTGTTACCATCTCTTGTAGTTTTTGATATTGGATGTGATGGACAGAAGGATGGAGAAAGGAAAATGATAGATGACAATTTTAAAAGTTTCCACCAATTAAATATCATCTACGTAATACACAAAAGTTATTTCTGCCAACACAGACATATATTTACTTGTAATATCTTCTAACAACAAAAGTAAACATTTTCTAAAATGGAAATACGATACAATGTATTCTAGATTGAAATTAAACTACAACTGAAAGTAAAATAAAACAAAGCTGAGATTACAATTAAGTTAGGTAACCAATTTTTAACAGCTGGCTCTCATTTACATTCCATGATATTATTTCACCAAGGTATTTAAACTTTTGAGATTTTTATTTTACTTTTATTACTTAGTTGAGTTTTGAGGCCTTGCTTGAAGGTTGGCATCACTAATACATCAAAATTAATAACACAATTTTTAGAAGATTTGGACCAACTGAACAAATCTGAAAATGACTGGTAATTTAGCAGTCATTACAATACATATTCACCCAACTTTTTTTAATTTAATAACCAAATAAATTTTCAAATTGATTCAGTTCAACCAAGTTAAGAGTTTCATGAAGGAAAAGAATTGCACAAAAACTTACGTAACAGGTACTTACTATTCTGAGCAGCTGGAATATATAAATCTGATCCAGTCGCTGAATAACCGATTTCATTAAAAGCATAAACCTTTAAATGGTATTCTCCAAACCCAAACGTTTTGAATCTTGCATATGATTTTTTAATCTCATCTGGTTTTAATAAACTGAAAAATATTGAAATAGAACAAAGCATAAGCTATGATATTAAATTTATTAGTGAACTAACAGTTTAGACTGATTATTTTAACAACAATCTAACCATAGATTTTTTGGTATTTACATAAATTTATACACAACAGATACTTCAATCATAACAAATCACAAACTAACATTAATTTTATACGACAAAAATTAAATATAAAAAGAAGCCATGCTGTATTAAAAAAAAAAATGTTTTTCATAATAGAAACTGATTGCTTAGAGCTTGTTTTTATAGGTTCTGATCAATTGTAAACCTGTTGCCTTGCAAAAGTAAAGATTTATAGAAAACCATACAGATTTTTTTGATTCCCAACAAATTCTGGTCATTTTGGGAGGTGGTAATTTTTCAACATTTAAATAAATATAGTGGCAAAGTGTACATGCTATTAAACAACTAAACAGTCATAAGTTTCGAACAAATTGGTACAACATGAAACTGTATGACGGTACTTAACAAACAGACATGGACATGGCTGTCCAACATTGTCTAACAATAGAATCTCTGATCGCTGTTGAGGGGAGGGGGTTATAAGAATATATGACAACAAGAGCTGGTTAAGGGATTGCTGTCACTGGACAAGAACAAAATTTTGGAACAAGTGGGTTAAAAAGAGTGGTAATAGAATAAATCAAAATGAGCCTTCTAGTTAAAATGCCAATGGGTTTCTTCATCCACTACTAATGTATATCGAGTATCAGAAAGGACTTTATAACTTTGAAAATTCATATTAATTTATTTCTTTAACTTACAGACATGGTTTCAGTGTCATTTTACAGCAAAATATATAACAAATTTTACCTTTAACCTGAGCAGGTTCAATATGACTTCCATTGGTTATGTGGAACACATCCCATCTGAAGTCAATTTCTTGCTGAACTCACTGCAGCATGTCTTCTGGTGTAACTTGCTCAGTTGCGGCATAGATTCTACCTCTAAGCTCTGGTAGAGAAGCCGGTAATAGTGGAACATACACAGTATCTTAATGAACCCCCAAAAGAAAAAGTCACTGGGTCGATTTCGTAGGAGTGATTATGAAACTTAGTCTAACTTGCTCTACAACAACGTCAGACATACACGGATGACCTGGGGTTTTGTTATGTCTTACCGAACATCCAATTTCAAGAAAACCCTTACGCCACTCATAACTATTTGGCCTACTAGAAGGATCTTTACCATACTCTGTACAAAATTTACGTTGCACAGTTGTCGCAGACTTAAATTCTTCAAACCAAAACCCACAGCGAGCACACTCTGGACCAGTAAATGCAGCCATCTTTAATGCAACTACCACTAGCGCTTGATTTGACGTGATTCTGTACTAGCGTACTACACGAGTCTAAACTTGATATATTTTTCTGTAAAATGACACTAAAACCATGTCTAAGTTAAAAGGGGTCTTTTCTCTTATTCCCCTGCCAACATGTTTTTTTTTACATTTTGTGGATATTTTGTATGTAATCTTATAGTATTTTTAACGATAAAAATGGGAATAATATTTAAAAAAATCGTACATTAATATTTTACAAATTAATTATGTTATTAAAGCTACCCACAGCAATTATGTCTTGATTAATAGGTAACTCACTTAATGTTTCTATTGCACATTAGTTTCCAGTGGGTAAAACGCCCCAATATTCGAATTTCATTGAGGTGTATTCTTTACACCAACGTAAATGAACCCAACAAATTTTTCCAGAGATAATCTACTACCTTCGAGCCATGTACCTACTCTTAATCCCACTTCAACGCGACACGCGCGGCTGTTTCAATGCTACTGATAGTTTTTATCTGTAAGCGACAGTCATATCATGACCATTTTTACAGACGCGCTGCTTGTGCAGAATACTTCGTTCTTGCAAATATTCCACAGCCTTTACTTTAGAATTAACAGTACAAACTAAATCAAATAAATTCATCGCCATAGTACCAATGGCAACTTCTTTCCGTACAGTGAGGAACAACAATAACTAAAAACTAACCTATTTTCCATTCTGGTTTAATTTATGTAATATAATATTTTATATTATGGAGAACAATACATTAAGTTAAGAAACTACAATTGAGTAAAACAATTCAAACAAGATAAGACACTAAAATTTTGTAGTTCTATTGTGGTGGGGGAATAAGAGAAAAGACCCATTAAAATAATAAATTAATATGAATTTTCAAAGTTGTTTTATACACACTATATTTTTAATCAATCAAATCAAATTTAAACTATACTCAATTTATAATACTCTAGCTTACCTTTCTTTACCATTTATATCAACAATAAAAACATGATACTCAAAATCATCACCATTGTACATATACTCTGGTATTTGCTGCCAATATACATATATATCTCTACTAGGAATTCCTCTGGAAACTTCAAAACTTCCAATATCTGTTTTAGGTGGAGCGCTCGGTTCTAGAAACAAATAAAACAGAAAACCATTTAAAATACAGTTTAAATATCAAACAAATAAAATTATTATAATTATTTAAGTTATTGGTTAGCATCATAACAGTAGAATCCGTATTAATATTTTGTTTTTTGTATTTATAAAAAAGTTTGTATTTTACTTTATACTGCTTTCAAAATTCTTCTTAAGAGTACTTTCGTGGTGCGCACCGCTTCTTCAGGTAGTGATAATAAAAGTTCTAGAATATTACGAAGATTGCATCTTCCTTTGTCAATGGTTTAATTCAAACCATTCTTCTTACGAGCACTAATTACTAATACTTCTTACGAGTAGTAATTTTGAAAGCAGTATAAGGTAAAATACAAAGTTTTTTAAAAATACAAAAAAAATTAAATAAATTACCAACACTTATAAGCATAAACCTCAAGGTGAATACTAGATTCGTTATTTGTAGTTTGACCACAAAATTTTATATAAATAAATTTGCTCTTTAACTGTTTTGATTTCATCTTCAGGTAGACATACATACACGACGAAGTTAACAAATAATGACCCTTGTGTTATTTTGATAATCAAGATTATTCAATACCATTGTTACATTTTACAAGTGTCAGAATTTGTGAAAAGTATCTATATTATAACTTATGTTAAAATAACTTAGAAAACAAATTTATGAAATATATCATGTAATCATAAATACTGTCAGATTCGACTGCCTCCTTGGCAAAGTAACTAGTGCGCTAGCCAACAAATCGGAAGGTAAAAAGGTTTGATTCCCGGCTAAGGTCTGAAAATTTTAACTCGTTAAAACTCACTGTACTGAAAGCCACAATAATCATGCTAATGACCAAGCTGTCGATGCGATGTTAAATAAACAGAAAAATTATCCGTTTCAGATCATAATAATTATACCTAAAAATCTGGTGTGAAACACTCACACAACTTTCTCTTGCCAATGAAAATAATTAATAATAAACCTAACATTAGTATTAAAACATTAGAAATGAACAAAAACTAACCTCAAAAACATAACCTTATTTTAATCATGAGTGAATGACGCAAAATGACAATCGAACTCGGTTTGGCTTAAAAATACGGAAAATCACGCTTTCACGCTAAACTAGGCTCTGTAGAGAAAAATGCTCTAAACAAAAGTTGTAGATCTTTTAATTTTCTATAAATTTAATTATATACACTTTTGTCGTAAAATGCATACTAAGACCGAAATGTTAAAAAAATCGATTTTTCTCACGTTTTCGTGAGAAAAAAAAACAGAAAATCGCAAATTACCGCTAAACTAAGCGTTATACAAAAAAATGTTTGAAACAGAAGTTGTAGGTTTTTAAATTCTCTACAACTTTTATTATATAAGTTTTTGCGCTAAAATTTATATTAAAGCCGTAATCTTAAAAAAACAACGTTTTTACGTGAAAACAGCCTCACCGAGAATTTCAGCAAACATGGCGCCTACCCTATCTTGTAGAGAATAAAAAATTGAGTAAAATAGGCGATTTTAAAAAAAATCGTAGGACCAGTTTTTGAGAAAATCGCAAAAAACTGAAAAATTATACGAATAAACTACTACTTCCGGTTGACCGATTTTGATGAAAATGTTCGTGTCACGTCCGGTAGTGGTATGTAACTTAAGTTTCAAGTTTCAAGTTCGTACGATGTTCCGTTCTTGAGATATTCTGTTCACACACAGACACACACACACACACACACACAGACCAATCGCTAAAAACATGTTTTTTGGGTTCAGGGGGTCTGAAAACGTATAGATCCGGTGAAAACTCGATTTCGAAAAATCGACATGAAAACAATACTTTCCTTCCTATATATTCATATAGGCAAGAGAAAGTAAAAAGCTTTCTTAAACAACATTAAGGTAAACATTTCAAGTTTAAAAAACTCTTAGTACAGTTAAACGTTGTATATATATTTCTGTATTTTTTAAACTCTAAATTATCGTAATGGCTATATTGAAATTGATCGTTCATTGAGATGGTTTAAAGTTCATTAAAAGCAGTGTCAGTTAATAATTCATTATTTTTTACTTTCTCTTGCCTATATGAATATATAGGAAGGAAAGTATTGTTTTCATGTCGATTTTTCGAAATCGAGTTTTCACCGGATCTATACGTTTTCAGACCCCCTGAACCCAAAAAACATGTTTTTAGCGATTGGTCTGTGTGTGTCTGTGTGTGTGTGTGTGAACAGAATATCTCAAGAACGGAACATCGTACGAACTTGAAACTTGAAACTTAAGTTACATACCACTACCGGACGCGACACGAACATTTTCATCAAAATCGGTCAACCGGAAGTAGTAGTTTATTCGTATAATTTTTCAGTTTTTTGCGATTTTCTCAAAAACTGGTCCTACGATTTGTTTTAAAATCGCCTATTTTACTCAATTTTTTATTCTCTACAAGATAGGGTAGGCGCCATGTTTGCTGAAATTCTCGGTGTGGCTGTTTTCACGTAAAAACGTTGTTTTTTTAAGATTACGGCTTTAATATAAATTTTAGCGCAAAAACTTATATAATAAAAGTTGTAGAGAATTTAAAAACCTACAACTTCTGTTTCAAACATTTTTTTGTATGACGCTTAGTTTAGCAGTAATTAGCGATTTTCTGATTTTTTCTCACGAAAACGTGTGAAAAATCGATTTTTTTAAGATTTTGGCCTTAGTATGCATTTTACGACAAAAGTGTATATAACCAAATTTATAGGAAATTTAAAGATCTACAACTTTTATTTAACGTATTTTTCTCTACAGAGCCTAGTTTAGCGTGAAAGCGTGATTTTCCGTATTTTTAAGCCAGACTGAGGTTGATTTTCATTTTGAGTGTTTCACTCATGATTAAAATAAGGTTATGTTTATTGAGGTTAGTTTTTGTTCATTTCTAATGTTTTAATACTAATGTTAGGTTTATTGTTAATTATTTGCATTGGCAAGAGAAAGTTGTGTGAGTGTTTCACACCAGATTTTTGTAGTATATATAAATTAATTATTTACACCATTTGATTAAAATAAGTGCCTAATATAAAATACTTCTGTTCTACGTTAGTAAATCTGCCTATAACAGGTAGGTGGAGAGTTAAATTATTTTCACCCGATCTGGTAGTTCCTGGACTAAAGCATTTAAGAACAGAATAGGTAGAGGTGTAAAAAACACTAGTCAGAGTTATCTCTTCTAAGAGTAATGAATTTCATTATACAGCCAGACCCTGTGGTGAATGAAGTGAAGATTTCCTTTGCTGGGTGAAAAGTAAATACTTATCCATTCAGTGACGTAAACTATCTCACTCCTCATTTTACTTATTAAACCGTCTAGAGGTTCAAACCATCCTTTCGGCTGATGACCTAAATAGCACTGTTATATGCATATCCAAACAGATATAAAACGGTTTAAACCTAGAACTTTTCAATCTGTAGTGCACGTAAACTGACAGTTCTTTTCACTGTCAAAAAATTATGACAGAGTTAAAAACATGAAACTTGAAGTTTAACCTGAAGGAAACGAAGGTGTTTGTTTAGTCAATTGGGGACTAAATTATGTATTGGTTTACAAGTAAAACTAAGATGTGTGGGATGGTTGCTCTTTTACCATCTATAAGAAGAATTTACCAAGAAGGGGAATCAGTTTCTTCGATATATGAATGTGTGAGAGGGAGGAGGAGTCAAGAACACTGCACACAATGTTAGATCATCAACAACTGGCAAACTCTTTCTTGACCAACTCTATTATGTTGTTAGAAGAAGGGTTCATTAAAATACACTAAAACTAGATTATTTTTATTGTAAATTGAATAAAAAACACCACAATCATTTTTACCTGTTGGTAAAGTTTTCACTACTATTGTTGCCGGTTTAGACCATTTATCTTTCCGTGTGGCGACAGGAGACGCCATATAAATTCTTATATCATAAACTGAGTGCGCATATTTTAGATCTGTTATGTTTAACACATGTGTTTTTGACTTATTATCCAGATGGCTGGTATCTACAACCTGAAATCATTCAATTAATTTGTTTTTAGAACTTAACAAAATAAATGACATTACTCATTAAAATTACAAAAATGTTCTTTTTTAAATAATCCCATCCAGACAACTCTGAAAGGAAATACAGACATGTCAAGAACTTATAAATTAACTTAATAGTGTCGCCGACGGCCCGACAATATCAGTGCTGCAGACGATCCCAGAACCTGCCGCAGGGAGCACTAACGACGTGAAGCCAGCAATGTCTCCCCTCTACCATGCAGTTGACTTGCTGGACAGTATTTAAGCGGCCGCACTAAACTGCAAGAGACACTCGCCATTCAGCTCCCAACCGAGGAAGGAGAGTCCATCCGAGACCAGACGCAGCCATCCCTGGTCGACGCTACAATCCTGCACCGGTAAGCCTTCGCCTACCTGGCTTCCGACCATCTACAACTGCCCTTTTCAGGGCCACCAACCCACTACATACAACGGTCCTTCTCAGGACCCCCAATCAATTAAATGGCCCTTATCAGGACCATCAATGTTGCAAGCAAGGTTTTGCCACATGTCGTCGGTGACAATACATATATTACTTAACCCGTTTCAAACAGTTGACAAAACATGGTACAACTAGATCAGTATAAGTCAGAAAATGGTAAATATTGTACTTTTCTAGTAGGGAACTCTTTAACGCATCTAATAGTGTTTACAGAAATAGAATATCATAAAAGGGGAACTTTTTATTCCCTCTATAGTGTGTAGATAGCATTGATTGTTTGTCTTGAATGGACAATGGAATTATTTGTTTTGAATGGAAGTACGTCCAGCTCGTGTGTAAGTCAACGTACATGCATGTTCTTTAGTTTGTGTTGAAGCTATGACGATTCTGTTACCAAATTTGCCCTTGGTGGTGTTAGACGAGTTTGAGAAAAGTGTCAAATAACAAAATGGCTGAAATTTTTGTGAGTACACTTTAACACATGCACAAACACATTCCCCAACTGTATTTGACGAGTTCTGCCCTCGTCATGTTGAGGTTGGAAACTTTTTAGACACCCTCGTAATATGATACAATGAACATACATGCCACGTGTCTCTTGAATCCCACTGAGACTGATATTCAACTCTTTGCATTACACCAGGTGGAAAATTTTGCATAGGAAATCCCACAGACCATGTAATAAGCACGCTATGTGACGTCTTGTTTATGATTGTATAATTGACTGGTTTCGATGGAATAACTGCAAAAACAAAATAGGAAATTAAACACTGTTTAATAATACAACACAGATTGAATAACAAACAACAAAAAATAATTAAGTTTCAGGGCACCAGACTATAGAGCCAGTTTATTTTAAGCTAGTTTGGCTTAAAAATACGAAAAATCACTCTTTCACACTAAACTATTCTCTGTAGAGAAAAATGCTCTAAATAAAAGTTGTAGATCTTTTAATTTTCTATAAATTTGATTATATACACTTTTGTCATAAAATGCATACTATGGCTGAAATCTTAGAAAAATCGATTTTTCACACGTTTTCATGAGAAAAAAACCAGAAAATCGCTAATTACCGCTAAACTAAGCGTTATACAAAAAAATGTTTGAAATAAAAGTTGTAGGATGTTAAATTCTCTACAACTTTTATTACATACATTTTTGCGCTAAAATGTATATTAAAGTTGCAATTTAAAAAAAATTTTTTTTACATGAAAACAGCCTCACCAAGAATTTCAGCAAACAGGGTACCTACCCTACGTTGTAGAGCATAAAAAGTTTAGTAAATGAGGCGATTTTTAAAAAAATCGTAAGACCAATTTTTGAGAAAATTACAAAAAAGTGAAAAATTACACGAATAAACTACTACTTCTGGTTGACCGATTTTGATGAAAATGTTCGTGTCGGGTCCGGTAGTGGTATGTAATTCAAGTTTCAAGTTCGTACAATGTTCCGTTCTTGAGATATTCTGTTCACACACACATGCATGCACGTACACACACACACACACACACCAATCGCTAAAAACATGTTTTTTGGGTTCATGGGGTCTGAAAACGTGTAGATCCGGTGAAAACTTGATTTCGAAAAATCGACACGAAAACAATAGTTTCCTTCCTATATATTCATATAGGCAAAAGAAAGTAAAAAATCTATTTTTGAGTTATATGTATATTGTACTCAATGCCATTTTTTGTCCTCTTTCCAGTTCAAAACCGCATTAAGTAAAAATTCTTATACACTAACCATTAATTTGACATACATAATAATACATAAAAATAATGAAAACGGGTTTTTAAATATAAAATAAAACTTTTAACTCTCACTTCCTGAAAAATCATGCTTTTGGAGTTAATTCAGTAATGAACTGGACAGTCGATATACCACATTGCCTTTCATACTGGAAAGAACCATGTCCGGTTGAAGGTGGCTTGCATCTGTAGACTAGCTCTACCTCCTTCTTCTTCACATGTCTATCCGTTCTGAATGTTTGTGACAATTATATCAATTCTCACTTTATTCATTGCACAGTGAAATAGCTCTTTTAAGTTTTATCCAAACCAAGTTCTCAGATTTCGAAGCCACCACACTTTTCTTCTTCCAGGTCCTCATTTCCATAAATGTTTCCCTGCACAATGGCTTGTAATGAATATCGTGATTCAATCAACATAATAAATCCAAAATATTGGAGCTTCCAACAATGGATGGTGGAAATGACTTCCACATCTTTCTTCATTCTTCTGAGAATCTCTATATTTTGCATCTTAACAGTTTATGGGCGCTCAACATTTGTTTGTACAGCCACATCTCAAATTCCTCCATGATGGTTTTATCTAAGGTCCAGGACTCTACATCGTATAGAAGCACAGAGAAAACATAACATCTTAGATGCCTCATTTTTGTTGCAAGAGTAAAGTTATGGCTCAGATCAACCAACCTAAAAAAATTCTACACAACTATATAATTATAAAATGTAGTGTTATGTTAAGTACCATTACACGCTACATGTATAATGTTACATTTTTAGTTATGGTCCACCTTAGATTACCTAGCTCCTCTTGAATACCCACCAATTGTATCCACAAAAAAAATCAATTTAAGTACGAAGATCACTCATTACAAAAAAAAACTATTATGAAATTATTGAAACCACTCACCATGTGCATAATGATAGAATTTAAATTTCTGTGTAAGATTTCCAAATACATTAGAAAAAGTCATTTTAAAGATATAGTATTCATAAGGTTGTCTGTATACAACAGGAGTACTTCTATCCCAAAAACAGCGGTGTTCAAGTTCATCCATTGAATCAGGACATTGAAAGGAAAATCTGCAACAAACAAAAAATATTTCTTTATAATTGTGTAAAATAAAACACGTCTTTATAAGTGACACATCGTAAATACAGGGTAAGGAAAAGGGAAGGGTCGATTTAATGGAGGCTACTCCGTTAAATTGACCATTGACTGTATTCAGTTCAGATAATACCAAAGTGACATTGGCTGATGGCGTAATTCCTGAGAGGTTAAAGGAGAGTTTGAAGAGTATGGGAATCCCATAGAATTTACACTGGCATAATGTAAAAGTCAGCGCTCTTTTCAACATCAAATATAATTGAAAATTTCCTTTTCTAATAGTTATATATAAGAGAGAATGCTGATGGTGATCATCATCATAGTCTCCTTCTTTAGCCCTCCTTCCAAGTTTCCTCAGGTCATGCCCAACACAACTCCCCACCACCTCTCTCTACCACTGAACCATCTCTCCCACACTGCTCATTTGGCATTGCATCATTTTCCTAATTTACTGAACCAATCCGCCACTACTCTTAAACTATTACCCTTCATCTCCAAGTACAGCATCCTCTTCGGGAGTCTTCTCTCCTCCATCCTACTGACTCATCCAAACCATCTCAGCTTTCTTTGTCCAACCCTCCTTAAACGGCTGTTCATTTCTAGTTGTTGCCTAATTAAATCATTCTTATTCTACCTCTTCTTTTCTTCCTCAGCATACTCCTCTTGAACTTCATCTCTGCTACCTTAATTCTACTTTCTGCCTTCTTTCCCACAGTCCATGTCTTGGTGACATAGGTCAAAGTTGGCACAAAGAATTCATTATACATAACTTTTTTACAATGTATAGAAATTTCTTGATCCCACACTAAGCCTCTCACTCTCAGGAAGCACCATTTGCTTTTTGCACCCTTTTACTTGACTCTTTTTCCAATTTTCCATCCGATGAGAAAACAGTTTCTAAGTATGCAAATTCATTAACTTCCTCCAGCATTTCATCACTTAGCCTCATTTCATGTCCCTGCCTTACCTCCTCATATCTCTTCTGCACCAGCACCTTGCTTTTTTTGCCACTGAATTCCAAACCACACCAACCTCTTCGTTCTACAAATCCAGTGACCTTCCAATCTCCTCCTTTGTCTAGCTGATTGCTATATGTTAATGTTAATAAAAAAAATAATACTTGCCTTCCTCCTGCTCTTCCTTGCAAGAAATACTCCAATTTAGTAATAGTTGTTACATAATTTGTAGGTAAACTCCAGGTACATGTAAGGTTCTCCCAATTCATGGAAACACAAGAGAAATCATCAATTTCTGTAGGCCTGACTGTAATCATACATATAAACATTAAAATGACTAGAACATTAAACAAGCATATTTATCAAACTAGTTAAACTATATGAGTCAAAAAAGCTAAACCAAACAATGGTTAGCAAAAGAAAAACTCATGTTAGGATAAATAGGGTACAGAGGTAAAGTTAGGCAAGTCAAGTTTAAAACAAAAGTTGCAAATGTTTTAATTTGCTATTAATTTGATTTTATACAGTTTTGTTGTAAAATGCATATTAAGACTGAAATCTTAAAAAAATTAGTGATTTTCATGAAATAAAAAAGAAAATCACTAATTACCGCTAAACAAAGCGTTCTACAAAGAAATGTTTGAAATAAAAGTTGTAGGTTTTTGAATTGTCTACAACTTTGATAACTTTTGCCCTAAAATGTATTTTAAGGCCGCAATCTTAAAACAACCATTCTTTTGTATGAGAGAACAGCCTCCCCAAGAATTTCAGCAGACATGGGGCCTCCCCTACCTGGTAGAGCATAAAAAATGTAGCATATGAGGCAATTTTTAAAAAAATCGTAGGAGCTGTTTTTGAGAAATTCCCAAAAAGTGAAAAATTACACGAACAAACTACTACTTCCAGCTGACCAATTTTGATGAAAATGTTCGTGTTGGGTCCTCTAGTGGTACCTTACGTAAGCTTCAAGTTTTAACTTTGTACAATGTTTTGTTCATGAGATAATTTGTTCACACACATGCAGACCAAGTGCTAAAAACATGTTTTTTGGATTCAGGGAGTCTGAAAACGTGTATAACCGGTGAAAACTCGTTTTCGAAAAATCAACATGAAAACAATACTTTCTTTCCTATATATTCATATAGCAAGAGAAAGTAAAAAGTGGTATTTCCCCAGATTTCTTCATATTCTTTCTCATTTGTTCACATGCCTCATCGAAGATACCATGTACTACATAAAAAGTTATATAGAGGAGGTAGATTTGAATGTTTTTAGCCACAACACTAGTTAAAAATCATCAATAAATATGTTGATTGAATAAAAAGGCATGGCTACAACTAAAGTACATTAAAAATAAATTATCAAAATTATGTATTATATACTTACAGCCAACAGCTACAGTATTAAGACAAACTAAACTTTCATTTCGGTGATGTTCAGGTTCAGCTTTTAATCTACAATAATACATTCCCTTTGATGGAGTAGGTTTGTCAATATATAATCTAAGAGTTGTGTTGTTAATTATTTCCAAATATTTTTCATCAACTTGATTTCCATCAACATCAAAAACAAGGGAACTGGAGTTTCGGTTGGTTATCTTTGGATTAAGTATACAAAAAATTTCAAGCGGATCTCCATATTCAACAAGAATATCCCCTTCTGGAAAAGTAACTGTAAAGAAAAACAATAAAGGATCAGTGTCATTTCAAAAAAACAAAATAATTTTCTCATTTCCCCAAATTTGGATAATTGGAAAATTCTTTAATTTTATTCAAACCTTAGATTATTTAAAAAAAGAACCAGTTTTGAGTCAAGATTGACACCACAGTGAGACCATATAATACCTTGGCTACTGTACATAAAAACCCCCACTAATCCAAACAAATTGGGACTGGGACCTGTTCGGATTATCCAAAAAAAAGCATGTTGTTTAGGTCATCAGCCAAAAGGCTGGTTTGAACCTCTAGAGGTTTTACTAAGTAAAACAAGGAGTGAGGTGGTTTACCAGGCCTTCCTCACTGAGTGAAAAATTACGCTTATCAGCATGCCAGGCCCTCTGAAAAGCACATACTTTCCACTCTGCAAATGACATCTTCACTTCATTCACCACAGGGTCTGGTTGTATAATGAAATTCATTACTTTCAGAGGAGACAACTCTGATTAGTGTCTTTTGCACCTCTACCTCTTCTGTTCTTAAATGATTCTGTCATTTAATTGACTGACCATGTGAAACAGAACTATTTATTTTAGCCCTGCAACAGACAGATTGAGTGTAAATAAATTGACACTCAACCTGTCTGTTAAGGGCAGCATAATAACAAAAAATTAATCCAAAAATAGGAAAATTTATACAAATGTCAAGCTGATATACTATTATTTTTGAAAGAAGAGTCGGGGACTACTCGAGTGAATGCAGTGGAATGGGGCTCGTTGCTATGCAACAATAGTATAGACAGTGATGCCAAATCTACGACCGACAGTGCACATAAGCTTCACTCAGTGTTCGACTGTCGTAGTGGTAACATCGTTCTCTGAATTCTCTTCTTTTATATTTTATATATGATAAAACTGTATTTTTCAATACAGTTCTTTTTAATTTTTGTACTTAAAAGTGTGTTTACTTAAGGGGAGCAGACTGATTTTAATAAAAAAATATTGATTTTTCAATTTTACCATATATTGATTGATCGTTTCCCCCTATTTAAATTGATATATAACACGACATTCGTTGCTTTTTCTGTTGAGAAAAATTATGTTTTTACGTTGATGGGGTACTTAGTGTTTATTTCGACATTTTTTCACGTTTTTCATTCTTGTAAATTGAGATTAATATCCATCCCACCTAGGAGTGTGAAATTTCATACACTACATTTTAATACTAAGGTGTGTATTTACTCAAGAGGTATTTCAAAATTTTGGGCTACATTTGAACATTTTTTGAGAATAAAAATCATTTTTAGACTGGATGAAGATAAATGAAAAAGCTCTGGTACAAATTTGTAAAATGGTACTGTAGATAGGTTGTGCCAAAGCTCAGCTTTGTAGCTTAAACGGAATAATGAAAATGGTGTGCTCCATTTAATTAATTAAAGTGTTATACAAAAATGTAGTAAAAACACGTTATGTAAAGATTTGGTAAGGAAGAACAGGCCTATTGGTGACACCCATAATCGTAAAATATGAAAACTCAACATTGACTGATCCCCTCCTTCCAGGACTCTTCTTCTTTCAAATATAGACATATAGCTATGAAATCATCCTGGACTCTGGCCAAACTCCAGGAGAAACTTATGAAATATGTAACATGGACTAGCTTATTTCACATTCAGAAGCACCGAACGCACAGCAGCACAATATTACACACACAGACATGTTTATTAGACACTGGCGAAATATTGCATCGTCATGAACGTTTTCGAAATCATGACAACAAACAACTAGTGATTTTATGCAGCTAGGCAGCAGTGAAAATGTATAATTTCTTGTAACTGATAATGAACTAGTTTTATTAGTTTTCTAACGAACTAGAGATTTAACAAGTAAGCAATTAATATTGTAAGTATATCTAGTATTAAGAACTTGGTAATGTTTTTTTCAATTCTGAACGACAAAATCTTCTTTTTTAATTTTAAATATGTTTGATACATAAAAAGCATGTTTAAAAAAATTAGAAACTCATCCGCTTTTTTCTATAAAATAAAATAAATTTTAAAAGAATTTTAAGTAAAAAGATGTGTAAGAGCATTTTCAACAATACAACGTAGAAATAACTGTAAAAATATAAATTCCATGTATTCTATTAAAATATTTTAGTTTTATGACTTACTGTTTAAAATTCATTAAACATAATTTTTTATACATTATTACTTCGTCATTTTTACAGTCAGCCATTTTGCAAATAATGCTGGCACAGACGATGATTCCAAAAACAGATGGGTGACAAATTGATCGCCATAAATTATTATCATGAATTTAGAAATAGAGCAAAATATTTATGGAAAGTTATCAGTCAATAATAAAGATAACTAACATATGTGTAAATATTTATATTTATAATTATTTTAATAAGATTTACATATGGTATACACAAGAGTTATTTTGTGTACAGGCAACAAGACAGGCACAATTGCTTACTAAAATTAATTATTTAAAATATTACGCTATTATCAATATTAGGCAACTATCTTCTTCTGAGAAATTGCCGGATAAAGCATTCTTGTTAAATGTTAAGAGACTTATGCAAACAAAACTTGTAGAGAGTTCAAAAATCAATTTCTTCTGTTATTTGAAGTTTCTCGTTTGAAATGAATATACAGTGTGATCCTAAATTATGTTACCAGTTCTGTACCTCAAAGTAAAAGCATTAACTCCATTTCGGTAATTTTTCAGGAGAGCCAAAAAGTTTAAATATTTTCTTTTCATTATTATAACAAAATTTCTGTAGGTGTTAGAAACTTGAAATTTACACCCAATTTCCAAAGAAATTCTTTTTATCTTCAGATTTTTTATTTCATAACTTTTTCAAGTTTTATACTCCTTCCCACCTAAACACAACTTGAACCTTTACCGCTTTCTGTGTTTTGTCACTTTTCACATTCTACATTAATGTTAACTCCAATGTAAGGTAATTTTATAACAAAGTTTTTAGTGAAATACCTAGTATTTAGTGTATAGCACCTAGTGCTAGCACTTTATAAAGAAGCAACGTTTATACACGTTTGAAAAATTTCAACATTTACTCAATACTGTTTAATAACATAAATAAAATACCAAATACAACAAAAATACAAGTAAAACATAAATATAAAATGGTAAATATTTTAAAATTATTTATTTTCTAATATTTTCATAATATAAAAATGTATCATAACAGTACGAAATACATTTAAAAAAAATTCAATAGTGATTTCACAAAAAATCTTGTACATTAACTACAAAATAAATTTTAATATGGTTATTAAAAGCTCTAAAATTGCAAGTTAGGCAGAAAGGAGTACATATTGTATACCTTTACAGCTTGCCCATAACAGACAGGTGGAGTGTCAAATTATTTACACTCAATCTGTTAGTTGCAAGGCTAAAATAAATAGTTCTATTTCTTATCACATGGTCAGCCAATTTAATAACTGAAGCATTTAAGAACAGAAGAGTTAGAGGTGTAAAAGGCACTAATCAGAGTTATCTCCTCTGAAAGTAATGAATTTCATTATACAGCCAGACCCTGTGGTGAATGAAGTGAAGATGTCATTTGCTGAGTGGAAAATATGTGCTTTTCAGAGGGCCCAGCATGCTGATAAGCATAATTTTCCATTCAGTGAGGAAGGCAGGGTAAACCACCTCACTCCTCGTTTTACTTAGTACCTCAACAGGTTCAACCCAGCCTTTCGGTTGATGACCTTAACAACAACAACACCATTATACCATTTCTTTCTGATTTTAAAGGTAGTTTTAACTCAATTTCACCAAAATTGGAGTTAACACCCTAAACATCTGTGGTACAGAGTTTTTCTGGGATATTTCTTGACTGATCCAGCATACATCATTTGAAATAATAAAATTTATAATATGCCACACTTGACTGCATAGAGCCTGACTCAGAATCCTATCCTATTTAGAACCCTAAAAATCCTATCCATTTCTTCAATGACGGATAGTTTGCATTGAGGATCAAGATCAGTCACTTCAGTTATGGCCACCAAAGGTCTCCTGGTCTTACTTCCTGTAATTTTTACTTGTAGGGGTTTGTAAAGAAGCATTTCATGTATGACTTCTACTAAAAACCCTGTATGATCTGAAAGCCAGTATAACTACTGTAGTAAACTCGAATCAAGATAACATTTTTTGAATGTGGGGCGAATTCAGCTAGCAGGGATCATATTGAACATTTACAAACTTTAATGTGAATACAATCATTTGTCATTGGTTTTAATTTTTTCATTACAGACCCACCAAACTAAGTCATCATTATAAATCACCCTGTATAACTGGTAGAAAAATACAAAGATTCCATACATTAATTTTGTTACTGCATTTTTCTAAATAAACCTTTTTAAAATTTATAGATAACAAAAAAGAATGAATTTCTCTTAAAAATAATGAACAAATATTATTATTATTATTATTATTATAGACAAATATATAAATAATTTTAGATTTACATATGTTTAGAAACGGGTTGGAATTTCCCCCTTCCTATTTAAGGGAAATCCAATTTCCTATATATTAACTCAATGTTAACTTTTTCCACATTTCTCAACACCTGTAAAAGAAAGAACTTCAAATTTAGCTTTGTTCCGTAGATCTTTCTTTTCTAGTTTCTTACATGGACTTTATAGACTAGAATGAAATCCAGTTTAAAAAAATCAATAAGTGTCTAAAATTCACAACATGAAAATTCAAAAACTTTCTTTTCTAAAAAAGTAAAGCATGTAATTATCATAATTTTCTTACAAAGGACTACTATTTAACACGTTAAAGTGAGCATTTGTAAATTCAGAAAACAATATTTTTTTCTTTGTTGCAGAAGATGACGGGTTTAAATGAAAATGAGTGATAAAAAATGCCAGACCTAAACAGGAATCAAACCCAGGACTCATGGCTTAGAAGCCAGTTGAGCTATCCAACAAAAACCAACAGGTCAGCCAATAACAATTTATAGGGGTTGTTTTAGGGCTGAGATAATGGTACCGCTGCCTATATCAGGCAGGTAGAGTGTTTAATTATTTGCACTCGATCTGCTAGTTCCAGGGCTACAAAAAATAGTTCTGTTTCTTATCACATATTCAGCCAATTATAAGACAATATTATAAGAACAGAAGAGATAGAGGTGGTTAAAGACACTAGTCATAATTATCTCCTCCGAGAGTCATGAATTCCATTACCTAGCAAGACCCTGTGGTGAATGAAGTGAAGTTATCATTTGCAGGATGGAAAGTAGTTGCTTTTCGGAGGGCCTGGCGTACTGATAAGTATTCTTTTCTACTCGGTAAGAAAGGCAAAGGTAAACTATCTCACTTGTTTTACTTAGTAAAGCTTCGAGAGGTTCAAACCAGCCTTTTGCTTGATAGCATAAACAACATATAGTACTGACTAAGAATTTTTAGGCATAAAAAATGGATGTATAAAAGAATCATCATTCTTCTATTATGATTCATTGTTGTTTAGGTCATCAGCCAAAAGGCTGGTTACTAAGTAAATCGAGGAGTAAGGTGGTTTACCGTTACCTTCCTTACTGAGTGGAAAAGTATGCTTATCAGCATGCCGGGCCCTCTGAAAAGCACATATTTTCCACTCTGCAAATGACACCTTCAATTCATTCACCACAGGATCTGGCTGTATAATGAAATTCATTACTTTCAGAGGAGACAACTCCGATTAGTGTCCTTTGCAACTATTCATTACTTTCAGAGTAGACAACTCCGGTTAGTGTCCTTTGCAACTCTACCTCTTCTGTTCTTAAACAATTCAGTCATTTGGCTGACCATGTGATAAGAAACAGAACTATTTATTTTAGCCCTGTAACGAACTGATTAAGTGTAAATAATTTGACATTCCACCTGTCCGTTATGGGCATATAATTCTCTATATAATCATGGGCATATGATTCATTATATATTTTTTTAGACTTGGAGATGGTTTTTACCTAACAATAGCAAAGCCAAAACGAGGATGTTTTTAACATGTTTTTCATGCACTCAATGTTGACTAGTACCAACAGATATTTTGAACTGTACCAATTTCAACAAATGATGCATTAATTAATTTGTCATGTTATACTAAGTAATACAGGTAGGAAGGGACAAAACATAACACAAAATCAATATGGTAGTCTCGTTAGCTCCCATATTGGTGAAGCGAAGAAAATTGTTCTTTTAGTATAGTTCTATGATACGGTTATCAAATGAAAAGCTTAAATGTAAACTTTGAACTGTACAGCAGCCTAGCCTATGAGACATTCATTTTATTACCTTTTAATTTTTGTGACAGTCATATCATGAGTAATCTCCTATGCAAAATTAATTGTAGTAATCAACTATCAGATTTTTTACGCAAATGAATAATTATACTTCATATACGTTGCATATATAAATACAAAATCCCTCGCTCAGTAACTCATCATTAACTCTTTTTTTACGTCTGTTTTGCAATTACTACTAATGCAGATGATGTGATGGTTGAAAAGTTAAAAATTACCAGACCTGAATTGGACTGGAATCAAACTTGGGACTCCTGACAAAGAAGCCAGTTACACTGACCACTACACCACAGGCCGATCACCTGTACAGCTAAAATTCTGAATTTTTGTAGATACACATACTCAAGAAAACACATCAGCACTCGTAACATTATTACAGTACTACCTCATTATCCAGAACAATATGGATTGGAAAATATTTTTTTATTAATACAATCATGATAACCAACTTAGGTGGTGGTTACAGAACTACAAGCACTTCTTCGAACAAGTAGCTGGTTCATGCTAGCAGTATGTTGTGTGGTTACAAATTTTTTCACATGTTCGCTACTCATTTGCCTTCAAGCCATTATGTAATGCATGTATTCA
This sequence comes from Catonia carolina, assembly GCA_035578175.1. Lineage (NCBI taxonomy): Eukaryota > Metazoa > Arthropoda > Insecta > Hemiptera > Achilidae > Catonia > Catonia carolina. The sequence goes on along the minus strand of JAQMRL010000007.1, from coordinate 29,956,947 downwards.
TGCATTCATAATAATATTCATAATTCATGTATTCATACATGTATTAATGACTATACTCCCTACTTTTTACCAAGCCAAAAAATAAATTTTTCTTTAAGTGAAAAAAAATTTATTTAAAAAATTCTCATTTCAAATTATATGTGTAAACTAAAGCAATCAGTAAATCCTATTCACAAAATATGACAAGTCAGTAAATCGAACTCAACTGACTTACAAGTTAATTCCCAAACTATGAACACCACCAGCACGCGCTAACTGGAGCAAGTTAATATTAAAAAAACTTAACATCTCAATTCAAAGTTAAGAAATCCAAACTAGCACTAGCTGTTTTAATAGTTCCGTAACCACAGCCACACAGCAACTGAACAACACTGTAATCTAGCTACACACATTATACACTGAATAACTCATATCGTATTGTAGACTTAATAAAGTTTAAATATTCAAATGGTAGGCCTACCGTTATAGTATGTACTGCACTGTAAAAGAAAGAAGTGCCTTGAGTTAAATATTACATGCCATTATACTGTAATTGCTAGGAAAATAAATGCTGGACAACATCATACGATACTCGGAAAACCACACTGCCTAAACTTATAATGGTGAAACTATTGCTCTATTGTGCTGCCTTTAAACGCCATACAGAAGTAAAGCAACAGAAATTAAATGATTTCACTGTAAAAAAAAAAACTTGAACACTTGTAAATATTTGTATATAAACATACTGTTTGCCCATAACAGGCAGATGGAGAGTTAAATTATTTACACTTGATCTGCTAGTTCCAGGGCTACAAAAAATACTTCTCTTTCTTAACACATGGTCAGCCAATTATGTAAATGAAGCAGTTAAGAACAGAAGAGGTAGAGGTATAAAAGACACTAATCACACTTATCTCCTCAGAGAGTAATGAATTTCATTATACAGCCGGAACCTGTGGTGAATGAAGTGAAGGTGTCATTTACAGGGTGGAAAGTAGATGCTTTTCGGAGGGCCTGGCATGCTGATAAGCATACTTATCCACTCAAAGAGGAAGAGAATTGTAAACCACCTCACACCTCATTTTACATAGTAAAGCCTCTAGAGGTTCAAATAGCCTTCCAGCTGATGACCTAAACAACAACAAAAATATTGTAATGTGATTTTATCTGAAAAATTATAAATAATTGTCCTAATACATTTCTTATTGTTTCTGGTTTATATGGATTTTCAATTTTTGGATCAATTCCAATTATGTCTGGATAAACGAGGTAGTATAGTTTATCAAAAACACAGCTCTCATCTAACTGTAAATTCTAAGCAGTTTAAATTGTTGATTCAAGGAATGAAACTGGGAAATCAACTTTCTTTATTCATTCATGTCATTTGTATTCATTTTTAAAATTTTCTTATTTACGAGTTTGGTAGATGTAACTAAGTGTTTAGTATCAAGTTTGAAATAAAGGACAAAAACAATTTTCCCAATTTAAATTATTTCTACATTAGAAATAATTAGTTAAAACTTATTTTTTTAATCTATATTATAATAGTGTTGTTGTTTAGGTCATCAGCTGAAAAGCTAGTTTGAACCTCTAGAGGCTTTACTAAGTAAAATGTGAAGTGAGGTAGTTCAAAATTGCCTTCCTCACTGAGCTGAAAGAGTATGCTCTTATCAGCATGCCAGGCCCTCTAAAAAAGCATCTACTTTCCACCCTACAAATGACACTTTCACTTCATTCACCCCAACATCTAGCTGCATAATGAAATTCATTACTCTCAGAGGAGATAATTCTGACTAGTGTTTTTTATATCTCTACCTTTTCTGTTCTTAAATGCTTCAGTCATTTAATTGGCTGACAATGTGATAAGAAACAGAACTATTTTTTGTAGCCCTGGAACCAGCAGATCGAGTGCAAATAATTTAACAGCCTGTTACGGGCAAATAATAGAGTATGATTGTAAAATAAACTTACTGCCTTGCGTGACGAGATTTGGTGAACATTTGCGGCCCTCAGCTGTTGGAATATTCGTTAAGGGTGATAACAATGTGTCCGCATAAGTATAATGGTAATTTAAAAATAATAATTGAAGGACTAGCGGAAAAAGAATAGTGGTCGTTATTACAGCACTCGTGCCTGAGTACATGAGCCACACACATCTAACCGCAGTCTCCATATTGATTACAGGTTTCCTGACAACATTCCTGAAACAAAAGAAATTTTATAAGTAAAATCAATAAAGAGGATACAACAAAATTAATAGTATATTCAACAAACACTCTCTAACTGCCAATTTAAAAACTTTTCATATTTTGGCTGTTAATTTTTTTATAGAATTGAACACAACGTTTAGTGTGGAAAAGTCCATGTTGTCCTAATCTTGCCCTGTAGGAATTTAATATACATTGTTTAAAACAGAAATCTACCAAGCAACTTCATATAGAACGTTTTTTGCAATAAACTAGTGGTTATTTCTCCTGTAACATAAGCAACACTGATTTTCATATTGGCCAGACAAGCAAATATATTTACACAAAAATTATTACTATTATACTATTGACAATAAAATTAAAATTCCCTAAATGTAATAAAATTAATTATTTTAATAACATGCTTTAACAAAAACCCTACGAGCAAAAACTTAAAAACTTTCAATTAGTAAAGTAAGTTTGTCTAAGAAAATGTTTTAGTATTAGAAATATTCATGACTAAACATAAAAATTTCCAGCAAAATATATGTTGTTTTGCAGTAAAAACGTTATTATTTAGTTTTCCCAACATTTTTAAATGTGCACATGAAGGGTTTTTGAAACAAATGTAAATACATTTACACACTACATACAGAGAAAATAACACTGATTCACAGTCAACAAAGATAAAAGATGACAAAAAATCTGGTGTGAAACACTCGCACAACTTTCTCTTTCCAATGCAAATAATTAACAATAAAATCTTACATTAGTAATAAAACGTTATAAATAAAAAAATCTAACCTCAGAAAAAAACCTAATTTTAATCATGAGTGAATGATACAAAATGAAAACCAACCTTAGTTTGGATTACTAAACGGAAAATCACCCGTTCATGCTAAACTAGGCTCTGTAGAAAAAATGCTTGAAATAAAAGTTGTAGATCTTTTAATTTCCTAAAAATTTGATTATATACACTTTTGTTGTTAAAAGCATACTAACACTGAAATCTTAAAAATCCACTTTTTACAGATTTTCAAGGAAAAAACACAGAAAATCACTAATTAGTGGTTAACTAAGCGTTATACAAAGAAATGTTTGGAAAACAAGTGGAGGATTTTAATTTTTCTACAACTTTGATTATATACACTTGTGCGCTAAAATGCATTCAAAATGCAAAAGGCTGCAATCTTAAAATACCATTTTATTCTACGAGAGAACCAGCCTCCCCAAGAATTTCAGCAGACATGGCGCCTATTATATCTTGTAAAGCATAAAATATGTATATAATAAGGCGATTTTTGAAAAAAATCGTAGGAGCCGTTTTTGAGGAAATCGCAAAAAAGTGAAAAATGACACTAATAAACTACTACTTCCGGTAGACCGATTTTGATGAAAATGTTTGTGTTGGGTCCTCTAGTAGTACCTAACTTAAGTTTCAAGTTTCAACTTCGTACAATGTTCAGTTCTTTAGATCTTTTGTTCACACACAAACCATATAAACATGCTTATTGGATTCAGGGGGTCTGAAACCGTGTATATCCGGTAAAAACTCGATATCGAAAAATCGACATGAAAACAATAATTTCCTTCCTATATATTCATATAGGCAAGAGAAAGTAAAAAATTTGTAGCGGAATATTCAGATCAATCTTGAGATATTTATGAAACATACAAAATGGACAAGAACAGAATCACTAACAAATCTTAGTCATCACAAATACCCGTAAAACTAAGACAAAAAATCTGGTGTGAAACACTCACACAACTTTCTCTTGCTAATGCAAATAATTAACAATAAACCTAACATTAGTAATAAAACATTAGAAATAAACAAAAAACTAACCTCAATAACATAACCTAATTTAATCATATAATGAAAGACGCAAAATGAAAATCAACCTCAGTTTGGCTTAAAAAATACGGAAAATCGCTCTTTCACGCTAAACTAGGCTCTGTAGAGAAAAATTCTTTAAATAAAATTGTAGATATTTTTATTTCCTACAAATTTAATTAAATACACTTTCGTCGTAAAATGCATACTAAGGCCGAAATCTTTAAAAAATTGATTTTTTACACGTTTTCGTGAGAAAAAAAAACGGAAATCGCTAATTACCGCTAAACGAAGCGTTATACAAAAAAATGTTTGAAATAAAAGTTGTAGGACTTTAAATTCTCCACAACTTTTATTATATAAACTTTTGCGCTAAAATTTATATTCAAGCCGTAATCTTAAAAAAACAATTTCTTTACGTGAAAACAGCCTCACCAAGAATTTCAGCAAACATGGCGCCTACCCTATCTTGTAGAGAATAAAAAATTGAATAAATCAGGCGATTTTTAAAAATATCGTAGGACCAGTTTTTGAGAAAATCACAAAAAAGTGAAAAATTACACGAATAAACTACTACTTCCGGTTGACCGATTTTGATTAAAATGTTCGTGTCGGGTCCGATAGTGGTATGTAGCTTAAGTTCTAAGTGTCAAGTTTGTACGATGTTTCGTTCTTGTGATATTCTGTTCACACACACACGCGCGCGCGCACACACACAGACCAATCGCTAAAAACATGTTTTTTGGGTTCAGGGAGTTTGAAAACGTGTAGATCTGGTGAAAACTCCATTTCGAAAAGTCGACATGAAAACACTTTCCTTCCTATATATTCATATAGGCAAGCGAAAGTAATAAATAAATAAATCAGAAGACCTCAACTAATCAAAAAACACAATTTTGAATAAGAAATCATTGTAAGGACAGGAAGCAAATGGATAGAAGAAAGAAGAACACAGAGAAAACATGACAATATTCAAGTTCATAATGCTCTCTTAAACAGGGACCAGCAAATAACTAATAACAATAATAGAAATAAAATATTTGTGTGTTGCTCAATATAAATAATAAATCTATACAGGGTGTAACAAAAAAAAATTTAACGGACCTGTTCTAGTTCTTCAGATTCTATTTATCAACAGCCTATTAAGAAAAAATCTGGTTTCAAACACACTTTCCCTTACCAATGTTTAATCATGAGTAAATGATTCTAATTGAAAATCAAACTCTGTACGATCTAACTATATGCGAAAAATCATTAAATAATGCTATTTCATTCGATTGTTGATGAAGTTTTTTTTTTGAAAATTACTATTCGTTTAAATATTAGGGTTTCTCAGATGATAAATATAAAAATGGCGATGCTTTTGGCAGGTAAAGTTAATTCAAATTTATTGGAACATGTGGAATTAAGTCATTGCCTAAACTAGAACACTAAAGAAAAAATTCCTGATATAAATATTGTATGTTTTATAACTTTACATACACTTTGTTATAAATTGCATGGGAAACCCCATTTTTACAGATTTTCATAAACAAAATGCAGAAAATCACTAACTGAATCTGAACTAAGTGTTATAGAAAAAATTGAAGTAAAAATTGTAGATTTTTAATTTCCTACAACTTTAATTGTATACGCTTCTGCCCTAAAATGCATATTAAGGCCGCAAACTTAAAAAAATCTGGTGTGAAACACTCACACAACTTTCTCTTGCCAATGCAAATAATTAACAATAAACCTAACATTATTAATAAAATATTAGAAATAAACAAAAAACTAACCTCAAAAACATAACCTTATTTTAATCATGAGTGAATGATGCAAAATGAAAATCAACCTCAGTTTGGCTTAGAAATACGGAAAATCACTCTTTCTCTCTAAACTAGGCTCTGTAGAGAAAAATGCTTTAAATAAAAGTTGTAGATCTTTTAATTTTCTATAAATTAAATTATATACACTTTTGTCGTAAAATGCATACTAAGGCCGAAATCTTTAAAAAATCAATTTTTCACACATTTTCGTGAGAAAAAAAACAGAAAATCGCAAATTACCGCTAAACTAAGCGTTATACAAAAAATTGTTTGAAATAAAAGTTGTAGAATTTTCAATTCTCTACAACTTTTATTATATAAAGTTTTGCGCTAAAATGCATATTAAAGCTGTAATCTTAAAAAAACAACGTTTTTACGTGAAAACAGCCTCACCCAGAATTTCAGCAAACATGACGCCTACCCTATCTTGTAGAGAATAAAAAATTGAGTAAACCAGGCGATTTTAAAAAAAATCGTAGGACCAGTTTTTGAGAAAATCGCAAAAAAGTGAAAAATTACACGAATAAACTACCACTTCCGGTTGACCGATTTTGATGAAAATGTTCGTGTCGAGTCCGGTAGTGGTGCGTAACTTAAGTTTCAAGTTTCAAGTTCGTACGATGTTCCGTTCTTGAGATATTCTGTTCACACACACACACACACACAGACCAATCGCTAAAAACATGTTTTTTGGGTTCAGGGGGTCTGAAAACGTATAGATCCGGTGAAAACTCGATTTCGAAAAATCGACATAAAAACAATACTTTCCTTCCTATATATTCATATAGGCAAGAGAAAGTAAAAAAAAAAATTTTTTACAATGAGCACAGCCCCTAAAATTTCAACACACATAACGGTTACTCTATCTTGTAGAGTATAAAAATATCATAATTGTTTTGTAGTAGTAAAAACTGTAGTAAATTTTTAAAAAAATCGTAGAGCCGTTTTGAGAAAATCATACGGATATACTACTTTCAGTTGACCGATTTTGATGAAAATGTTCGTGTCGGGTCTCTTTGTACCTAACTTAAGTTTCAACCAGGTACGCTATTCCGGGGAGCCGTTTTTGAGAAAATCGCAAAAAAGCGAAAAATTTCACGAACTAATTCTATTTCCGGTTGACTGATTTTGAGTAAAATGTTCGTGTCGGGTTCTTTAGTGATATCAAAGTTAATCTCCATGTTTCAACTTTATATGCTATTTCGTTCTTGAGATATTTTGTTCACACATACACGCGCTAGCGCACACACCAATCGCCAAAAACATTTTTTTTTTAGGGGTTCAGGGGGCCTGAAAACGTTTAGCCTATATCCGATGAAAACTTGATTTGGAAAAATCGACAGTAAAACAATAATCTCTTTACATATACAGTATTATTGTTACAGGGCAAGAGAAAGTAAAAATATTCACATTAAAAAAGTTCCAAAAATGGCTTATTTTCCATGAATTCATTATTTGTATTACTAAGAGATTTACATTTTGAGATAAAAATTTCGCAATTTATTTTCAGTGAAGTTTGAGTTATCATTATTTTTTATTGTTAATGATTTTGTAACACCCTGTAATAATTTTATTGGTAAGGGTTCATTGAAGTAAAAGCTCTGGACTGCTAACTGGATTAAATAAATAAATGTATATTCACATGTTACACAACGAAAGAGTTCCTTACCATTGTTAACAGGAAATATTAACAAGCTATTGGAGTTGACAGATAATTCAATAACATGATTGGTTTCAATAGCAACATAAGTATGTACATTGTTAATATAATATTTTTAGTTTTAACAATGCGAGTTGATACGGGCTTTTGTTTCAGAAAGAACAATGTTCGTGCACGGATTAATACTGCATGATTACAAGAACAACAATTTTTCTGAATGAGTATAAAATTTTCACATTATTCATACAATAAATGACGTGAGTTAAAGTTAAGCTTAAATATTTTTTAACCATCAATTATTTTTACATTCATAATATTTTTTAAAATAGTAGCGGTTCGTGATTAGTCTCTTAGACTAATCAGGAACCGGGGAAATTGTTGGGGGAATAGACTATTTGTTATGAGAAATTGTGTAGTGTATGGGGCGGAGAGAGTTGTTGAACAAAAATAGTGAATTGCGATTAATGAGACGTTTTGAAAAGGAATTCTTAAAAATCGAAAGTAGTAGAAACGTTAGTTTACTAGGAGAATAAACAACAGTTTAGTAGAGTTTGGTAGAAAGATCTCGCAATTGTTTGGAAGGTCTATAGATTAACTTATCAGACCCCAGGTATAAAAAGAGTTAAGGACTTTGTAGAAAGTCAGTCGATACCTAAATTATTGAATGGAAAATGTGTCGGGCCGTGCGAAATAGTGTCGTTACAGGACCAGTTTTGAATTACGATTATGGTGTTGAACAAAGATAGTGAATTGCGATGAATGAGACGTTTTGAAATAGATTTCTTAAAAATCGAAAGTAGTAGAAACGTTGTTTTGTTGAAGAATAGCGAGAAATTCGGTTGAAATATCTCGTAATTGTTCGGAAGGTCTAGGATTAACTTATCAAACCGCAGGTATAAAAGCTAGTGCCTTTGTAGTAAGTCAATCAACACCTAAATTATTGAATGGTAGGTGTGCCGGGCCGTGCGAAAGTGTCATTACGGGATCAGTTTTGAATTAAGTTTACAGTGCGAGAGCGTACGGGTGGTATTAAATGGTTGTTGTTTAGGTCAACAACTGATTTGAAGCTCTAGAGGTTTCAATAAGTAAAAACGAGGAGCGAGGTGGTTTACTATTGCCTTTTTCACTGAATTGAAAGAGTATGCTTATCAGCATGCCAGGCCCTCCGAAAAGCACTAACTTTCCACCCTGCAAACGACACCTTTACTTCATTCACCACTGGGTCTCACTGTATAGTGAAATTCATTACTCTCAGATGAGATAACTCTGACTAGTGTCTTTTACACCTCTACCTCTTCTGTTCTTAAATAAGTCAGTCATATAACTGGCTGACTATGTGATAAGAAACCGAACTATTTTGTGTAGCCCTGGAACCAACAGATCGAGTGCAATTAATATAACACTCCACCTCCCTGTTTTGGGCAATTAACTGGTTATGGAGAGGTAACTCGATTGTTTCGGTTCTTAAGAATAGTACTCTATTACTAATCGAGTTTGGTTTAAGCTTAAGTTTTGTAACTGATTTATTTTACGTAATCTTATTGTGTAGAAAAGTAATTAATTGTTGTAAGTTTGAAGTAAGTACGTTAATTATTTATCATACCCAGATCCCGAACGTACCTAAGCTTAGGTGTTCAAATATAATTATAATTATTATTTTTTCATATAATTATTTTGATTATTTTACCCGATATCATAAAATAATTTTCCCAATCGAGACAAACCTAGCTCATACAGTAATCACATTGACAAAAGCTGGATGTTCACAATGGCACAGAGGGTGGATACACATAATGGGCAATCTCTCATAAAATAACCTTCCCGTTTCTTTTACAAACTTAACCCTTCGCGGTCTATTAAAATATATCCATCAAAAAATCTTTCCTACTGGTCGTTTTGCGAAGATATCCACACATTTACAAATTAAATCAAAAAATATTTTGATTAAAATTTGTCTTAATAGTTATCAAAATTATGACAAAATATCTAAATATTCCGGGAAATTTGCACTTGCAGAAGCTGAGTTGACAATACTGCTCGCTAGCTATCACAGTTATATTTCTTAATGGCGTTAAAGAAAAATTTAAACTAGTAAATGTAATTTCTATACATCATACTTTACGTAATTACGTCTGATAGGTATTTAATATACCTTTTGTAAAAAATTACGTAAGCTACGTATTAAAAAAATGAGTTGTTTTGTTGTTTTTTGTGTTTGAAATACGTTTGATTACGTTCAAAAAAGGTTTTTCATTTATTTAAATATTTAAAAATAGTACAACCAGGTTCTTTATACAGGTACAAATTAAGATATTGGAAATCACAAGAATCTACCTTAAAACCCACAGAGAATTCCAAAATACAGTACCTAGTAGTAAAAATTATTGTATGATATTATGTGCAGTATGCCCATAAAGGGCAGGTGGAGTGTTAAATTAATTGCACTCGATCTGTTGGTTCCAGGGCTACAAAAAAATTAGTTCTGTTTCTTATCTCATAGTCAACTAATTATATGATTGAACTATTTAACAACAGAAAAGTTAGAGGTGTAAAAGACCTAGACTTATCTCCTCTGTCAGTAATGAATACATTAATACATATGTAGTAAACTACACAGCCAGACCCTGTGGTGAATGAAGTGAAGGTGTCATTTACAGGGTGGAAAGTGGGTGCTTTTCGGTGGGCCTGGCATGCTGATAACCATACTTTACAACTCTTTGAGGAAGGCAATAGTAAACCACCTCACTCCTCGTGCAGTATGTTACTAGTTTGTTATATCGAGGTATAAATTCGTCAATTAGAGGTAAATTTACAGGTAGTTTTATTAAAATGTCACGGTTCCGTAAAAAAAAATTTTGGTAAATCGAGGTTCTACTGTATAACAAATTCTTCATACAGAGAACACACTTAACATCAAATTGACTGAAATGAAGTTCAAGAGGATTCTACTAAGAAAGGCAAGAAGAAAAAGAATAAATATTTATGAAATTAGAAAACAAATTGGAGATGGACAGACAAACTGACGATGGTTAATCATATCGGCTGGATGGAAAAGTATACGGTCCGAAAGGATATTGTTTTTTTTGTAAATGGAAGGAAAAAGTTCAAGGGGTAGACCAAGGTGAAATGATGTTGTTTAGGTCATCAAACGAAAGGCTGGTTTGAACCTGTAGAAGTTGTACTAAGTAAAACTAGGAGTGAGGTGGTTTACCAATGGCTTCCTCACTGAGAGGAAAAGTACGCTTATCAGCATGCCGGGCCCTCTGAAAAGCACATATTTTCCACTCTGCAAATGATACCTTCACTTCATTCACTGTGGGTCTGGCTGTATAATGAAATTCATTACTTTCAGAGGAGACAACTCTGATTAGTGTCTTTTACACCTCTACCTCTTCTGTTCTTAACCGGCAATGACATTGTTCTAGACCGGCAGAGAATTTCTAGCATATGGGTCACCGAACCGTAAAGAAATCATTACAAATTTGGTATAAATCACAAACCTTATCACGTGACGTATCAAAATAACAAAAAAACTTAAGAAAATAGTATAAATACATTATTGAAATTTTCATCTGACAGTTAATGATGCTGAAGCTATTTGAAAATAACTTTTAGACAAATATTTTTCTAAAATTTCAGATGACACTACTGTTTAAAACTTTTTTATGCTCTACTTACAAAATTCATTACATACGAATCATTACTTACAACGGTTTTTTAAAATAAAACAAAAAAGAGATTCTATGTTCAAAACTGAAGAAAATATCAACAAAAACACATCATGTAAACCAAGAAATAACCAAATTCAGCTCTAGGATAGAGTTAATTCAACAGAGAAACACAGGCAGAATACACAACTAAAACTATTGTATTATACGTAAAAATTTACTTCATAGCCTACTGTTTGGGACTATAAACTTTGTTTGTTCAATTCATCAATTTATTTTTGTGTTCTATTCTAAGATATCATTTATCGGTCTCAACCAATGAGGGTTGATTTCTACCTGCACATACAAACAGTTTTGTACTGAACTGGACACAGTCGTCCGCTAACTCGCAACGCAAAAGAACGCTGTCTTGTTGTTAACGCTTTTCCATCCGGTCTTATCCGCGATCGCTAACGCTATACTTTGAAAACGCAAGAATACTAATATTCCGCTACACAGATTGATATTAAATTCACGCGCCGCAGTGCTTTAACGCGCTGGAGACACTCCAGGAAACCGACCACGCTAAATACAGTCCACTTATTCAAGATCTTCGGCAGCTCAACACTCATCGGAAAGCCACTGGTACCAGCTGGTAAGTCGCAGGACTTCCAAGGTGAGTGAAATAAACTTTTATTTATCGACAGTAAGCTGCTAAACGCTCCGCCACTGAACCTACCACCTACATTGCTAAACTATTGTACAAAACAACAACGCTGTCAGTAGATGAAGTTAAAACTAAAACGACAACATTGCAAAGCTATGAAGCAAATCCGATTTTGCGACGCGACCGGTTCAAGAAGCGGTAACATCGTCTCAAAATTGACGATTGCCGGCTCTAGGGTTTAATGGTTTAGACATTTAATTGGCTGACCATGTGATAAGAAACAGAACTATTGATTTTAGCCCTGCAACGAACAGATTGAGTGCAAATAATTTGACACTCCACCTCTCTATTATAGGCAGAGTGAAATGATAGAAACCAATTAAAAAGATTTTTTTATTATAAAATTACCAAATATTAACTTATTTAAAAACATGCTCTATACTACAAAGCATGTTTAAAAATAAAAATCAGTTCGGATTAGCGGGATTGTTGAGTATATATAATTTTAAATTAAGTATTTATTTGCTTTTTAGTTAGAATTTAATTATGACTATTTATATTATGCAATTACGCCTACTTTTAGTAACAGGAAATCGACAAAAATAACACACATTGTTAAATATAGTAATTAAGATAACTTAATCAAAATATTACAGCACTGCATTTGAAATTTAAAGAAATTGCAAACCTATAAGTCGCATAATTTCGTTCCTTTAAAACTGACCAGTAAACCGCAAGTTTATTTCTTGTTTTACGTAAACCCCAACACCGGTCTTATTTCAATTGAATTTTTACAAACGTATCAACTTAAACGTGTTTTTGACAGCTTAAACCTTTGTCTAATGATTGAAAAATGATATGGTTAATCATATCATAAAATATTTTACCATAAAATGTTTTTAGTTGAGTACAACATATTATCTTCATTAATTAAGACGACCTTGTAAATTTGTTAAATTAATTAATTAACACACAAAAAATATTATCTTTTTACTTTCTCTTGCCTATATAAATATATAGGAAGGAAGGTATTGTTTTCATGTCGTTTTTTCGAAATTGAGTTTTCACCGAATATACACGTTTTCAGACCCCCTGAACCCAAAAAACGCGTTTTTAGCGTTTGGTCTGTGTGTGTGTGTGTAAGCTTAACTTAGACACTACTGCCGGACCCGATACGAACATGATCATCAAAATCGGCCAACCGGAATAATAGTTTATTCGTGTCATTTTTCATTTTTTTACAATTTTATCAAAAACGGCTCCTACGATTTTTTAAAAATCGCCTCATTTACTAAATTTTTTATGCTTTACAAGATGGGGTAGGCGCTATGTCTGCTGACGTTCTTGAAAAGGCTGTTTTCTTGTAAAAAAAAAAAAATTGTTTTTTTTTTAATATTGCAGCTTTAATACGCATTTTAGCGCGAAAATGTAATAATAAAAGTTGTAGAGCATTTAAAATCCTACAACTTTTATTTCAAACATTTTTTGTATATCGCTTAGTGATTTTCTGTTTTTTTTTCATGAAAATCTGTATAAAAAATCGACTTTTTTTCAGAGAGATTTTTCAGCCTAAGTATGCATTTTACGAAAACAGTGTATACAATCAAATTTATAGGAAATTAAAAGATCTACAACTTTTATTTAGTGCATTTTTCTCTACAGCGCCTGGTTTAACGTGAAAGAGTGATTTTCCGTATTTTTAAGCCTGAGGTTGTTTTTCATTTTGCATCATTCACTAATGATTAAAATAATGTTATGTTTTTTGAGGTTAGTTTTTTGTTTATTTCTAAAGTTAGGTTATATTGTTAATTATTTGCATTGGCAAAAGAAAGTTGTTTGAGTGTTTCATACCAGAGTTTTATTCTACTCGTCAAATTTTATGTCAGGTCAGGTTCAAGTCTAGACATGTTTACAACTGCAGGTATAGTTATTTGAGTCACGAGTTTGCCCTTCTTTGTAACGAGGGGTAAAGGGGGAAAATCATCATTGCGCATGCGCGATTGCTTTAATTTCAGTATGATAAACCTAACAACTTAAACTATACCCAGAGCATATACAGTATATCGCGGAACCTTTTGTAGGTTGACTGTACGAATATAACTGTTTACCGTAAAAACAAACGTCGGTTTCTCGAAAACGTGGTCGAACTATTCACAGTGCTGAACGCAATGAAATTAAATGTTGTGAAGTTGAAGCTAAACAAAAATGCCTATCCGTGCCTCTTAACAAAAGCCGTGAGCGAGCGGCTAACTACTGTGATGTTCTCTTTTTACAATTCGAAAAATAAAAAAGGAAATTACGGACGTGAAGAAGAAGCTATTCTTTACCAGTTTTGTTGACACCTGGTAAAAAAAAGAAAACGGTTAGGTAGAAACTAGAGAGACTGGTAATGAAAACGCCGATGACAGCAATAGTAAAGAAGGCGTTTCATTCGTAATTACAGTACATCAAACATTTCTAGTCATGTAATTAAGCTATAGGCAATATTACAGGTCATATTTATTTCTTATAAGGTTTATGAAGAAAACATTTTCTCGGAATAAACCACTGCTTACAAAATGTATCTAAAAACTGTACGGTAGTGAAATGTGCGAGTAGTGCTCACTGTTGAGGTTGGGAGCACTGTAAATATTCCACTTCCCTTCCTCACAGCCAATTCATACGCAAAAGGCAATCTCGTGACTAAACTATCTATATGAGCTCAATGTATTGCTACCAAATGCACCAGTATTTTTAAGTTATAAGCAGTGTGAACATAAACCAAATCGTTACTGGCACAATAATTTTTTTTCTCTTTAATTCTTTATTTACAACTGTAAAATTTTAAAACAAGCAAATGTGATGATTATGATAATAATGTAAATGACATGATAGGCATGAGAGGGGTAGCGCCCCCATTGGTGCCTCCCCAAGAACCAATTATTTACAAAGTACAAAACCTTAAAGTTCCCGAACTCAAAAACCTAATTATTTCCATAAAACCTAATTATATACGATTGGAGATTGGAGTTTAAATTTTTTTTACCTTATTGATGAGATTCCAACAAACGTCACTCCGGCATAAAACAACGTGAAAAAGGAACTCCTGACTGTGAAAAATTAAATTTGTTTAAAGTTTAAATAAATAAAGAAATTCCAACAATTTGAAGTTTAATTGGTATTAAGTTTTCTCTTATAATGAATGAAAATTAATTTTACAACTTTGTTTACGGATCTTTTTTCTCTGAAAATATGTAAAGAAAAATTCCTCAAATCGCAATACCACTAACTACACACACATCCGTATGGCACTCTATTTCTGTAGAAAAGAACGACGTATCATTAATTATTCGATTCTCCCTAATCGAAATAGACTACATGCCGTAAAAATAACTTCACATACACAAAAATCTGGTGTGAAACACTCACACAACTTTCTCTTGCCAATGCAAATAATTAATAATAAACCTAACATTATTAATAAAATATTAGAAATAAATAAAAACTAACCTCAAAAACATAACCTTATTTTAATCATGAGTGAATGACGCAAAATGACAATCGAACTCAGTTTGGCTTAAAAATACGGAAAATCACGCTTTCACGCTAAACTAGGCTCTGTAGAGAAAAATGCTTTAAACAAAAGTTGTAGATCTTTTAATTTTCTATAAATTTAATTATATACACTTTTGTCGTAAAATGCATACTAAGACCGAAATGTTAAAAAAATCGATTTTTCTCACGTTTTCGTGAGAAAAAAACAGAAAATCGCTAATTACCGCTAAACTAAGCGTTATACAAAAAATTGTTTGAAATAAAAGTTGTAGAATTTTACATTCTCTACAACTTTTATTATATAACGTTTTGCGCTAAAATGCATATTAAAGCCGCAATCTTAAAAAGAAAATGTTTTAACGTAAAAACAGCCTCAAGCAGAATTTCAGCAAACATGGCGCCTACCCTATATTGTAGAGCATAAAAAATGTAGTAAACCAGGCGATTTTAAAAAAAATCGTAGGACTAGTTTTTGAGAAAATCGCAAAAAAGTGAAAAATTATACGAATAAACTACTACTTCCGGTTGACCGATTTTGATGAAAATGTTCGTGTCGGGTCCGGTAGTGATATGTAACTTAAGTTTCAAGTTTCAAGTTCGTACGATGTTCTGTTCTTGAGATATTCTGTTCACACACACCCACACACACACACAGACCCACACACAGACCAATCGCTAAAAACATGTTTTTTGGGTTCAGGGGGTCTGAAAACGTATAGATCCGGTGAAAACTCGATTTCTTAAAATCGACATGAAAACAATACTTTCCTTCCTATATATATTCATATAGGCAAGAGAAAGTAAAAAATATGGCATTAATAAAGCTTGTTCTTTATAAACTAGAATCCCGGTTAACCGAATCTGGGTTATCCGAAACGACCGAAAATCAATGAATTTCCGATGTAGCTACGTAATTTACAAGAACCCAATAAACATGTCACTAGCTAATGGCAACCAATCAAACTTTTCTCTTGTTTTAAACGTTATCGCGGGTCATTAATGCGCTTTATTTTATTTTACTGTCATGAAGAGAATATGCTCGAGAACTATTAAAATGGACAAGAAAAGATTTGGTGTGAAACACTCACACGACTTTCTCTTGCCAATGAAAATAATGAACAATATAAGCAAATTAGTAACAAAACATTAAATATAAACAAAAAACTAACCTCAAAAAACATAACCTAATTTTAATCTTCAGTGAAAGACGCAAAATGAAAATAAACCTCAGTTTGGCTTAAAAATACGGAATATCACTCTTTCACGCTAAACTAGGCTCTGTAGAGAAAAATGCTCTAAATAAAAGTTGTAGATCTTTTAATTTCCTATAAATTTCATTATACTTTTTAGACGTAAAATTAATAATAAGGCTGAAATCTTTAAAAAAATTTTTTACACGTTTCGTGAGAAAAAAAAACAGAAAATCGCTAATTACCGCTAAACTAAGCATTATACAAAAAAATGTTCGAAATAAATGTTGTAGAATTTTAAATTCTCTACAACTTTTACTACAGACATTTTTGCCGTTAAATGCATATTAAAGCCGCAATTTTTTTAGGTGAAAACAGCCTCTCCAAGAATTTCAGCAGACATGGCGCCTACCCTATCTTGTAGAGCATAAAATTATGTAGTGAATGAGGCGATTTTAAAAACAATCGTAGGACCCGTTTTTGAGAAAATCACATAAAGTAAAAAATTACACGAATAAACTTCTACTTCCGGTTGACCGATTTTAATGGAAATGTTCGTGTCGGGTCCGGTAGTAGTATCTAACTTAAGTTTCAAGTTTCAACTTCATACGATGTTCCGTTCTTGAGACATTCTGTTCACACACACACACTCGCGCGCGCGCACATACATACACCAATCGCTAAAAACGTTTATTGGATTCTGGGGGTCTGAAAACGTGTAGATCCGGTGAAAACTCGATTTCGAAAAATCGACATGAAAACAATACTTTCCTTCCTACAGATATAGGAAGGAAATTCCTTCCTCATATAGGCAAGAGAAAGTAAAAAACCAAATAACAATACTAATGAATCAGGGGAAGTTCTTGCACATCCTGTATATTTAATAAAAAATAATCCCGGGTGAGAAAACATCAGGGAAGAATTTCAAGAGCGATTAATTCATGCCGACGAAGAACAAGAATTTACTGATCAAGAAATAGCAGATACCGCAATCCGAACGGACGATGAAACTAAATTTGACAACGCAGAGGCTGCAAAACCCGTTAAAAGCCGCTGACAGGTTACAAGTTGAGATACCTTCAAAGCTTTAGAGATAAGAATGTTAATGTTAATATCAAAATAAATTTTAATTAAAAATGAAAATTAATTCTTTAACACGTGTTTTCATGGTTACCGTATACTTTGAACGAACTTTAAGTGTTAGGCCTACGCGTTGAAATTCCTTTCACTCGGGTCTCTATTTAATTTCAGGTTTAATTAATAATTTAAATTGATGGCCTCCACTCACCCCTTACAGCCATCCCAACCTCCATGAAGATAACTAACAGGGAATAATAATAATAATAATAATAATAATAATAATAATAATATTTATTTATTCCACTTTATACAAATACAAAATTATATCTTATCTACTAGGAATAAATAACCACCAACTCAAGTAAACGGTGGTTATATATATGTAAAAAAAAACACAAAATACATAAAAACAAGTTTACAAATGAATTACAAATCAAATGAATTATAGAAATAAATTACACATCAAATGTCGTTATCCACTACAAATGACATTTCAAATTTTAGCGGCAGCTACAGCGCATGTTAACTATATTTTTCAACAACAATATTAACCCAGCCGTCAATCTTCAGAGCAGATATTCACCTGTACATGACTAACACTAAAATCAGTTATTATTGTTATATTGTTTACCAAGATCAGTAAATTCCTACAAAGACTGAATAGCAAGCACTGCAAGTCAGCAACGATAAAACACCAACACTAACCAACAATTCTTACAAGTGAATCAACATCAGTTATCTCATTGAGCCAATCTTTAACCTTTCTTGAAAATATTAACACGTTTAAGCTATTTTTAATTTCAATAGGCAACAGATTAAAACACTTCGGACCCAAAAAAACAAAAGTTTTAGCAAAAAAGGATTTATTAACTTTCGGTCTTACAAAAAGTTGTTGGCTTGAACCTCTAGTTCTGTGATATAAGTTTTCAGTACCTCTGTTGCCACTTTTTTTATAAAATAGTTTTAAAACTTTAAAAATAAATAAGTTTTTAATGGGCAAGATACGTAAATTTTTAAAATCATTGACAGTACTGTCTCTCTGACGTTTAAATAATAATATTTTAATGAAATATTTTTGAGTTACAAACAATTTATTTATTAGTTTATCATGAGTACCCCCCCCCAAAATTCAATAGCATACTGAAGACGCGATTGAACCAAAGAAAAGTATAAAGATCTCATTAAATTTAAGCCACATAGGTTTCTTAAGAAATAAAATGCCCGAATTGATTTACTGATATCAGAATGTAGCTGATTTACATGATTTCTAAAGGAGACCTTATCATCAAGAATCAATCCTAAATATTTTATTTCTTTTACCTGTTCAATTACTTCGCAGCTGCATCCAACAGGATCGGAACAAACGTGATATTTAATGTCACGATCGAAATTGACACCGACTAAGTCAAAACTAATTATTTTTGTTTTTGATGCATTTACTACCATTGCATTTCTCTCACACCATTTTCTTAGCAATACTAAATCATGTGATATAAAGTCATAAATTTGCGACCATTCATCGCTTGCGTAGATAAATGCAATATCATCAGCAAAAGCCGTAATTCTACAATGGAAGGGTTCAAATAATAAATCGTTAATAAATAACGAGAAAAGATCTGCTGAAATGACAGATCCCTGAGGGACGCCAACTCCTGCCACCCTCTCATCACTTAAACAATTTTTCACACGGACTTGTTGCGTCCGGTTTTCAAGGAAAGTTCTGAACCAATTCAAAGCTGGGCCTCTAACTCCTGCAGCTTCTAGTTTGATAAGTAGTAGATTGTGATTCACCAAATCAAACGCTTTTTTGAAATCAACAAATAGC
Source organism: Catonia carolina (assembly GCA_035578175.1). Classification (NCBI taxonomy): domain Eukaryota; kingdom Metazoa; phylum Arthropoda; class Insecta; order Hemiptera; family Achilidae; genus Catonia; species Catonia carolina. The sequence goes on along the minus strand of JAQMRL010000007.1, from coordinate 29,937,537 downwards.
CCTGACACTTTTTTACTACAATTTAAGTTTTCAAATACATCGCGTAAGACGACTTCAATCGCATCTTCAGTACTTTTTCCTTTTTTGAAGCCAAACTGGTTGGGGGAAAAAAAGTCGGTAACATTTAAAAAGTTTAATAGTCTGGTCCTCATAACCTTCTCAAATATTTTGGAAAATATTGAAAGTAATGAAACTGGCCTATATTGCTCGACCGCATCTGGGTTGCCCCTTTTAAAAATTGGCACAATAACAGATTTTTTTAACAACTCAGGAAATTTCCCAGTAACAAAACTAATATTTATCAGTTGAGCAAGTGGACAAGAAACTAGGTGAATAATCTGCTTTATGAAAGAGACATTAAAACCATCAAAACCAGATGATTTTTTATTTTGCATACCTAAAACTACACTTTCCACTTCACATTTGTGAACAAAACTGAGAAATAAAGAACTAGGCTGTGATTTTAAATAAAGTGAATCACTCAAATTTTTAGAAATTGCGCACACATTAACACTATTCAAAAAGAAATTATTAAAAGTGTTTGCTATCTCCCTTTCGTTATTTATTTCTCGACCATCAACTACTAATTTTTCAATTAATTTATTTTTCCTTCCCAGCAATGAATTAATGACTCGCCAATTATCAGCTGGTCTATTTCCACATTGCTGGAATTTATATGCATAGTATTGATTTTTTCTTAATTCTATATCTGAAGCTAGTTTATTTTTAAAGTTTACATAGTTATTTCTAAAGCAAATATCGTAAGGCCTACATTTTAATTGATTGTACAACTTGTTTCTTATCCTAATTCGTTTTAATAAGTTATCATTCATCCAAGGGCTAATTTGTTTTGCTCTAAATAACTGATTACTTATTTTAATTTCAGAAGTATTTTCTAAGAAACAACTTGATAGTAAAGAATGAAATTGATTGAAGCTGAAATCAACATCATTTTTGTTAAAAATTCCGTTCCAGTTTATCAATTGGAGGTGTGATTTTAATTTATTTATATCAATGTATTTTTTGTTATCATAGAAATGATTAGGAATAAATGACTTTTATTAGGGATAGAAAGATTTAATCCAACTGCACAATGGTCAGATAAGTCGATATCAAAAACACCACCTTTCAGTGCATTCATATTACTGTAACGAACAAAAATATGGTCTATACATGTTTTAGAAATATCAGTTATGCGAGTAGGAATGTTGATTAATGACGTAAGTCCACTGTTGTTCATGATTGAAATATAACGATCCCTATCAGGATTATTTGCCTTTCCGAGTATGTCCACATTTACATCACCAAAAAACAGTGCGTTTGTTTTAAATTTTGCAAAGAAAGTCGGGAGTTCTTGTAAAAAAATTGATAGCGAGACACCATGGAGTCTATACAGACCAGCAATAGAAAAAAGCAAATTATTAATTTTAAATTGTAAGAGTGTACAGCCAGCCGAGGTGAGACGGCATGGGACCTGAGTAGCATTAATGTTCTTATCTACATAGATAAGAGAGCCTCCGGCCCGATAAGTCTCATTACAATTAGCGAAGCAAGAATAACCAGGAATTTCATAGAGTTTTAATTCCGCATTAGTTATCCAGATTTCACTCATTATCACAAATTGTATCGATTTGGATTCTAACAGTTTATTAAAAAGGGCAATAAACAAATTGAAATTTTTCCTAATGCTTCTTATATTGACATGGACAAAGTTAATTTTCATGTCATGAGAAACGAAAAAGTTGTTCTCCAAATCATTGAACGCTATACATTCTGTGTCCATTTGACATTAATACAACAAAACTAAGATTGTACACAACAATTAGTATAACAGGTTAGTATGCCAAAGAAATTGACACTTACTGATACAACATTCGAAAAAAGTAACATAAAAAATCAAAAAATTGTTAATAAAAAACATTGGCCCATGCCCGACATGTGAAAAAATAAATAAATACAAATTGTAAAAACAATCAAATGTTGATAAATCAAATCTGATTATAAGCCTATACATAAGTTTACCCACAACAAAGTAATTAATATAAACAATATTCCTAATGCTGTACAGTTTCAAAGAACCAAAACAAAATTTAATTTAACATATATATAATATCGCAATTGAACAAAACAATAATTTGGCCAAAAACAAAACTCACCGCGATAGAGATGTCCATTATAACAAACAAAATACTCAATACCCCTACCAGTTAATCTTCTTGATATCATCAGCCTGGATAACTCTAACACTTTTGTGACCCTCTGACTTACGCACGTAGAATTTGCCCCCACGGCACCACACAAACCGTACATTCTCAGACTTGCATATCTCCTTCATCTGAGCTAGGAGAACCTTATTATCAGGTGTGAGGTGTTCAGGTGTGAGATGTTGAACAATGTTACAAGTCATTGCCTTGTAATGTAATTCTAATTAAAAGTTGTTTTGATATTTCAATAAAACAACGTAAAGAAAGTACAGTTCAGAAGAAAATTTCCAATGATTAAATAACAAATACAGAAAAAATAAATTAGGTTTGATTTTTATTTAGTAGAATATTTTAACACCTAATTTTAGGTCCGTTCGGGATCTGGGTATGATAAATAATAAACAAACTTACTTTAAACTTATAACAATTAATTATTACAGTTATGATTAAACATTAGTTCACAAACAAATACAATAAAATACAATTTTTTATGCTCTACAAGATACGGTAGGCGCCATGTTTGCTGAAATTCTTAGTGAGGCTGTTTTCACGTAAAAAAAATGTTTTTTTTAAGATTGCGGCTTTATATGCATTTAAACGCAACAATTTATATAATAAACGTTGTAGAGAATTTAAAATCCTACAACTTTTATTTCAAACATTTTTTGTATAACGCTTAGTTTAGCGGTAATTAGCGATTTTCTGTTTTTTTTTCGCACGAAAACGTGTAAAAAAATCTATTTTTTAAAGATTTCTGCCTTAGTATGCATTTTACGAAAAAAGTGTATGTTATAATAAAATTTATAGGAAATTAAAAGATCTACATCTTTTATTTAAAGCATTTTTCATTACAGAGCCTAGTTTAGCGTGAAAGAGTGATTTTCCGTATTTTTAAGCCATACTGAGGTTGATTTTCATTTTGCGTCTTTCACTCATAATTAAAATTAGGTTGTTTATTGAGGTTAGTTTTTTGTTTATTTCTAATGTTTTATTACTAATGTTATAGGTTTATTGTTAATTATTTGTATTAGCAAGAGAAAGTTGTGTGAGTGTTTCACACCAGATTTTTACAATAAACAATCCATTCGAACAACCATTTCCAGAATAAACACCAACTGCGACAATGTTACAATATTGTACTTCAGTTAAAATGTACGAAATTTTAATTAAATCGACAGTTTTTGTTAGTTTTGACCAGCGATGTTCTTAATAAACTATATATCTATATTTGAAAGAAGAGTCCTGGAACAAGGGGATCAGTCAGTGGCGAGTTATTTAATTTTACGATTGTACGAGTCACCAATAGGCCTATTCTTTCTTACCACATCTTCACGTAACGTGTTTGCACAACATTTTTGTACACCACTTTTAATCAATTAAGTAAATACACTTTATAATACGAAAAATTAAAAAAAATTGTATTGAAAAATATAGTTTCATCGTGTGTAAAATATAAAAGAAGATAATTGAGAGAAAGAACAATGTTACCGCTACGGCAGTCGCACTCTGAGTGAAGCTTATGCGCTGTGTCATAAATCTGGCATCACTATCTATAACTATTGTTGCCTAGCAACGAGCCCCATTCGTGAACGGTTGCGTTCACTAAAATAGCCTACGACTCTTTTTTTTTCAAAAATAATAGTATAACCTTGTTACGACCATATTAGTTAAATCCGTGATATCCGAAAAAGGTCCGCCTCAATTATTTTGAATAACCGGAATTCGGGTCTTCTCCGTTTTCTGTATGCCACTATAAAATCCGAATCCCCTAAAGGCACACTTGTTCATTTCTCCAACTCCCTGCCATACTGAATACTCATACTGAGACAGACACGCACGCGACACACGTCGTTCCCAGTCCCAGTACTGTATGAATCTGAGCTTTGTGCAGCTGCGGGATGAAGGGGACAGACGAAGTACCAGACTGCTGCTACGTCATAACACTGTACTAATCATCTTATTGCTATTCGGTAGGCAGTGGGCTGCGTAGTGCGGTGACATACGTGGGTGTTGTTTTGACTACTCGCTATAATAGACGGCGGCATCGAATATATGTAGTTTGAATAGTACCAGTGACTACTACAAACATAGTACTAGTAAAACTTTAATACTACTAACGCAATCACTCAAAGTAGTAGTAACGTAATGCATTCCTCTCAGCTGCACAAAGATTAGGAACGGGCAGTATACAATACTATGTTACACGTTCTGTTGTTTTATTTCTTATTTAGCTATTACTATATTACTGTTAACTTATATTTTTTAATTGAATTTTCTGCTATTACTAGGCTACATTATACTATTACGTAATATTTTTTAATTATCTACATTTGGAAGAGAAAGTCGTGTGAGTGTTTCACACATACTTTTTAAGTTGTCGCATCTTCTGGGATTAGGTAATAATCCCTTTTCCTGAAGGAACTCTGCAGCATCTTCCTCCGTCCGAATATTATTAAGTAACTCTACAAAATTCATAGCAGACTGTTGTAACTAACTGTGAAATCGGAGTGGAGTTGACAATACGCAGGAATATTGCAGTCAGATTGGCGCGCTAGACGCAGGAGTTGGAGAATTGTGTAACCCTTCAGGGAATTCGGATTTGATAGTGGCATACAGAAAAGGGAAAAGACCCCGGAATTCTACTGTGCTAGAATACAAATGATGAGTCTCAGTTTGACATTTTACTTATTCGCGGCTCGCAATAGTACAGAGCATGGATAGGGCAAGTAGTAACAGACAGATAATGCATTTCGGAACACGCATAGTATTAAATACGAACATGGTGAGCTTGTAGGGTAACAGTGATAGTGCAGAGTAGGGATTGCAGTCGGCTACCAGAATAAAAAACGGATAAGTTTCTACTACTTTGACCATGAAGATAATTTTTAACAATAGTACTTAAGTCACGAGTTTGCCTTTGGTTTTGACGAGGGGTAAAGGAGAAAAAGCATAGTGCGCATGCGCGACTGCTTTGGTATCAGTTCGCCGACACATAAACGTAAATTATATTCAGAGGACATACAGGATATCGCGGAACCTTTTGTAGTTAACTATACGAATGTAACTGATTGGTACCGTAAACAAAAATGTCGGTTTCTCGAAAACGCGGTCGAACTATCCACAGTGCTGAACAAAATCTAATGAGCAACGTAATGAAATGTTTTGAAGTTGAAGCTAAACAAAAATACCTTTCCGTGCCTCTTAACAAAAGCCATGGGCGGCTAACTACTGTGATGTTTCTCTTTCCACAATTGGAAATATAAAGAAAGTATTTACAGACAGCGAAAAAGATAATTCTTCATCAACAAATTTGATGACACCTGGTAAAGAAAAGGAAACAACCAGAATATAAGAACGCATCATTAGCTTTGACAAACGTCTGGTTGTCGAAATTATGGAGGATTTTTATATCAATAAGAAAGTGGTGCCGACTTGTGAAAAGTTATTACCGGTTTTAAAAGAAAGGCTAAATTTTAGTTGGAAACCTTGTACGTTAAGAAAATTTTTAATGAAAATGGAGTTTAAAAAGTGTCAGTCACAATGAAAGATATTAATTGAAAGGCAACATATGGTTAACAAACGGTGCAATTGCACGGTGGTAAAATGTAATGTAGTCTCACTGTTGAGGTTGGGAGCACAGTGAGATTTTCTCTTTCCTTCCTTACAACCCATCCATACGCAAAAGGCATTCTCGTGGCTCGGTATCTATATTTATGATAGTTTATTTGTTTTTATAGAGTCACTACACCTGCATGGTCTTATTTTCTTTCTAAATGCGTAGAACGCTACAACAGAAAGCACCCGCAAAGAAAGCTACAACTCTCTTGTACTTCTGTAGACAAAATCGGCCACTCGTTCTCTTCCTTCTCCAAAAATTCATATAAAATACTGTTTAGGTCATCAGCTGAAAGGCTGGTTTGAACCTCTAGAGGTTTTACTAAGTAAAACGAGGAATGAGGTGGTTTAACATGCCTTCCTCACTGAGTGGAAAACTATGTTTATCAGCATGCCGGGCTCTCTAAAAAGCTTCTACTTTCCACCCAGCGAATGACACCTTCACTTCATGCACCACAGGGTTTGGTTGTATAATGAAATTCATAACTCTCAGAGGAAATAACTCTGACTAGTGTCTTTTACTACTCTACTTCTTCTGTTCTTAAATGCTTTAGTCATATAATTGGCCCATCATGTGATAAAAAACAGAACTATTTTTTGTAGCTCTGGAACTAGCAGATCGAGCCGAATAATTTAACTAAACCTGTCTGTTATGGGCAAATAAACTACTAATAAAGTCCTTTTGTTCAGTTGTATGTAATTTTACCTTCAACATTTTTCGATTTTCCTTATTATCCCCCTTCCCCAACACATTTACTTCACATGTTAATGTGTGTATTTCTGTACAACATTTCAAAAACTTTTTTAACTTAAAGGGTGATGAAAGGAGAAAATTTAGAATCAGGGTATAGAAAAAATGGCACAAATTGAATTTTTTCTCAATCGCGCCGTGTACACACATACACAAACAACACGAGAAAGCAAAAAAGTAAATTAGCGCTACCCACTGAATTGACGACGAACGCATAAAAATATTTTTAACTTTTTTATTTGAACAGTAAAATAACACTAAACACTAATTTTAGAAACTTCTATGAATTTAAAAAAAGTACATAAAACAAAACTAAACAGATACATTAACGAAATTGCTGGGATGACATTCCACAGTAATTTTTCTACAGTTGAGTTAGACAGAATACACAATGTGAACAAAACAATTTCTTCGTATACTTCAAGTTAAATGTATATTTTAAACAAATTAACGAATTTAACAATAAATTTTCACTAAATTATCACAACACACACATGGTTACAATAAAAAAATACACACATCCCACGGATATTTAAGAATCGCTCTTGACAAGACACATGAAAACATCACATTTCACCAAAATGACAAACACACAAACAAAACAGAATATGTACCCCTCTTCTTTTTCCTCCAACACTACAGCCCGTCGTGAGCCCCTAACACAAATCCCCTCCCACGACGTGTTTTGTGGGAAGCGGTTTACCGTCGAGTAGCTAGTTAAAAGCATACAAAATTCAATTTTTTTTCATTCGTCCGAATTTTCTCCGGGCCATCCTGTATTTCTTTCTCTTCACCAACCCCGTTTTAAACAATAGTTTCAATAGTTTTGAACACCCAGGAAAAAACAAAAGTTAAATACTTGTATTACTATCATTATACTTTTCTTTTTTTTTTTTTTTTTTTTTTGGTTTAACGTCCGACTGTTATGCAATTACTGCTAATGCAGACGGTACTATCATTATACGTAGCTATTAAAAAAAATAAAACAAATAACCGCAAAATCTAGTCCAATGTATTTTGAATGGAGATTCTGTTTGCCCTTAGTTATATAATTCTACTGAATAAATATCAAAAAATCTGTAAAGAGAACATTTTTGGAATTCAGCAAAAATCCGAAAAAGAAAACTTGTAATAGCTGTGACAAAATTTGGCGAAGTAAATAAAATAATACAATTAAAATTTTGATGGTGTCACTATTCTGGCGGTGGCCGTTTCAACCTTTAGTGTGTTTTCCAGAGTAGTTATGGTATTGTTTAACTACGTGGATAGCTAACTTAATAAATAACACCGATGCAAATCCTCGCAAAATAAAAGAAATACTAAAGTGAAAATGTCATTGTGAAATAATAAATTAGTTCTATCGTGCGAATAAATTCGCAAGGGTCAGCTAGTTAAAATTATTACCTTAAAGATAATTTGGTTTATATTGAATTTAAATTCTGTATATTATTGATGGCGAAGAAAAAAACCCTGTATCCATTTTGTAAGGAGGAGGAAAAACAGTCTAAACCGTGTTTGTTAAGTAAAGATAGTTCATCAACAAATATTGTTAATTTTTAATGTAGTAGTAATTTTTTTACTTTCTCTTGCCTATATGAATATATAGGAAGGAAAGTTTTGTTTTCATATCGATTTTTCACCGGATCTACACGTTTTCAGACCCCTGAACCCAAAAAACATGTTTTTAGCGATTGGTCTGTGTGTGTGTGTGTGTGTGTGTGTGTGAACAGAATATCTCAAGAACGGAACATCGTACGAACTTAAAACTTGAACTTAAGTTACATACCACTACCGATCCCGACACGAATATTTTCATCAAAATCGGTCAACCGGAAGTAGTAGTTTATTCGTGTAATTTTTCACTTTTTTGCGATTTTCTCAAAAACTGGTCCTACGATTTTTTTAAAAATCGCCTCATTTACTAATATTTTAATGCTCTACAAGATAGGATAGGCGCCATCTCTGCTGAAATTCTTGGTGAGGCTGTTTTTTCGTAAAACATTGGTTTTTTTAAGATTGCGACTTTAATATGCATTTTGGCACAAAAATGTATATAATAAAATTTGTAGAGAATTTAAAATCCTACAACTTTTATCTCAAACATTTTTTTGTATCGTGCTTCGTTTAGCCGTAATTAGCAAATTTTCTGTTTTTTCTCACGAAAACGTGTGAAAATCGATTTTTTTAAGATTCCGGCCTTATACATTTTACGACAAAAGTGTATATAATCAAATTTATAGGAAATTAAAAGATCAACATCTTTTATTTAAATCATTTTTCTCTACAGAGCTTAGTTTAGCGTGAAAGAGTGATTTTCCGTATTTTTAAGCCAAACTGAGGTTGATTTTCATTTTGCATCTTTCATATATGATTAAAATTAGGTTATGTTTATTGAGGTTAGTTTTTTTGTTTATTTCTAATGTTTTATTACTAACGTTAGGTTTATTGTTAATTATTTGCATTGGCAAGAGAAAGTTGTGTGAGTGTTTCACACCAGATTTTCATTATAAAATTTGTGTCTGTACATTGTTTGCAACAGCAAACGAGGCTGGTTGACGATAGTACAAATGATAACATGAATGACATGAAACAGATCACCACCCATCGATGTAGATACTCTGGTTTGCTTTTAAATTAAATTTCGCATTGGTGTTTATATTCATTTTTTAAAGATGCTGTGTTAGTGTCACTATTAACAAGTACTAACGCCAGTGGATGACTGCATAATTACATGGAAGGGGGGAATAATATCGCTAAAGAAAAACTGTTTCGTTAGTTTTAACTAACTAGTTATAGTACATTTAAAAAAAATTAATCATAATTTTAATCATCTGAATATTCAAGGGAGCAACAAATCTCTGTTCTAAATTCTCCTTAACCTTTGTCGAACGTTGCACGGTTAATTTACTGATATAAATTAAATATAACCATCCTATTCGTTTTTATGCCTTGCTAATTTTCTGTGGAAACGTTGATAGTTTTATTTAGCTACGCATCGAATGCATAAGAACAATAAGTTCAATCATGTAGGTACGTAGGAATGCATGTACGTCTTTAAGTTTCTTACAAATCAACGGGAGTCCGTTATAATTCGAAATGCTATGGACTGGGATGACTATAATCGAGCTATATTCGGTTTAATGGAACCGTAAATGTGGGAATCCCCCACAGGGCATCCATTCTTATATATATATATATATATATACATACAGTTCAGCCGTTCTTAGTTTTCTCCTACTGTCAACAAACAAAAGCCACGTACTACAGGGTGCACGCTAGAGTCTGCGACTTTACGGATGTCATATTCCTATTAAGTTATAAATCTTTTAAATTATAAGTACTGAAAACATCAGTCATGATACGATGTAGGTCTAATAATTTCATTTATAAAAATACTTTTAAAAGTATTTTGTATTTACATACTTTTGAAAGTATTTTGTAGTCACTTTTTAAGCAGCATGTACACATTTTAATGTAATGCGCATGCTCAGTGACGTCATAATTTGTTTACATTAGGAGCAAACTAAGACAGGCTGGACTTTATATACATACCGGGTATCCCATGGAATTAAAACCATAGGGAAATACCATTGATTTTCATTAGTTTGTTAATATTTTCATCCCACGAATAAACGAAGACTTGGTATAATCAGGAATAATCAGAAAATATTTAGACCTTTTAAAAAATATCAATTTTGATACATTTTAACTTAAAATACAGAAATACATAAATTTGTAACCGTTTTCTATTTACGTATTGTAAATTTTTATCAATTTGATGCATTGTATGTTTGAAGTAATGGTAACGTTATGGTGTGGAGATGTAAAGAGGTGAGTCGAATACATCTGCAGTAAAAATTTTTATTGTTAAAAAAATAATAGAAATACTATAAAAAATTAATTTTTAAAAGGTCTCAACATTTTCTAATGATTCCTGATTATAACAAGTCTTCATTTATTCATAGGAAGAAAATATTAACAAACTAATGAAAATCAATGCTATTTCCCTATGGTTCAAATCCATGGGACACCCGGTATAAACGGTCATCCATGCATATATATGTGGGTGTACGGGTATGGAAACCCCAGAACCCCAGTTGAGAGCAAATCTTACTTCAAAACAACTTAAAATACAGAAATACATAAATTTAACTTAAATTAATCGCTCTCGATTTGCTAATTTCAGGGCTACAAAAAATAAGTTCCGTTTCTTATCAAATGATCAGCCAATTATACGACACAACCATAAAAACGGAAGAGATAGAGGTGTAAAAGACTAGTCAAAAGTTATCTCCTCTGAGAGTCACGAATTCCATTTAAAGCCAGACCCTATGGTGAATGAAGTGAAGGTCTCATTTCCAGACTGGAAAGTAGTTGCTTTTCGGAGGGCCTGCTATGCTGATAAGCTTACTCTTTCAACTCAGTGAGGAAGGTAAGGGTAAACCACCCTTTCGGCTGTTGACCTAAACAACACAAATGTAAGAACTATATGTCCAGAGATGAGTTCAGGTAAGTAATCAATTAGGTCTAATTTATTTGATAAGAAAAATGAATGAAAAAATGTCTTGCCAATTAAACTGAATAAATTTTTTGTCTATTGAAGGCTACCAGAAAAGGGGTCGACCTAGAATTAGATGAATTGATGATTAAGAACCTTAGAAGTAGGTTCGTTAAAAGATACATGGGGGATGGCAAGGGTTAGACCAGGTCTTTGGAGGGGATTTATGTTAAGAGGAAAAGGCTCACATCGGAAGGTAGGACTGGAGGAAGAAATGAGTTTATTTTGTGCAAATGTTTGTCATTTTAGTAAAATGTGATGTTTCCATCTGTCTTTTGTCAAGAGCGATCCTTAAATATCCGAGAGATGGGTGTATTGCTTATGAAAACTGGGCCAGATGTTAGGAATCGTGAGGTGAAGATAATTTAATTCGATTTTGTATTATTAAATAAAATTTTCCACTTATGTAACCATTCAGAAAAATTTGTTAAGGTATACTATAAATAACATGAAACATCTTCAAGTGACTCATTTCTGGAAAGAATTAATTGTATTCTCTGTAAAATTCGCAGATAGTGTTTGGTAAACTGTAGGCACGTCCCCAATCAAAACGCTGTTCATAAGAGAAGAGCGTATAAATCCCTGTGGGACTCTACCTTTAAAAGGCTGGATTTGAGAAAACGTATTCCTTACATTTACAAATAATATGGAAGTAAAAAACCATTTTAAAATTTAAAATATTTACACAGGAGATTCCAATAAAAATATTTGTTGAAAACATTGACATCAAAGGTTTTTGTTCCTCAACCTGAAAGAATAAAAGTGAAAGACCTCACAGACTCGTCACTGAATTTCTAACTCTCCGATTAACTACTACAAAGCTGATGTTCGGGTTTTATTCGGGGCATGTTTTGGGCATTTTTGCGCTAAAATGCATATTAAAGTCACGATCCTAAAAGAAACAATTTTTTTACGAGAAAACAGCCTCCCCAAGAATTTCAGCAGACATGGCATTATTTTACCCTATCTTGTAAAGCATAAAAAAAATAGTAATTGAGGTGATTTTTAAAATAAATCGTAGGATTCGTTTTTGAGATAATCGTAAAAAAGTGAAAAATGACACGAATAAATTACTACTTCCGGTTGACCAGATTTTGATGAAAATGTTCGTGTCGGGTCCTCTAGTGGTACCTGACTTAAGTTTTAAGTTTCAACTTCGTTCAATGTTTCGTTCTTGAGATATTTTGTACACACGCACGCGCACGCGCGCGCGCACACACACACACAGACCAATCGCTAAAAACTTTTTTTTTGGGTTCAGGGGGTCTGAAAACGTGTATATCCGGTGAAAACTCGATTTCGTAAAATCGACATGAAAACAATACTTTCCTTCCTATTTATTCATATAGGCAAGAAAAAAAAAAAAAAAAATGCAAAATATTTACTAAGACAAGTTGTGTTGAGTGTTTCATCACAAAACACTGTACACAAATATTTTAGTAAATTAAACAGAAATCTGGTGCGAAACACTGCCACAACTTTCTCCTGCTAATGTAAATAATGAACGTATGTTTAATCACAAGTGTATGACGCTAAATGAAAATCATCCTCCATCAGACTTAAAATAACGGGAAAATACTAATTGCCAAACAGAAGCTCTGTAGAAAATAAAATTTCGAAATAAAAGTTGTTTTTTTAAATTTTTCTATAACTTAAGTTACACATAATTTAGCCGTAAAATGCACACATAAGACCGTTATCTTACAACCCCCATTTTTTTACAATTTTATTGAGTAAAATACAGAAAATCACTAATTGACGCTAAACTAAGCGTTGTAAAAAAATTGAAATAAAATTTTTACGTTTAGCCTATTAATTTCCTAAATCTTTAAGAAAAATTTACGAGACCACAGCCCCGCTAGAATTTCAACGATATGCCCCGTTTACCCTATCTGATTAGAGTATAAACAAAAAAATTAAAACATAGCAGCCGTTTTTGAGAAAATTGCACGAATAAACTACTAATTTTGGTTGACCGATTTTGATGAAACTGTTTGTCTCGTGTCGCCTTACTTAGATTTAGAAAATTTTACACGAAAACATGATTTCCTTACCTATATTTTATACAGGAAAAGAGAAAGTAAAAGAAAGAAACAGATTAAGATTTTTTTACTAACTCGTATAAAGCAGAAATTGTTCAAGTTTGAATCTAAAAACTAATATAAATTTTTTAAATGTTTATTTTTTACTTTCTCTTGCCCTATACTCTATATGAATACAAAGGGAAGGAAATTATTGTTTTCATGTTAATTTTTCAAAATCAAATTTTCACCGGAAATACATTTTCAAGCTTCCTAAACCCCAAAAAATCCTGTTTTCAGCAACAGATTTTTAATTATATTCAATCTTCGTTTCGTAAACTTCCGTCCAAAAACAAACAGTCCATAACCTACAAAAGAAATTTACATGAGAAATTAAGAAAAGAAATTGGCACCTTTACAATTTTTCATGTCAATAGTACCCATCTTGGTTACCACAAAAAAATAGTTGTTAATGAGGAAGATTTACTTTTTAATTTGTGATCAAAAATTTAAAAAGTTTAGTAAGTTTGAACTGGTTGCTTTACATTAGAATTTACTTTTTAAATAGGCAACTTTTATTTAATTTTTATATTATAAGTTTTTACACTCTCTTGCCTATATGAATAATATAGGAAGGAAAGTATTGTTTTCATTCGATTTTTTGAAATCTAGTTTTCACCGGATATACACGTTTTCAGACCCCCTGAACCTAATAAACATGTTTTTAGCGATTGGTCTGTGTGAACAGAATATCTCAAGAACGGAACATCGTACGAACTTGAAACTTGAAAATGTAGTAGGTACAAAATAGTTTAAGTGTTTTAAATAGCTTGATATTTTACATTATTTTAGAATTTTATATTCGTATAAAATTATTCAAAGTATAATAAGAAACTTAAAAATCTTTTGACTCACGATTTGATGGGATGATTTTCGTACACGTATTGCTGAATACTTCGATTTATAAAACGGAAGTTAATTAATCGAGTTAATGAAAATGTGCAGCGGTGAAATGGACCACAAAATGCCTCGGATCGCTTCTGAATGTTTAGCATAACACCGCAACATGCAATGGAACCTAGCGCGCAGTATGTAGCATGCGCTGTAAGGGTAGGAATTCTAACGTGTAAACTGATGAGGATGTAGAGAAATTTATCAATATCAACGTATCCCTTATCAGTACTTTGTTTTCACTAAAATAAAGAGAACAACATTTTAGGCTACAAATTTCCAACTAGCGGCCTGCGGCTCCTTGTTGAACGACAGATGGTACCTTTCCGAACAGCAAGTTAAAACAAAAACCAATATCATTTTACTTTCTGTTGTACTATATGAATATATAGGGAAAGAAAGTATTGTTTTCATGACGATTTTTCAAATCGAGCTTTCACCGGATATACACGTTTCCAGACCCCCTGAACCCCAAAAACATTTTTTTTAGCGATTGGTCTGTGTGTGCGTAAACAAAATATCTCAAGACAGGAATATCGTAAAAATTTGAAATTTTGAACTTAAGTTAGGTACCACTAGAGGGACCCGACACGGAACATTTTTATCAAAATCGGTCAACCGGAAGTAGAAGTTCATTCGTGTCATTTTTCACTGTTTTGCGATTTTCTCAAAAACCGCTGCTACGATTTTTTACAAAATCGCCTCATTTACTACATTTTTATGCTCTACATGATAGGGTAGGCGTCATATGTCTGCTGAAATTCTTGGGGAGGCAGTTTTCTCAAGATTTCGGCCTAAATATCCATTCTAGGGGGAAAATGTATAAGTAAAAGTTGTACGTAAAACATTTAAAAACCTACAAATTTTATTTCAAATTTTTTTTGTACAACGAATGACAAGTGTCGTTTATCGACAATTAAGTGATTTAATTAAGTGATAATATAAAATTTATAGAAAATTAAAAAACCCACAACTTTATTTGAGCATTTTCTCTACAGGGCCTAGTTTAGATAGAATTACTGATTTTCTGTATTTTTAAGCCAAACTGAGGTTAATTTTCACTCATGATTAAAATACGGTTATGTTTTTTCCCTTTTTTATGTCTTTTTGCCCCGCTCGGCTTCGCACGCGAAACATGTGTAATCAATTTTTTTTAAATAAATATGTAACAAAAATTGTGCAGTTCTCGATCGACTGTAAACTACAACGTAAACACTCACATACATACAAAGTTTTGATAATTTCCCCCGCGTACGTCTCTCGCCATCATCAAACCCCTTTATATATTTCAACAGTAATAAGTACTCACATGTACACACACACACACACACGCACACACACACACACACACACACACACACACATTTATGAAAATCTTCATTAGAGCCCTTAGGTTACCATTTTTGAAAGTTTAAAAATAAAATGTTGCTGTGAATATAAATACGAATATGCTGTCCAAAATTTCATGAAAATCCGTTCAATAGTTTTGGAAATTAGCCTGCACAAAAAACACGCTTTGTCTTTATAATATTAGTATAGACGTTAGGTTATATTGTTAATTATTTGCATTTTGTAAGAAAAGGTTGTGTGTGTATGTTTCACACCAGGTTTTACGTATGGAACCAAACCGGTCTTGACGTCTTCCTTTAATAAATATTATTTTTCTACTTTGCTGAAATGAACGCGTCTTTGCCTAAGAATCAGGAAACTTATATTTATTTTTAAGAGATTGAGAGGAGTACTTGATCACAGAACGTTAAAACTGTACATTTTACCACTCTCCAGTAAGCTATCAGGTACGGAATACTGGAACGGAGCGATACTTGTCATTCTTTTTAAGGAACTCCGGGGAAAGTACAAAAGCTCATTTTCCGGGTAATTAAAAAAAAAAAACACCCGCTTTATCCTTCTAAGCCACTGTTCAAGGAATTTCAAGTACTTGACGTTGGTCAACTTTATTCCCGTGAACACATAAATACAGTAAATTTCATGTTCGAAAACCACAACTATAGTACAGGGTGCGGCACGGAAACTTGCTGATTTGTATTTCACGCCAAGCGGCGAGATGGTGAGGAGGATTTCATACGAAAGGTAAGGTCATTGAAGTTTTGTTACCACCCTAATCAGTTGTCGTCATGCATTGGACCAACGAGCACAGTGGGTTTGGTATCGAGGCGTACTTCTCTAATAGTGTGCGGTATCAAGAATGGGCATAATCGGTCCTTATTTCTTTGAGGAAAATAAACGCATAGTCACGGTGACTACGGCTCGGTACACGGAACTGACTGAGGCCTTTTTTCTGCCTAACCTGACAGAAATGGATGTCGGGGATGTATGGTTCGAACAGGATGGAGCCACGGCACACACAGCGCGATGTTCAATGGATCATTTTTTTTTTTTTTTTGTTTATCGTCCGACTTTTGAGCAATTACTGCTAATGCAGACGGTGAAGGATGAGATGATTTTTTGTAACGTAAGAAAATATGCCATGCCTGAATGGGGTTCGAACCCAAGACCGCATGAATGGATCTTTTGAGACAACACTTCGCGGAGCGCCTCATCTCTTTGAAAGGCGACCGTCTTTGGCCGGCCCGTTCCCCCGATTTGGCTCCATGTGATTTTTGGGGTTATCTGAAATCAACTGACCGTCCAAGGACCTTAACTTACCTGAAAAACTACATACGCCAAGCCATCGCCAGCATACCCGTCAATATGCTTGAACGAGTAAAAGAGAACTTCAGAAATCGGGTAACTCAGTGCATTGGCGATGAGAGCCGTCATTTGATTGATGTAATCTTTAAAATTAAGCAATACTTTTTTAATACTTTTTAAATACTTTTACTTTTTACTTTTTAATACTTTTTTTTTGCATCACTTGAATTAAAGTCCTATCGGACTTTGTTCTACGAAGAGTAACATTGGCACGGGCATACACAAACAACTGACTTCCTTCAGAAGACCATTTCGTCTTTGGCTTGTGGACATCAAGCAACATAAGTTAGTTGAAATTGGAGTATTTTTCATGATAGTAACATTTTATAACTAACGTATAGAAAGTAAATAATAATTAATTACGATGTTATTTTATTTATTTATTTTATATTTTTTTATACTAATGATTACAAATAACCGACAAGGAAGATGACTAATCATATTATTTAAATTTTATTTTTTCTTTCTATCTATTTATTTACAACAACTCCTCCGTAATTAAGAATTACCCAAGTACCGAAAAATAATAATGTCCTCTTTACTGAGGCAATGACCTGTTTTAGAAGTAAATGTCCTCCGTCTGTTGAAAATATGTATTTATATATTAAGCCTGATTTAAATTAAATTATAATAGGTTTTTCTCAGAATTATTAAATTATAAAATAGGCACGTCCAGAATGCCATTGTTCTTCGGAATTAGCTTCCTAAAAATAGAAAACTTTTGACTTCCACTTTCAATTATTCATAATAACTGACAAAAAATCATTAGTCATCAAAGAAAAAAACAAGGAATCGAAAGGACACTTTTATGGAACTACATTTATTAATCATCGAGTCCTTATCGATTAAATCGGTGTATTATAACTAATAAACAATTGTTTTTGCTCCTCAGGGTTTGAAATTCAATCGAAAAGTAATTTTATCCGCAACGGTTACGGATTTAACCGCGTATGTTTCCAATTGCCTGGAAACAGTTTATTTAAATAACTTACGTAATTATGTTCAACGAATTTACAGCCCTATACTGCTTAATTAAGTTCGAAGTTTAAATTTTATTTTTTATTTTAGAAAAATGAAAATTTTTCAGAGGAAATTTTAGTTTCTAGATCAATAGCTTAATTAAGTTCAACGAATTTACAGCCCTATACGGAGCAGGGTTCTACAGAAAAAGATCTCAAATCGATAAACGGATATGAATTTAATCGTCTTCAGTTTTCTGAAACGCTTCTAAAAATAAACAAAACTTGCTGAATTTACTATTTTCAGGTAAGCGCACAGTACAATCCGATATCTGGATTCCGACTGATAAGCATACTTTTCCATTTAGTGAGGAAGGCATGTTAAACCAACTCACTCCTCATTTTACTTTGTAAAGCCTCTAGAGGTTCAAACTAGTCTTTCGGCTGACGACCTAAACAACATTTTTACGACGGAAATAGACACAGCCTAAATATTTTTTCTGCTGGAGAAATACTTCCTCCAGAAGTTTAAAAGCCAGACTTTTGAACCTTTTCAAACATCGCTTACGGAGAATTAAAAGAAATTTCTAACGTTTTAATTCTCAAAAGAGACTAAGTGAAACATTATAAAAATTATGCACAACAGACTTCTTTGTCATCGAAATATATTGTGACAAATAGGAACAATTATGTTTTGAATACAATAGTTTTAATGTTGTTTGGTCAATAACAGTTGTATAAAGACGCCTACGAGTAGAGTTCTACCGAAGGTGGGCTTCTGTTGACCTCTCTATTAATATCTATTTTTATTTTTGTATTTTTAATCTGATTTCCTTTTAACATTTATCTGGATTCATGTACCATTCCATTCTTTTAGTTTCTACTCAATGGGGTCACTAACGTCATTATTTATCGGGTACTTTTTCGGCTAGTTCCAGTGGTAACTCAGGTACAAATGAAACCAGTACTGTTATAAAATGCCCAAAACGGGCAGGTGGAGTGTTATTTTAATTGCACTCTATCTGTTTGGTCCAGGGCTAAAAAAAATAGTTCTGTTTCTTATCACATAGTCAGCCACTTATATGACTAAACTATTTAAGAACAGAAGAGGTAGAGGTGTAAAAGACACTACTCAGAGTTATCTCCTCTGAGAGTAATGAATTTCACTATGCAGCCAGACCCTGTGGTGAATGAAGTGAAGTTGTCATTTGCAGGGTGGAAAGTGGGTGCTTTTCGGAGGGCCTGGCATGCTGATAAGCATACTTTTCCATTCAGTGAGGAAGGCATCTGTAAACCACCTCACTTCTCATTTTACTTAGTAAAACCTCTACAGGTTCAAACCAGCCTTTCGGCTGTTGACCTAAACAACAACAACTGTTATAAACTGTTATTTTGTAAACCAGTTTAACCATTGTAACGAATACGTTTAGAAAACAGGTCTACATACGGGAAACTTTGCATAAAATTGGGGTAAGAGTCGATTATCAAGGGTAGAGAACCATGTTTAATTTTTATTAAAGTTTAAGTTAAGCTTGTAATTGATATCGTTAAGTAATTTAATTTTAATTTACAGCAATAATAAGCGTAGTAATTGGGTATTTTCTGTTATCCCCCCACGCCAGCATAATTTATCACATTTTGTGGATAATTCGTTAGTAATTTTACAGTATTTTTAACGATAAAAATGTAAAAATATTTAAAAAAAATCCTACATCAATATTTTTCAAGTTAACGTTAAACAATTTATTGAAAGTTATTAAATTATTTAATAATATTTAATTTAATGATGTTAATTTAATTTAAATTATAATAATGCATATTACCAACATTATACTGTACGTTATATAGAGTAACATTTGTAACTGTGAAACAAATATTATTATTTTTTATTAAACATTACTGTGTAACATTTGTTACACAGTGTACTGAACACTAGTGTAACAAATCGAAGAAGATAAATGAGGTAAGAACTCAATGAGTTTACCCTGCCTATATTTAACCTGAACTTGAAGAATATCGCTGAAGGATTTTTTAAATATTTTTCCCGTTTCTATCGTTAAAAATACTGTAAGATTGTATACGAAATATCAACAAAAAGTGATCAATTATGCAGTGGAGGGGATAACAGAAAATACCCTAGTGATTTATTGTAAATTATTATAATGTTAATAAATACTAATTTGTACAAGTTTAGAAAAAGTTTGTCTATCATTTATTAAAACCGTATACCGAAAGAACCTGGATTAAATTTTACATAGACTACGACAAAAATTCAAGACGTTTTCAGCGTTCTGGAGCATTAAAATTTACAAAAAATGCATTAGTTCATCTGTTGTAGTTAAATAAAAATTGAAAACAGACAAACCCGATTTATATTCATTATTTCTATTAAATAATTAAATATTTTGCTAAGTTAAAAAATAAATCAAGTATGATGACGGTCAAGTTTTTATGGAAATATTTAAATTCCTGTAAAACCATAAAAATTCGATTTCTAAAGAACGACTTAACCACTATAATTCTTTTGTACTTTGCCTGTACTTACAACCAACACGTTATAAATGAATAAATTTATTAACAAAGTTTATTTGTGAACGACCACCAGGGAACAAACACTGTCACGTTCTGCAGCAATAAATTTTTACATAAAATCATTTAGAATTTACATGCTAAACTGCTATTATTATGTAAACTACTATTATTAACATGTAGTATTAGTTATAAACTAATATATTGTTATTCATTCTTTTATGGAAGGCAATTCATTTAAATCAGTTCTAAACAGAAATACAAAAATTACCATGACAAAATATAAACTACCTGAACGTAACAGAACTACTATCGAGTACTTTACGCAGTATAACTTAAGATTCGTTGAAACTACACAAAAATGTATTAAATATGAATAATACGATTAGTTATTAGTTTCTGCGGTTAAAGTTGGACAAAGAAAATAATTAAATTTTATTAAGCATTCAGTACAGAAAAATATATTGTCTGCTCGGTCGAACCTCTGAACTCCGTCTTTGTTAAATCCTTCTTTACAAGCAAATGCTAAAACAGGTACGGACATTCGGCTACACCAAATCAAGCAACGTAAATGTCATCCAGAGATTCAAAATTTCCACAACAAGGTGCTCAGGAACATTGTAAATGCTCCATTTAATCAATGGTTCTCAAAGTGGGGGCAGCGCCCCCCTCAAGGGAGGCGTGAAAACCAGGGGGCGCGGGTCCAGGAGATATCTTTGCCGTCGGGACGTCCAGTTCTGTTGCGATTTACGAGTCGAGGTTAAGCATCTATTACAAAGTGTACCCCAGTATATCACAGCAAGCGCAATGATTGTATCTACCTTTTTACTTTCTCTTGCCTATATGAATAAGTAGGAAGGAAAGTATAGTTTTCATGTCGATTTTTCGAAATCCGAGTTTTTACCGGATCTACACGTTTTCAGACCCCCTGAACCCAAAAACATGTTTTTAGCGATTGGTCTGTGTGTGGGTGTGTAAACAGAATATCTCAAGAACGGAACATCGTACGAAATTCAAACTTGAAACTTAAGTTAGATACCCCTACAGGACCCGACACAAACATTTTCATCAAAATCGGTCAACTGGAAGTAGTAGTTTACACGTGTCATTTTTCACTTTCCAAGATTTTTTCAAAAACTGCTCCTACGATTTTTAAAAAAAAATCGCCTCAATTTACTACACTTTTTATGCTCTACAAGACAGGGTAGGTACCATCATTATCTGCTGAAATTCTTGGAGAGAATGTTTTCTCGTAAAAAATTGTTTTTTTTTTAAGATTGCGACTTTAATATGCATTTTAGCGTAAAAATGTACATAATAAAAGTTGTAGAGAATTTAAAATCCTAAAACTTGTATGACAAACATTTTTTGTATAACGAGTAGTTTAACGGTAATTAGCTATTTTCTGTTTTTCCCTAAAAATCTGTAAAAAATCGATTTTTTAAGATTTCAGCCTTAGTAGGGCCTATGCATTTTATGACAAAAGTGTATAAAATCAAATTTATAGGAAATTAATGATCTACAACTTTTATTTACAGCATTTTCCTTTTCAGAGCCTAGTTTAGCGTGAAAGAGTGATTTTTCGTATTTTTAAGCCTAACTGAGGTTGATTTTAATTTTGCGTCTTTCACTCATGATTAAAATTAGGTTATGTTATTAGAGTTAGTTTTTTGTTTATATCTAATGTTTTATTAATAATGTTAGTTTTATTTTTAATTATTTGCATTGGCAAGAGAAAGTCGTGTGAATGTTTTACACCAGATTTTTCAAGCGGCTATTTGTGCGAAAAAGCGTTTTCAGCAGTAAATTGTTACAACAAAGACGGGGCAAACTTGATGTTGCTACGAGTATAATTTATATTGCTCACTTTTTAATAAGCAAGGAACAGGGAATCTTGTATCTTACTGATTAATTTAGGTTCTTACTTGGTTAATTTAAATTGCAACTTGTAATGTTATAAAAAAACTAACTTTATTACTTTACTTTTATTACTTTATTACTAACTTTATTTTAATCACGAGTAAAAGACAAAATGAAAATAAACCTCAGTTTGGCTTAAAAATACCAAAAATCACTCTTTCACACTAAACTAGACTTTGTAGAGAAAAATGCTCTAAATAAAAGTTGTAGATCTTTTAATTTCCTATAAATTTGATTATGTACACTTTTGTCGTAAAATGCATACTAAGGCTAAAATCTTTAAAACATCGCTAAACGAAGCGTTATACAAAACCAATGTTTGAAATAAAAAATGTAGGATTTTAAATTTTCTACAACTTTTATCATATACATTTTTGCGGTAGAATACATGTTAAAGCAGCATCTTAAAAAAAATTTTTTTACGTGAAAACAGCCTCTCCAAGAATTTCAGCAAACATGGCGCCTACCCTATCTTGTAGAGCATAACAAATTTAGTAAACCAGGCGATTTTTAAAAAAACCGTAAGACCCGTTTTTGAGAAAATCGCAAAAAAGTTAAAAATTACACGAATAAACTACTACTTTCGGTTGACCGATTTTGATGAAAATGTTCGTGTCCGATCCGGTAGTGGTATCTAACTTAAGTTTCAAGTTCGTACGATGTTTCGCTCTTGAGATATTCTGTTCACACACAGACCGATCGCTAAAAAACGGTTAATTTTTGTTAAAACACTACCGGTTCGTGTCCGATCCGGTAGTGGTATCTAACTTAAGTTTCAAGTTCGTACGATGTTTCGCTCTTGAGATATTCTGTTCACACACAGACCGATCGCTAAAAAACGATGTTTTTGGGTTCAGGGGGTCTGAAAACGTGTAGATACCTACAGTGAAAACTCGATTTTGAAAAATCGACATGAAAACAATACTTTCCTTTCTATATATATTTATATAGGCAAGAAAAAGTAAAAAAAAACTATAGGTATAAGCTGTGGATAAGATTTAAGTCATACATTTATATAAAAATTAAAATACTGTTCAAACTATAGATTAGATTAAGTATTATTAGTACGTTGCTAAAACACGGTGTAAAATTACATATAAAATACGTGCTAGCACCAGTGGGTGACTGAATATTGTAATTAAGGAGGGGGTAATATATCACCAAAGAAAATTGTTCGTTAGTTTTAAATTCACCAAAGAAAATTGTTCGTTAGTTTTAAATTAACAGTAGTAGTCAACTTGAAATATAGAAATGAAGCATTCTTTACATTTTATTTCATACGAGGGAAGTTTAAACAAGTAAAGATATAAAGTATTTACTTATTCAACCATGTTTTGATTCAACTAAGTTACATTATCTATAGTCTGAATTATTATTTACACTGAAGTAAGATACTGATAACGTCGCATTGAAAACATTTTAATACCTGAACAATCAATTTCCAAGCGATGCGTAGTTATAATAAGTGGAGATCTGTCACATAACTTTTTAATCTGCGGCCACACTTGAAATGTTTCTTGTGTTCATACTTAAAATATTTAGAATAATCGTATTTGTATTCATATTTTGGAATATTAAATTTTTCTCACGCCGTTACCGTAAAGAGACATTAAGGCGGAAAGCTAAAAATTAATTACGCATGACTTTTCACACCTTTGCTCGTTTTAGACCTATTAATATTGTAATTTTTCCGGTGCTGTATTTAGAGTATAGAGGTAAATAGTATTGTGGCAATATGAGGCAAAATTTTCGACACCCAAATTTATTTATTTAAAATATAGCTTAATGTTCATGTGGCACTTTCATTGTTCTCGGTTTGGGTAGGTACTTAAGTGATCCTATATGAACGAACAAAGGAGTCAGACAAGGGTGTACTTTATCAACGATACTTTTTAATATATACATAGGCGAAGCTTTTCGTTTATGAAAAATCTGGTGTGAAACACTCACACAACTTTCTCTTGCCAATGCAAATAATTAACAATAAACCTAACATTAGTAATAAAACATTAGAAATAAACAAAAAACTAACCCCAATAAACATAACCTAATTTTAATCATATATGAAAGACGCAAAATGAAAATCAACCTCAGTTTGGCTTAAAAATACGGAAAATCGCTCTTTCACAAAAAAATGCTATAAATAAAAGTTGTAGATCTCTTAATTTTCTATAAATTTGATTATATACACTTTTGTCGTAAAATGCATACTAAGGCCGAAATCTTAAAAAAATAGATTTTTCACACGTTTTCGTGAGAAAAAACAACAGAAAATTGCTAATTACCGCTAAACTAAGCGTTATACAAAAAAATGTTTGAAATAAAAGTTGTAGAATTTTAAATTCTCTACAACTTTTATTATATAAATTTTTGCGCTAAAATGTATATTAAAGTCGCAATTTAAAAAAAACAATTTTCTTACGTGAAAACAACCTCACCAAGAATTTCAGCAAACATGGCACCTACCCTATGTTGTAGAGCATAAAAAGTTTAGAAAATGAGGCGATTCTAAAAAAAAATCGTAGGACCAGTTTTTGAGAAAATCGCAAAAAAGTGAAAAATTACACGAACATACTACTACTTCCGGTTGACCGACTTTGATGACAATATTCGTGTCGGGTCCGGTAGTGGTATGTAACTTAAGTTTTAAGTTTCAAGTTCGTACGATGTTCCGTTCTTGAGATATTTTGCACACACACACACACACACACACACACACACACACACACACACACACAGACCAATCGCTGTTTTTTTTTGGGTTCAGGAGGTCTGAAAACGTGTAGATCCGGTGAAAACTCGATTTCGAAAAATCGACATGAAAACAATACTTTCCTTCCTATATATTCATATAGGCAAGAGAAAGTGAAAATGGTTATTGATTTAGGAATCCAACACCAGTCAGATGTTCGATTAAACTTAATACTATATGCTGACGATCAAGTTACTATTCAGGATAGTGAGGATAATTTGCAACGAGCTCTCTTTAGGTTTTGTGAGGTACGCTGTCAGTTTAATTTAAAAATATCAAGTGCTAAAATAAAAGTGATGCCCTTAAAAGGAAAACATCCAGTCAGGACAAAAATAATGGTGAATGGAGTGATTCTGGAACAGGTCAGCCACTTCATTGCCTATTTGGGATGTGACATGTGACATATTTGAGATGTATCATATGAAAAGGGCAATGATTTACCACAAAAATTTCATAGATATAATAGGATTTGTGGTACAATAAATCGAAATTAGAAGGAAAGGGACCGAACTGGCACATTATTGAAGTTTTGTAAGACAATGGCTGTACCAACACTAACATATGCCAGTGAGGCCTGGGTATGGAAGAAGAAATATGAAAATGCCATTCAGTCGGCAGAAATGAGTTTCTTGAGATGCATTAGGGGTTGTAATCGACTTGAATCGGTTCAGAAATGAGGTTATAAGGCGAGTGTTCATGAGAGTTCGTGTCGGTTTCCGTACGAACATCAAGTTATCTAACATAAGTTTCAACTTCGTATCTATTCCGTTCACACATAGACCAGTCTCTAAAAACATAGTTTTTTGGGTTCAGGGTGCCTGTAAATGTGTATTTCCGGTGAAAACTCGATTTGGAAAAATCTACATGAAAACAATACTTTCCGTCCCTATATATTCATGAAAGGCAAAAGAACGTATAAAATGGGGAAATTAAAAAACAGTCCTCTAGAGACGGTATTCAGAACCCAATCAAAGTAAAATCGTAAAGTTTAATTTTAATCATAAGCATGCGCATGGTACAGGCGCAAATTGCAATAAATCTTTTGTAATTACTACAGTAAGTGCACAGATAATAAATACTGTAAATTATTTGAAAAAAAAAATACAGAATGCTGTTAACAATTAAAAGAGTTGGAGTGTCGGAGATGTTGCAATACAGAGAAAAACAAGTGGAGGAGACAATAAGAAAATATTTAAGCTCAATTCATACACAATAAAATATTAAATTATTTTATGAAGTAGGCAATTAAAACGATTTGTAATAATTTTAGGCTTGCATTTATTTTATAGTTTATTTATTAGACAACAGTGAAATGTCTCAGATGATTTATATTAATTGAAAATGAATCAATTACCATTCTTCAGACTAATCAAATAAATTACAGTTTGGCGCGAGACCATAATTACACAATAGATGCGTGTTTAACAGAATGGATTTAAAGGCTCCTCTGTCTATACCTACTGAAACGTAGGATAGCAAAAGGCAGGAGAGCACGGGTCAGACATTAACGTAGAGGTACGAGGGAGAAAATTTATTGCATCCTGCAACATTAGTTGTGCGCATGTTCCACACTAAATACTGGCATTGATTTACCACGTACAACCTCACTATTATTTCGCTTCGTAAAGGAACGTACTCTTTATCATAATGAGTCTATTAATGAAATGTCGCCAATCAGTCAAAATAGACAAACTAATAAAATTTGCAAGTATTTATTTTTATCGCACAAGTTACGGATAAACCAAAGAACATAGAGGGTACAAATCATGTGCGAACATACAAGAAAACCACAGTGTCGCCAACATCGACTCGTCCTTAGAAATGCTTTTGCTTTCATACACAGTCAAAGCTCGATTTAACGGGCTAATTGAGGGATACATCTATCGGTTTCATAATTATATTATACACCCGAGTTCGAACCCTTGCATCTCCAAACCGATGAGTCGTATTTAAACATACTTTGCATCAAAATTTAGCTCATTTCATTCTGCGTTGACCATGTTGTTGTTGTTTAGGTCATCAGCCGAAAGGCTGGTTTGAACCTCTAGAGGTTTTACTAAGTAAAACAAGGAGTGATTTTTTTTTTTTTTTTTTTTTTTTTGCGAAAAACCATGACGGTTATCAACGCCCGTTATTCTACACATGGGGGTAAAGGGCCCAAGTGTAGAAAGTAATTTTCTTATTATAATATAAAACTTCTTACAAGCTAGAAAAATCACAGAAAATACATTAACATACGAACATAAACTTAAACCTAATATCACAGACAGAATAAATAATATTTACAACTTAGCAAATAAAAATCTTACAAACTAGTATCACAGCAAACAAAAAATAATATAAATTAAAAGCTAATATCACAGACCTGACGGTAAAAACAAAAGGCTGTAAAGGGGCCACAAAAAAATAAAATAAATAAATAAAAAACATACACAAATACACATATAAAATTAAACTAATATTCCTATTTCCCTATCAGACACTGTTGTACACACTAATGGATCTAAGTAATCTTAACGTTGAGTCCAAAACATGGCTATCGTCGCCGAGTACATCTCGTAACTGGAAGGGTATCTTGAATCGCCGACGTAGAGCTGCGTAGCAGACGCAATCTACCAACACATGTTTAATTGTCAAAGGACAATCACATCTGCCACACATTGGAGCATCACCAGACGTCATGAGATACCCATGCGTTAATCTGGTGTGTCCAATTCTAAGTCGCGCGATGACAACCTCTTCCCTTCTGTTCTTCCTCAGCGACGTAGGCCAAGGCTTAACGTCATGCTTTATCTCACGAAGCTTGCTGCCATGAGAGCCAGTCCATTCTACCTGCCAGGAATCAGTGATGACACGCTTCACCAGGCCCACGAAATCTGACACAGTCAGATATTGCGTGAAGGCCGGTTGGCGTGCCGCCTCCTTAGCGGCCAGATCAGCAGCCTCATTTCCCGAGATTCCAGCGTGACCCGGAACCCAGCAGAAAACAACGCTTACTCCTCTACCATTCAGCTCCTTCACAGTGCCGAGGACGTCCACAACTAGCGGGTGGCGTGAATACACATTATTAATCGACTGGAGAGCACTGAGCGAATCAGTGCACTCCAACACCTGACGCCCACGCACACAGACTACAGAAAGAGCTTTGCTGATAGCATAAAGTTCAGCCGTGTAAACACTGGTTCCCGCAGGTAATCCAAACAAATAGGTTCTCCCATTAGCAACAAACGAGCAACCAATTCCAACATGCGACTTTGATCCATCAGTGTATACAACCGTAGATGGTTTAATAGCTTCAACTAATTCACTGAAAATGCTATTAAATACCACAGAACTTGTGTCTGCCTTTGAGTATTTACACATCTCAAAGTTAAAGTGTAACTGAGCGATGGTCCAGGGTGGAAATAGACAAGAATTACATGGGTAGACACGAGGAATGGCAATATCGAGGTTGTTGCATATCTCCAACGCTCTTACACCGAATGGTGAAGGCTGTCGGGCATTCATCACATGCAAATCATGACAGGAGTTGTTGAGAATGATCTCATGCAAAAAATGGTAAGGTCTAGCTTTTAACTTAGCAAAGTACGTCAATAGAAGCTGCTGGCGACGTCTGTGTAACGACACTTCTCCACTTTCAACTAAGATGCTGACAACAGGGCTAGAACGGAAAGCACCTGTAGACAATCGTAAACATGAATTGTGAATACTGTCAAGCATTCTTAGCGAAGTGGGAGTAGCAGATGAGAACGCTACAGCGCCATAATCTATACGAGATCGCACTAGAGCCTTGTAGAACCTTAACATACATGATCTATCAGCTCCCCAACATGTACCTGTAAGAACACGCAGAATATCAACCACCTTTAAGCACCTAGCCCGTAGGTCTTTAATATGCGGAACCCATGTAAGTCTTTTATCGAATATTATACCTAGAAACCTGATTTCAGTGCTAACCTTAATATGCTGACCCATTAAATACAGTCTTGGAACAGTATCAGTCCGAATCCGGCAAAACTGGATGCATTTAGTTTTCTCAGGAGAAAAACTAAAGCCAGTTTGTCGTGACCATTCCTCAAGACGGTATATAGTTAGCTGTAGGGCTCGTTCAGCTGAAACAACATTTCTAGATGCAACATATATCGCAAAATCATCTACAAACAAAGAACATTTAATAGGGTATACGCAACATTTCACAATATTGTTAATGGCAATCGCAAATAGAGTACAACTAATTACACTCCCCTGCGGTATACCATTTTCCAAATCAAACCTGTTTGACAAACTCTGACCAACCCTTACACGAAATGATCGGTCATCCAGAAAGTCTTTAATGAAGGCCAACATGTTCCCAGCGATGCCCCACTCCCGCAAGATATTAAGAATACCTCGTCGCCAAGCCGTATCATATGCTTTTTTCAAATCAAAGAATACGGCAACGAGGCGCTGCCGCAATGCAAACGCATTACAGATAGCCGTCTCAAGGGCCACCAAGTGGTCTGTCGAAGACCTCCCTCTCCGAAAACCGCTCTGTTCAGGAGCGAGGAAGTCATTCTTTTCCAGATACCACATGAGACGACTATTCACCATTCTTTCCATCACCTTACATACAACACTTGTCAAAGAGATGGGGCGATAGCTGGAGGCCAACATTTTATCTTTGCCAGGTTTGAGGATCGGGACAACAATTGCTTCTTTCCAAGATTCTGGAAGCTTTCTAGAAGCATATATTTTATTAAAAATATGTAGGAGCTGCCTTAAACCAGAATCTGGTAAATGCGAAATCATCGAAAGTGTTATTTCATCTCCTCCAGGCGAGGTATTTCGAGAAACTTTGAGCGCTTTTCTTAGTTCAGGCAATGAGAAAGGAATGTTCAGAGGATCATTCGCGTCCGCTATATGAAAAGGAAGAGATTAAATGGTATGCTTATGATTTTGGAATTGAATTGAATATGAAGACGTGAGAGACGCTGATCTTAACGAAGAACCTATTGCATTCGCAATGTCGATTGGTGACGTAATCACGGAACCGTCATGTTGCAACCCTGCAATGCGGTGCGGAGACGTCTTTCCACACACCGACCGCAGTTTTCTCCACACCGTTGTCACAGGGGTACTCCTGTTAATATCTGCAACATAACAGCTCCATGACTCTCTCTTACTCTCTAGAAAGATACGCCTACAGCAGGCCCGAGCTCTTCGGTAAGCTTCCAGGTTAACATCCGTAGGTCTGCGACTAAAAATGCGCAGGGCCCTACGGCGGTCCTGAAGAGCCTCCTTACACTGATTATTCCACCAAGGCACCGGCGGTCGCCGCGCTTTTCCTGGTGTTTTAGGAATGCTCTGGGCAGCTGCTGTAGACATCCTCTCCACAAAGGAAGACAACAGGTTTCGTGCATCATCATCATCATCTTCATATTCAGATTCCATCAAACTTGAAAACTCATCCCACCGTGCAAGCTTCTCTATCCATCGTTTTGGAAGGTCATCGACAGACTGAGTCAAAAAACTCGACCACCACCGGTCGGTGATCACTTCCGTACAGGTCCGGCAGTACTCTCCACAACAACCGTGGAACAAGGGACGGACTACAGAAAGTAAGGTCCAAGCATGACCAGGAACCTGTTGAGGATGACATGAATGTTTCAGATCCATCGTTCAATAGACATTAGTCTAAATCACTCCGGACCCTCTCCACCATGTGACCTCTACCATTGCACAATGAGGAGCCCCAAGAATAATGGTGACCATTGAAATCTCCTAGTAATATACATGGACTTGGTAACTGTTCCAGTAATTCTCGTATGGCTAGGTATGAAATTTCTCTATTTGGTGGTAAGTAAATATTACACACACAAACTGACAACGGGACAGTAATCCTGATTGCCACGGCCTGAAGATCCGTCTGAATATCCAGACTTATCCCTTGCATTGACTGGTGAAGTAATATAGCGACCCCACCACCAGGGCCACCATGCAGGGAATCTTTCCTAAACATCTCATATCCACGAACGGAGATTGAGACATCAGGCTGTAACATGGTCTCCTGCAGGCACAGCGCAATCGGACACTTTTCCCGGATCAATAACTTTATGTCTTCATACCTAGACCGGATCCCGCGAACATTCCGTTGAATAATATTATTAAAGGGTATTTCAGAAAGAAAAGGACTTATGTGTCAAACACAATTTTCTCCTTCCATTCCTTTCCTTTGACTTGTATAAAGCCCTTATCAAGGGCCGATGGATCTCCTATCATATCGTGGATCTTGGACCCAGACGAAGGAGATTTTAGAAATTTAGACGCATCCACTGGAAGCGTCTTAGGCAATGAAAGGGGTTTCCCCTTTGAGGTAGAGGCGACTGTCTTATTTGACAGCTGAACTTTTGTATTCTGCGTCGCAGAAAGGTTACCAACTTGAGGCACTGAACTCTTCAAACCAATTTCACTCTGTTTGGTGCTTAATAAAGTCAGGGAAGCAACCTGTTTAGTTAGGTTCTCAACAACACTCTTCAACTCAACGCATGACGAGCACTCACCAGACACACGAGACTGGACACTAATTGCAGCTGCAAACGAAATGTCAGGCTGGACTGCATTTCGAATGCTATTTCGTTTTCTGTACTCGCTCCGGGCAGCCGGAAAAGAAAGCTTCTGTTCAGACGAAATTTTCTGAATTTCCCGTTCTTCTTTATACTTGGGGCATTCCCGAGACCTTACTGAATGACTTCCTTTACAGTTTGCACAGAGTTCATTTTCAGAAGTGCATTCGCTGTCTAAGTGGTCAGGTGAACTGCACTTTGCGCATATCGCAGGTTTCTTGCAGTTTGTTTTCGTATGTCCGTATTCCTGGCACTGAAAACAGCGCAGAGGGTTTGGGACATACGGTCTCACTCGAACAGACAAGTAACCCAACTTAAGACGATCCGGAGGTTGAGGGGTGGAAAATGTTATGATAAGTGTCGGGGTACCGACATCAATTCCATTTTCCCGACGCATAACTCTTTTGACTTGCGTCACTCTCTGGGAGGTAAGCTCCTCCAATAACTCGGCCTCAGACATATCTTGTATATCTCGAGAGTAAACTACTCCTCGAGATGAGTTGAGGGACCTATGCGGTTCAACGGTAACTGCAGTACTTCCGATTTGAGTAATTTTACCAACGCTGCTACTTTGCTTCGCAGACGTTGTTTCAATTAACAAAGTACCATTCCTTAATTTCTTAATAGAGTGTGGCGAGCCACAAACCGACTGAACAGACCTGTTAATAATGAAGGGGGAAACTTTTGACAGCGACCCTTCTTCTGCAACACAACGAACAACGAAAAATTTGTCCGTGTTACTTAATACACCACTACTATCACTATCGTCAGACAAGCTAGACCATAGTCTTTTCATACCAAGGGAAGATTGTTTGGTTGACATTATCTAAGTGCTTTTCCAGTCATCGTGAAAGCAAGGTGCGGGCGGAGAGCTGACCCGTGCACGCCGCAGGTCCCTAGTAAAAAGAAGGACCCGGCCGAGTACTCCCGGCAGCCATCTCCCACATATTTCATCCGGGCCGGGGAGTCAGGTACTGCCTGACCCACTGATACCGACGTCCCAGAGGCTCGCACGCAGCAGTAAGAGCTCCGACACTCCTACCCATGGTCCACTTCTTGCCACAGTACCGAAGCGACTGGAAGGGCTAAAGGATGGCGCAAAGCCTCGGCAGAGCAAGCTCACAGCAGCACAACCACAGTCCAGACCTTCCAATCCGGAAAGGGTTACGCACGACCAGCCCGCATCCCATCCTCGCCAGCATAATAAATGTGTGTAAGAAAACTTTGTGTATGTGTTGTGTGTAGGGTATGTAAATGTGTGTGTTGAAAGAAAGAGTAGTGTGTGTGATGTAGTATTATTGTTGTGTGTAGTGTAAGAGCAACCTGTGTATAGGTTGCTCTTACAGTCTGAACAGACCTGTTAATAATGAAGGGGGAAACTTTTGACAGCGACCCTTCTTCTGCAACACAACGAACAACGAAAAAAACAAGGAGTGAGGTGGTTTACCATTGCCTTCCTCACTGAGTGAAAAATTACACTTATCAGCATGCCAGGCCCTCTGAAAAGGACAGATTTTCCACTCTGCAAATGACACCTTCACTTCATTCACCACAGGGTCTGGCTGTATAATGAAATTCATTACTTTCAGAGGAGACAACTCTGGTTAGTGTCTTTTGCACCTCTACCTCTTCTGTTCTTAAATGATTCAGTCATTTAATTGGCTGACCATGTGATAAGAAACAGAACTATTTATTTTAGCCCAGGCGTTGACCATAACAGTCCTATATTTTTAATGTTGTTTGAAAATTGTCATATCGAGGTTGGAAGATAAAAAGACCCGGTTTTTTTGCTAACGCAAATAATTTCATGCGTTAAGAGGCATATAACTCAAGTATTATTTGACCGACAAGTTTACAATTTTAACGAAACATAGCGAATTATATTCTTACAGCGTGCACAAAATTTCAAAATTTTTATTTATTAACAATATTCTGAACCCTTGCTATCTCGGTAACCGCTCAATCGTTCGGCATGAGCAAACTATCGTTTTATTGAGCGTAAAAAAATTGGAACAAAAATATATTAATAACATGAAATATTGATCGACCAATGTTGTGGTAGAAATTTAAAATTTTTAAAAAATAGACTGGGCCATGGATGGGGGGTGGGCGCTACTACCATGTTGCCAGGTTGTGTACGTGACACTGTCGGATTGTCTACCTGATCAGCACCCACCCCCGCATAGCCCAATCTATTTTTCAGAAGTGGGCCTGGATTGGGTTTTGAAGTTCCGGTTTCGACCGAAAGTGGCTCAAAACCGAAAGTCAAGAAATAAAATTCGGAATCTGGAAACAAAAACAGTGCCATTCGATAACGAATAGATACAATAAACTGTTTTAACGAGTAGATACAGAAATCATTGGTTTTGAAGTTCCGGTTTCGACCGGCAGT
This sequence comes from Catonia carolina, assembly GCA_035578175.1. Taxonomy (NCBI): domain Eukaryota; kingdom Metazoa; phylum Arthropoda; class Insecta; order Hemiptera; family Achilidae; genus Catonia; species Catonia carolina. The sequence goes on along the minus strand of JAQMRL010000007.1, from coordinate 29,903,571 downwards.
GGCCCAAAACTGGAAGTCAAAAAATCAGTTACAAACTACAAGAGATAGCAATAAAGGGTTTTCGGATTCGTAATCCGTAAAAGATCGATCGTAAAAAGATTCAAATCGTAAAAGATTTGTTAAAAAGTTGAAGCCATAAATACCTTTTTTTGGTCATGAGTCTCTCGACTGGTTTGATGCAGTTATCCAAGTTGTTCTGTCTTGCGCAAGTCAAAAAACATCACATTGTTATAAAAAATATTATAAGAAATGTGTTTATAGTATTTTAGTTTGAAGATCAGAATGTTAGAATAGGGCAATCTAATTCTAGTTTTCTTTTGTTGGTTGACAGCAGCGAACAAGCTTGCTTATGGCGTTGTTTACAGTAATTAACTTGAATTAAGTATTAGTTGAATGCATATAAACTTACATTATAGGCTTTATTTATGTATTTTTTTAAATATTTTTTCAAATATGTTTTTAAATTTAATATTATAACACGAGCTGATGTGATAACACCACGAAGTGCTACTCATTCGGAAAAGCGTTCATGCTTATTATTTAACTGTTCTGGTGTTTTTTAAATAATTTTATTTAGAATGGATTAACTTAAATAAAAATCTGGTGTGAAACACTCACACAACTTTCTCTTGCCAATGCAAATAATTAACAATAAACCTAACATTAGAGGAAGTGCTCCAAAACTGACATAGGTTCCCTAAACCGACACACTTGGTTATTTTAAGCAATTAGTCCTGTCATCTAGCGGTAATTAGTGAAATACATTCATAGCAATCCCATGATGCCTTGCAAGCATCATTGAGCATATTTCACAATGTGTTGTGGTTGTTGTGAGCGATTATTGTTTTTGCGGCTTCTCAGAATTGTTTATACTTTGAAAAGAACATTTTTTCGTGATTATTGGAAGATGAGTAATATATTTATAAATACGCAGTTTTATTCTACATTAAATTCGGATTAAAACTATATATTTAATACGGCGCTCATTACTTCAGTTTTTGTAAAATTTAAGGTTAAGTAAAGGTATTGTTGCGTTCCTAAACCGACATACATGCGTTTCGGGGTGCATAAACCGACATACCGTTATTTTTATGGTACCCTAAACCCATATGAAATATCCCATTTGAATCAAGACCTTCCATATCTTATGATATTAGTCCTTATCAAATTCTTCCCATTCCCATATCTAAAAAGAAAAGTTCAAATGGAGGCCGCAAAGCAGTGGAGGCTACCGTTATAACGTCGTTGCTGTATAAAAATGTTTTGATGGAGAAAAGACATGCTAAAAATAAAAATGAAGGTGAAAAAGCACCCCAAGAAGCTTGTGGCGCTACTGAAAGAAGAGAAAATCCTACTTCGCGTAAAAGAACATTGGATTTGGAAGTGGTAAGTGCTAATTCAAAGACAAACGAAAATGTTTTTAAAGAGCCGTACACTGACAACCTTAGTGGGGAAGATAGTTCATCGGAAGACATTGGTAAACTCACTGTCCCTGATGGTGCAGATGCATGTATATTCTGTCAAAGACGCTTTTCCGATGATCCAAATGGGGAACTCTGGATTAAATGTGTCATGTAAGGCGACAAAAATGAAATTTATATTTCTGATTTTTTTAAATAGATTAATTTAATGTAAAAAAATATATTATCTTTTGTTATTTTGATCTAAATTATCTTTTCATCACAACAATAATCATTTATGTAATAAAAATGTCCAATAAAATATTAAATATACATTAACTGGGTTTTCTTCTATATTTTTATAGTGTTGTATGTGGTATGTCGGTTTAGGAACCCATTTTCTATACTCACCAGTTGGGTTTATTGTTATAAAAATTTTTGTCCTGAAAAATGTAATTTTTTTACGTTATATTTGACCTCGGATAATAATTATAATTGAAATTCTGCACACACTAATGTATTCAAAATGTAATTTGTGCCATTCAGTTCTTGAAATACAACCAAAAACAAAATAGTATGTCGGTTTTGGTGCCTTTCCTCTAGTAATAAAACATTAGAAATAAACAAAAAAATAACCTCAAAAACATAACCTTATTTTAATCATGAGTGAAAGACGCAAAATGAAAATCGAACTCAGTTTGGCTTAAAAATACGGAAAATCGCTCTTTCACGCTAAACTAGGCTCTGTAGAGAAAAATGCTTTAAATAAAAGTTGTAAATATTTGTATTTCCTATAAAATTTATTATATATATATATATATATATATATATACTTTTGTCGTAAAATGCATTCTAAGGCTGAAATCTTAAAAAATCGATTTTTCACACGTTTTCGTGAGAAATACTTATAAAATACAGAAAATAGTTCTGTTTCTTATCACATAGTCAGCTAATTATGTGACTGAACTATTTAAGAACAGAAGAGGGGGAGGTGTAAAAGACACTGGTCAGAGTTATCTCATCTGAGAGTAATGAATTTTACTATACAGCCAGACCCTGTGGTGAATGGAGTGATGGTGTCATTTGCAGGGTGGAAAGTGGATGCTTTTCGGAGGGCCTGGCATGCTGATAAGCATACTCTTTCAACTCAATGAGAAAGGTAATAGTAAACCACCTCACTTCTCGTTTTTACTTAGTAAAACCTCTAGAGGTTCAAACCAACCTTTCGGCTGTTGACCTAAACAACAACAGCGACGTAACATTTAGTACAAAATTTCAAATAATAGCGCAGCTGCACGAGCCAAAAAATGAAACCCAACTAACTTCCAAGCTTGTTCCTAAAGTACAAGCTAGCTCGCACTTGTAGTTCTGTAACCACCATATTTAAGTCTATTGTCTATTAATTTCGTCCCTAGTCGTCACTAGTTTCGACGAACAGAGTCCAGCGAGAGTAATCTTTGTTCGCTCCGTAGGTATTTCTGTTTCGGTACTAGGTACAAATAGTATCAAGTACTTTGTATCAGTCCTCATACAGAATTATACAGGTTACTTATAGTAGGAGCATAAAAATCCTGTTCCGGCCCAAGACTAGTATGATTGAGGTTTTAACTACCATGACAGGACGGTCTTGTTTCATATCTGCATCTCTCCCTTCAAACAGATGTTTCTGACGATATAAGAAAAAATAGGGCTTTTGAAAAACCGGACACCCCAATTTAGACAGAGCTTCACGGTTCATTAGCATTACTTAGGTTACTACAACCCAATTAGGTCGTGACTTTTGCAAAGATGTATGTATGAATGAAAACGATATTCATGTTAACTAATAACGGCTACTCTGATTTGTACACAGGCCGGCCCGTTGGCTTCTACGCTGAGATCCCGGGTTCGATTCCCGGTCATGTCTAGCATTTTTTCATCACTCATCTTCATCTATCATCCGTCTCACCGTCTGCATTAGCAGAAATTGCAAAACAATCGGACGAAAACCCCCTCAAAAAAAATTTGATTCATACAGAAGTGAATACAAAGTCCCCATACCGTCCCCGAGAAATGTCTGGAACCAGGTTACTATCACAAAATTAAGCGCGCTTAATTCTCCACGAATATCATCTGGTAAAAAATTTGGGAATATATATTAAAAAACCATTTAAACAATTTTAGTCCAATTTTTTTAACTAATTAATTTTTTCTAGTAAATGGTCACTTCTAGGATATATCAATCAAACTCTGATCTTTAGGTAGGCATTAACATCATTAGACGCATTGTCAGCCATCGCGGGATTTTTCATATATTTTTGTTCCAGTGAGTCATCACATATCTTTCACGTCCAGTAAAATCATTTATTTGTGGTACAATCACGTAGTTGTCAAGTACGTGCTTAATTCGGTCAAACATTTCTTGGTCTAAATGCGGAGATTTGTTGCATATGCATGTAACTGTTATTTTTTTCAATCTGATTGAATCAAAAAAGCGGAGACTCGTCGCCTACACGTGCTATGGTTTATCGTGATTATTTCCTTGTATACTGTATACATTTAGAAAAATTTAATAAAATATACAAGAAAAGTATACCACTTGGTTGATAAATTTAGTGAGAAGGCCGTCCGAGGATTTAATCAGCTCTAAGTATCCGAGTTAATTTTTATGTGCTTCTGTATCACAGACTCCCTCGATTCGGTCACCAACTGATTGCAAAAGCCAACTTTCCTTCTCTTATATATTTTAAAAGTAGTTCCTTTTACTAGGATTTGAATAATAAGACAGTAGTTACCGGTATACTTTGATGGTTGAGGTTCAATTTACCATACAATACTTTTTAGGAATGGACGGCCTGAGTCTGTACAAGACTACACCTCATTTGCACGTCATACGTATCAACCTCATTTCATTGGGTCATAGGGTTGCTTGTTTTCTTAAACTGAACAGATTGCAAGGTACATACATTAGGGATGAAAAAATTAAAACCAGCAAAAACAGAAGATTGACAAAAATTTAACCTGATTTCAATCATGAATAAATGACGCTAAATAAAAATCAACCCATTTTCCTTACGTCTGAATGTTTTACAATTTCTGCTAATGCGGACGATGGAGAATGATGATACATGAATATGAGTGATGAAAAAATGCCAGCAAGCTATGTTGGATTTTTGATGAGCAAAATATGGAAAACTACTAATTGAAGCTAAACGAAGAAGCACTATAGAAAAAATGCTTGAAATAACAGTAGCAAGTTTTAATTTTCTATAAATTTTATTATGAACGCGTTGGCCCTAAAATGTATATTAAGGCCGCAATGTTTAAAAAACCTTTTGCTTCGAAAGCACATCCCTCCACGAATTTTCGCAGATATTCCGCTTACCGCATCTTGTAGAGCAAAAAATTGTATTAAACGAGGAAATTTTAAAGGAAATTGTAGGAGCCGTTTTTGAAAAAATCGCATGAATAAACTATTACTTCCGGTTGACCGATTTTGATGAACAAGTTTATGTCGAGTCTTCCTCATGGCACCTAATTTAAGTTCTCAACTTCATACGAGTTTTCGTTTTGAGTTATTTTGTTCACACAAATAGAAAAAGAGGGAGAACGCAGTCGGTATAAAAACACCGTTTTTGGAGTCACAGGACCTGAAAACGTGTACTTCCGGAGAAAACTTGATTTCAAAAAATCGGCAAGAAAACAAGACTTTCCTTACCAATAAATCAAAAAGGGCAGTAGAGAGTAAAAATTGCAGACCTGCTCAAGAATCGACCACGGAACCCCTGGCATAGAAGCCACTTGTGCTCACCACTACATTAATAACAAAATAGAAGCCTGTAAGATTTATACAAATGTTGATCTCTTTTTCTCATAAACTAGATTTTTGTTAAGTAAATAACACCTTCTTCCACTAAGCTCTCCAGGTGTTAGGCTTATACAAATAAAGTTTGAATTAATTTGAAATAAAACTGACTAAAGAACACACAAGATAAAGAATGTAGATACAAAATCAGGACTAAGTTATACGCAACAAAAGTAAAATAGTAATAATAAAGAATGCTTAACACTGACAATGAAAGTGTAAAGGAAGTTGACAATCAGTGTTAAGATACTGTTTAAATATTTTAAGAACTACAATCTCAATTGAGTGAAAATTTACAGAGGTCAGACAAAATATACAACGTATGTAGGTATGAAACCGATTCCTTTAAACGTTACTTAAAAATTAGAAAGTTTTTCTAGGGTTTGATGGAAATGGAAAACAATTCAGGTTACCAAATTACTTTTTAAGTTTGTCGGGCATCGACTGCCACGGTCGTTAGCTCACGTCAAAATGCTGTAGTGAAATCATTCACCAAAGAAACAAAAAACTTAATGCTTATGGAAAATCAAGCGTTGTCAACTTAATTCAAACTAAATTCGTTTACGCAAAATCAGTGAAAATACAAACTTAACAATTACCCAACTGCCAAGGGTGATTTTTTCCATTACCTGTCCCTTGATAGTTTAAAACAAAATATATAATTCAGTTCTTAAAGGAACTCTGTCAAACATCAAACAATTAACACACACACACACACACACACACACACACACACACACACACACACGCACGCACACACGCACACACACACACACACACACACACACACACACAAGGAATAAAAAAAGCAATTAAAATACTGAATAAACAATTAAGATAAATGTTTGACAATTTTCCTAGTACACCTCATCAGTGCGTAAAGCAAAAGTGAAAAGTGTATTATTTAAAAAAAAAAAACAATAAAATTTTGAGAATCTGGAATGTTCATAAAAATATGTTTTTTTCATTTAGTGCGCAGTATGAGTGAAAGTTCTCTCACGTGGCCACTACATTTTATAACCTTCTACCAAAACATATAGGCCTAAATAACAAAATTAAATTAAATGCAGAAATGGATAATTAATGTCGGAAGGAACAACATGGAAGTGATGCTAAGTAAAACAAAAAGTTAACTGTGAACTCACTTACCATATTTTTTGTGGTAAATCGTTTAAAGATTAATAAAATGTTTTAAAAAATATCCCGGCACGTGGGGTTTTAACCATAGTTAGATACGTTAATGTCCACTGCCTCGGTTACTGGAATGAATCTGACGGGTCCGGAAAATTATTACAATTGAATCTACCGAGAATGTAACACAACCCATTGTAGCCTCTAAGACCAAGCAGATGACACGACTTTCAATAAACTGAAAAAACAAATTTACTATTCGAAAATAGGCTTCGCCAATTAAAATACTGTATTTACAAATACACAAAGAATTAACACAAACAAAATTTAAACACGATATTTACAAAAAAAAATTTAATAGACTGCAAATTAGTGGATCATTGATATTTACATTTTTATATCAAAACTTTTGAAAGTAAAAACTAAAATTTTACTTCGCCCAATATGAATATACAGGGAATGAAAGTATTGTTTTCACGCAATTTTTAGAAATCGATTTTTCACCGGATATACAAGTTTTCATCCCCCCTATAAGATCGGAATAGCGTATGAAGTTGAAACTTGGGACTTAAGTTAGGTACACCACTACGTGATCCGACACGAACATTTTCATCAAAATCGGTCAACCGGAAGTAGTAACTTATTCGCGTGCTATTTCACTTTTTTGTAATTTTATCATAATCGGCTCTTACGTTTTTTAAAAATCGCTTTACTACAATTCTTATGCTCTCCACATGATATTTTTTTTAAGATTGTGGTCTCAATATACATTCTAAAAAAAGTACATAATCAAAGTTGTAGAACACTTAAAAACGTACAAATTTTAACTCAAACATTGTTTTGTAAAATGCTTTAGTTTAGCGACAATTATTGATTTTCTGTATTTTTCCATAAAAATACGTAAAAAAATTCTACCAGAGCTTAATTTTAATTTTGCGTCATTTACTGATGATTAAAATTAGGTTGTTTTTCATATAACATTGTTACTAATGATTAAAAATATGTTACATTGTTCGTTATCTCCAATGGCAAGAGAAAGTCGTAAGAGTGGTTCACACGAGATTTTTTGTTTATCGAGCATAGACTGCCGTGATCATTAGCCCTCGTCAAAATTCTGTTAAAAAGAACCCCAACAAAGAAACAGCAACCGGAAATACCGATTGATGTCAACATCATTCAAATTATATCCGCTTACGTTTCATCTGTTAAAATGCAAACTTAACAAAACTACCCAACTGCCAAGGGTGTACCTCTTGATAATTTTAAAAACAAAATATACTTTAGTTTTTAAAGGAACTCCGTCAAAACTGTTTTATACAGTTATACGTAACTACTTATATACAACTAAGCTTACTCTGAATTAATAAAATAATAAGTTAGTTAAAGAAAACCTAATCGATAAATTAATAATAAATCTATATATTTAAAACATAAAATAGCTTCCAATGAATTGGGAGCATTAAAATGGGAATTCTATTAACTCCTAAATAAAGAGTTCTTATGAATAAATTTTTATAATTTTTACGTGGTTTTAAAGAGTATTCTTTCCTGAATTGCCCAAAAGTTCTAAACTTGAAATATGAACTTCATTTTATGAAATGAAAAGGAGTAAATTTCGTTTACAACATAGCGGTAATACAGCGTAATGTAATGCAGTTCTCCCACCTTTACCCCTCCCTAGCCACATTCCATTAGCATACAGGATATATGTCACCTCTTTTCTCATCTCATAACACACTTAATCAGTATCAGACATTGTGTTAACGTTGATCAATTTAAAGTGTTGTTAACTTAAATCATTTATTTAATTATAGGGGTTTAGCCCAAGATCATTGTTCGAATTTATTCGCACGGGTCCACTATGCTAGCAATATTTCTTAATTAATTTACGTGTATTAAGCAATAAGTAATTAATTGACAAAAATGAAAAACATTGTTACTTTAGTCACTAAAATAATCTAAAAAAAACCTTGTAGACAATACAAGGGGGTATTTTATTAACTAATTTTTAACTTCCAGACCAAAAACTTTAACTGGTAAATTTTTTAGGTCTAATAGAAATTTATTTTAAAAAAAACAACGTAATTGTAATGAATTCATAGACACACACAGGCGTATTTGGTAACGTGCTCGCCTCTCATCATGCGGTCTTGGGTTCGAATCCCATTCAGGCATGGCATATTTTCATACGTTACAAAAAAATCATTTCATCCTTTACCGTCTGCATTAGTAGTAATTGCAAAACAGTCGGACGTTAAACCAAAAAAAAAAAAAAAATTAAAGAAGGTTAAATACATTGTTTTTTCTTAATTTTGTTACTGGATGTAATAATGAAATTAAAATCATTGAGAACATGACACCATTACATAAATTAATCATTAACATAATTAAATTAAATACAGAATTATGAAATAATTTAATAATTTTCAATAAATAGTTTAACGTTAACTTGAAAAACCAAAAAAAAAAACAAGAAAAAGAACTTTAAAGTTAACTTGAAAAATATTCATAGGCCTACAAGATTTTTTAAATATTTTTCCAGTTTTTATCATAAAAATACTGCAAAATTACATACATACGAAATATGCAGACAAATAAGGCAAATTATGCTGGGGGAGGGATAACAGAAAAGACCCGAATTCTTTGTTTGTATTTCACAAGATTCATGAACCGAAAAATTGATAATTCAAACAGTACCCGATCCTATTAGTAAATCTTTTCTTTCTCTTGCCTATATGACTATATAGGAAGGAAAGTATTGTTTTCATGTCGATTTTTCGAAATCGAGTTTTCACCCTATAAACAAGTTTCCAAGCCCCCTGGCCCAAAAAACATGTTTTTAACGATTGGTCTATGCGTGTGTGTGTGTGTGTGTGTGCGTGCGCGAACAAAATATCTCAAGAACGGAACATCGTAAGAAGTTGAAACTTGAAACTTAAGTACACATTAGAGGACCCGACACGAACATTTTCATCAAAATCGGTCAACCCGAAGTAGTAGTTTATTCGTGTCATTTTTTACTTTTTTGCGATTTTTCAAAAACGGGCTCCTACGATTTTTTTAAAAATCGCCTTATTTACTTCATTTTTATCCTCTACATAGTAGGGTAGGCGCCATGTGTGCTGAAATTCTTGGGGAGGCTGTTCTCTCGTAGAATTTTTTTTAAGATTTCGGCTTTAATATGCATTTTACCGCAAAAGTGTAAGTTATATAATAAAAGTTGTAGACAATTTAAAAATCTACAACTTTTAATTTCAAACATTTCTTTGTATAACGCTTAGTTTAGCGGTTATTAGTAATTTCTGTTTTTCTTTTCATAAAAAATCTGTAAAAAAATGATTTTTTACGATTTCGGCCGTAGTATGCATTTTACGACAAAAGTATATATATAAAAGAATTTATAGGAAATTAAATTATCAACAACTTTTATTTAAAGCGTTTTTCTCTACAGAGCTTAGTTTAGCGTCCATTAGTATTTTCTGTATTATTAAGCGAAACTATGGTTGGTTTTAATTTTGCATCATTCACTCATGATTAAAATTAGGTAACATTATTCATTACTTGTATTGGCAAAAGAAGGTCGTGTGAGTATTTCACAACAAATTTTTTAATTAAATTTTGAATACGAGATCGTTGAAAAGACCGTGGATATCCGTGAATAAATATAGAGACTTGAAATTTCTAGTCGAATTTTTTCTGGAAAAAATTCGAAACATAGGCTTGGAAGGGACATTTTAATTTTCTGCGCCTAACAATATATAAAAACCCTGGTTCTCCGAATGGGTTAGCGAGCACCTTAAAATTTTCATTTTTCAAACGGTACAATTTGATCCGAAACTAAAAGAACTTCCGTTGAGTCACCAAAAATTGATTAAGCATCGGTGTGGTAAATCTTCAAAAAACCGGGTTATAATAGAAATTTTTTACGTTAATCAGGAATTTGTAAATAACAACGATGGTTGATGGCAAACCTGAACATGGAGAGCTTAATTTAAAAAACAGGCGATCGACGACGAAATTAGTTCAGTGAGAGCTGTGACCAAGGTGGCAAAGAAATCATAATCAGTTTTAATAAATACATCATAGATAATCGATACTTTCCTTGTAAGATCACACAAAAATGTGTTTAAACAAAATTCTCCATGCATTTAAAAAAATGAAAATAAAATGACATTGCATATTTTAATAATAAATTATAGGCGAAGTTAATTTCACATAATTACACAAATTTTACAGAAATGAAAAAGGAAAACCTTCTAAAAATGTCACACTAAATATATCTTATTTACAACAGTAGATCCAAAAGCTAAACACAGGTAATGCTGTTGAAATTATATTTAATTAGAATAATTTATTATTCAAAACTAACTATTTTCAACAAAATTTAAGAAAACTTTTACTATTAATAAGAGGCTTAGAATACAATTAAGGTTCTGTTTTTTTTTTTTAAACAATAAAGGCTTATTATAACAACACAATATTGTCAATTATACTACAGTTCGTCTTCTTTTTTTGTTTCAACGTCCGACTGTTCTGCAATTACTGCTAATGCAGACGGTGAAGGATGAAATGATTTTTTTGTAACGTATGAAAATATGCCGTGCCTGAATGGGATTCGAACCCAAGACCGCATGATGAGAGGCAAGCACGTTACCAACTACGCCAATGCGGCCGGCAGTTTGTCATAAGACCATTTTGGTTATTGAAAGAACAAAATAATCTGGTTCTTGGTGAATCTACTATAATTATAATCTTTAGCAGAATGTTACAATAACCCTGATATCAGCACCACACATGTTGAACTCGGTAGTGGATAATTGGTTTTAGAACTTTTAGTGTAAAACCTGAACAGATTTATCTAACCACTAATGAAATTACTTTGAGGACTGTCAAACCCTAGTGAAGATACTGGCCAAGGCGAACCTGGTTTTATAGAGTACGTACTGTGGCTTTTCACATAATGTCAACGTTTTCTTAACCTGAGGTGTCACGCTGCGACTGTCTTCTGAACCACTTGGACGGTCTGAAGCTCGTACAAATTGTACGTTGAATTCAGTAGATCTACATTGCTAAAAATATTTTCAGGCCAGAACAGCATTTTGGGATTCCGGTATGTTACTGTTGAAGTTGGAATGTATTTTTGTGGTTTTAAATTGTTTGTATTTGTTTTGTAACACTATTTAAGTTTTTAATAGGCTACATGCGATAATTGACAACAATTTATACTGAACTAACAAGTGCTTCAGTGTTGTTTAGGTCATCGACCGAAAAACTGGTTTGAACCTCTAAAGGATTTACTACGTAAAACAAGGAGTAAGGTGGTTTACCATTGGCTTCTTCAGTGAGTGGAAAAGTATGCTTATCAGCACGCCAGGCCTTCTGAAAAACATCTACTTTCCACCCTGGAAACAACAACTTAACTTTATTCATCACAGGGTCTGGCTGTATAATGAAATTCCCTACTCTCAGAAGAGATAACTCTGACTAGTGTCTTTTACACCTCTACCTCTTCTGTTCTTAAATGCTTCAGTCATAGAATTGGCTGAACATGTGATAAGAAACTTAACTTTTTTTGGTAGCCCTGGAACTAGCAGATCGAGTGCAAAAAATGTAACACTCCACCTGCCTATAATGGGTATTTGACTGAATTCTAATATATTAAAAGAAAAATAATTATTATAAATTAGATATTTGTTGACGAATTGTTGAAATGATCATCGTTATGGGTTCAGGGAAGGTTAGTTTTAATCTATTTTTTCGCTAAGAATATGGTCTCTTCAGAGAGGCTGAATAGCATTACATTTATATTACAAAATTGTTAAGCGATAGAAAAAAAAGAATATACAAGGAACAAAACTTGCCAAATCTGTTGTTCTGCTAATAGTATCAAATCAAGAAGCAGTACCACGCTAGCAATGTCAACTTTAGATGGCTGAAGAGCCCAACGAAGAATTAAGAATATCACTGCCTACAAGAATGCTTTGTAAGGAGATTCGGGTCAAGAGATAAAGTTAGTTAGGTTCAGTACTGTAGATTAGTTTATAAACCTTTAAGTTGTCCCGCCACAAATTTAACAACCTACAAAGCACTAAAGAACCACACATTCTACCCCTAGACAAAATAATGTCACAATTTTTAAAGTGAAACTTCCAATATTGTTTAACCATTTCCCTCAAATTCTAAACCAGCGCTTTACTGCAGACCTGTTTTTCTTGAATTAATAAATATTAAGTACCAAACCTTAACTAATTTAAAACTTGTTTGATCTTAATGAAATATTTACCAGTTATATTTAACCAATTCATAAATTGAATCGATTTACTTACCATGATGTATTTACTTACCATTTGAAACAATATATAAAAGTTTATATATAAAAGTTTTAGCCTTTATAAATAAATTAAAAATACAAATTAAGTTACACGTAAGTTTGAGTGACCACACATGATTTTAATTGAAGATATAATAGATTTTCAACTAAATAACCCAAGTTTTAAGAATATATACCAAAAAATTTTTTTTACTAATCCACAATATATCATTAATAAATAAAACTGAATAAAGGAAAAGTTTGCTTACATGCTTACTTCACCGACATGTTTATAAGTGTATATTATACACAGTGTTTACTTCTTTCTAACTAATTATAATCTTGTAATAAACCGTTGGATTTTGTTAATTTTATGTACTTTAAATAGGCAGCAGATTCCAATAGGACAATAAATTCATAAATAAATCCAAAGATAGCAGCTGTCTATGATTTCAAAGTCTAACTATGGGTTAGTATGGAATTAGAGGGAGAGAAAAACAAAATTACTGCGCGTTAGTATGAAACATGAGGGAAATGGTTAAATACAAATATCAAAAAATTCTTGTCCAAACTTACCATTTGAAGGAAGTTGTCAGTGTGTTGAAGGTGACCTCGTCATATGCATAGCACCACCTGGACAAAAAACATATTTATATAATAAAAAAATCTGGTGTGAAACACTCACACGACTTTCTCTTGTACATATATGTAGTCGTAAAAGTTTGGCTTAATAATACGGAAAATTACTTTTTGACGGTAAAATAGGCTCTGTGGAGAAAAATGCTTGAAATAAAAGTTGTAGATTTTTAAATTGTCTACAACTTTTACTATATACACTTTTGTTCTAAAATGTATATTAAGGCTGCAATCTTAAAAAAGCCGTTTTTTCTACGTGAGAACAGCCTCTCCAAGAATTAGCAGATATGGCGCCTACCCTAGCTTGTAGAGTACAAAAAATGCATAGTAACTGAGGCAATCGTAGGAGCCGTTTTTGAAAAATCGCAAAAAAGTGAAAAATGATACGAATAAACTACTACTTCCGGTTTACCGATTTTGATGAAAATTTTCGTCCCGGGTCCTTTTTCGTGCCGGGTCCTCTATTGTAATGAAACGTAAGTTTTAAGTTTCAACTTTGTACGCTGTTCCGTTCTTGAGATATTCCGTGCACACACACACACACACACACGCACACACAAACTGAACAATCGTTAAAACATGGTTTTTGGGTTCAGGGGGTTTGAAAACGCGTAGGCTATATCCGGTGAAAACTCAATTTCGAAAAATCGACATGAAAACGATACTTTCCTTAAATATATATATATTCGTATACGCAAGCGAAAGTAAAAATACAATAATTTTCGTTAACCTGTAATAATTTCTAAATTGTACAGCCTTATAACTTTAGTGATTTTTCCTCCTATTATGATGTAAATTTTCTTGAATATAAAAAATAAATTAAGTGCTATTTTCACAGTAAAATTACCAGAGACTTCCACGAAACTATAATTTTAAAAATATATAAAACTATATGTTTAAGACCTTTTTTTAATCAAGAACTCTCGTACCAAGATAAATGACGGATGAAACTGAGAAGAACATCGTTTTAACTTTATTGTAGATTTCTTTAAGTATATTTATATTCAATAGCTAAAGCAACCTTTCAAATTCTTACATATATTACATTCAAATATCACTGTAACATTACTTTCAACATTATCTATCATAACCAATATTCATGATGGATTACTTTACTCTTGATTAATCCTAACAGTGCCAGGAAAACATTGTGAGTGCCTTCCGAAAAATGCCAGGTATTTTCCTCTAGGTACTTTTGTAAAATTCCAGCCTATTTTTGTCCGATTTGTAAACATTTTATATCTCTATCCATAACTTGACTATTATTAAAGATAACATAAAAAAATACAAAAAATAAAAATTCCTGCTTAAACATTTATTTTGTAGAAATTTATTTTTTAATTCAAAAATATCACACTAAAAATTGTGTTACCCAACTTCACTTATATCATTTTTAAAGATTTCATTATTTACACAGTCACCTAAACTCATATTTACGTATTGAAAAGTATAAAAATACTGCGATAAATGTTTTGAAAATCCAACTTTTAATTTTTTTTAACTTTGGAAAGTACGTACTAATCTAATGTAGAACATCCTAATTTCTAATAATTAAATTAAAAGTTTGTAAATTAAAAATGTATGTATAGCACTATAAACACAAGAAATAATGAGTAATAATAAAAATAAAAATAGAGCGAAAAATAAAAATTCTATGAATTTTTTAGTCAACGTACTATATAATAAAAGGAAGCTGGAATTTTTTGGTAGAACTGCTGACGTCCTAATATTAGGACGCTGGCACTGTAAGAGTTAATAAAGCAATGATCAGAAAAGCAGACGTTAACACTGTACGTAGATCAGAACTTACTCTTTAGATTCAAAAAAATCTTTACAAATCATAGCAATAAAAAATAATAATAAAACTAAATTTCAATCCCAAAATCTTTATATACGAAGAGCCTTTAAAAACTACAGAATAGTCGCGGTAATCCGAACCCCCAGTACACCGAAACCTCCGGTAATCCGAACGATCACTTATTATCATGTTTTTAATTTTTTTAGCATTTAGAAAATTCTTTAAAAACGTCTAAATGAATAAATGGAGTGCGGGCTACTGAAAAGAAAAACATTTAAAGCAGCAGGTAAACCTAATACCGAGCGGGCATTATACTCATGGTTTTTGTAAGAAAGAGGAAGGCAATCCAGTCAGTGGAGACATTCTCACCCAAAAGCGAAGTTTTTCTACAAGGAAATGACCGAGAAAAACGACTTTCAAGCCAGTAATAGCTGGCTGGACAAATTCAAACAACGATACGGTATGAAACTACTAATTGTTACCGGTGAAAAAACTCTAGCGATATCGACAATTTTATGAACTTCAAAACAAAATTCCTGGATGAAGTAGAAAACGGGGTTTAACAGCAGATCAAGTTTACAATGGAGATGAGTCGGCATTGTACTGGAAAATGTTGCCAAGATAAACCTCAGTTTATAAGAAGGAAATTTTTTTTTTTTGTTTAACGTCTGACTGTTCTGCAATTACTGCTAATGCAGACGGTGAAGGATGAAATGATTTTTTGTAACGTATGAAAATATGCCGTGCCTGAATGGGATTCGAACCCAAGACCGCATGATGAGAGGCGAGCACGTTACCAACTGCGCCAATAGAAGGAAAAGACTCCCGCTGGATTCAAAGTTAAAAAAAGATCGTATAACATTTTTCCCGTGGAGTAACAGCACTGGCAGTCACAAGTTACCATAGTTTGTTTTAAAATTGTGTTTTGTTTCATAATTATATGAAAATAATACAGTAACAGATTTTAAAAATAAGGTATCAATTATAATTTTGTGTACTTGTATTTTGTTAAATCTGTATTTTTTAATCCGAATACTAATAGTACATCGTATTTGTAATTTGATTGCCGAAATCTAAGATTGTAGACATCGGTTATCTGCAAAGGTCGGACATCTTACGTGTTCGGATTACCGCAACTATGCTGTACTCTAAATTACATATACTGACATATTTACCTCAAATTCTAAATTTAAATACGTGAGAAATTAACCTATACAAATACTATTTTACATGTCCTAGGACAGATTAAACTAGTGCCTCTTTTTCAAACACCAAGTCTTTTAGAATCAAAATATTAGGTAGTGGCTCACAGATTTAATGGTGCAATAATTTCCTTCGAGTTCTGTCTACCAACACTAAAGAGCTATTTCAGTAATTTCACTTTAAACTTTATGATTCTGTATACTTATACAATTTTGGGGAAACAAGTTGTACTGTTTGGGGGCCAGGTAACAAAAATGTGTTTGGAACAGTGTTTCAGTAGCTCTGTGCAAGTAAATCAAATGCTTGTTTTTTGTAGTATAGTAGTGAATACGTTTCACAAACATTTTCTAATTTTTTTTTGAGCCTGTATATTTAGATCACGGACATAAAGTTGACAAACGTCTAGGACTTGAACATTTTTTGAAATACAAATAGATAACTACTGCAGTTAACACGTGTTCCAAGATCATAAAGGAATCATAAAAGAAAAGATCATAAAAGAAAAAATTCAAATAACAACTTTCCTATTTGTTAATTTCAAAGCATGCACTCTTTGAGTTAAACTGACCGCAAATTATTCCTTATTCTTCAAGATATGTCTATAAAAAATTTAAATTTTGAATTATAAATGTAAGAACTGAAGGTAATATTAACCAAATAAAAATTTCATTTAAGTTTATGAATATGGCTAATTATAGAGAATATAAAACCATGAAATTTTAACTAATACACATTAAAATTGTTGCTATACATGACTTAAAAATGGCAGTTATAATGTTATACAATTATGGTCAGTAGAGTACAAGCATGTTATTTGTAATAAATAAGCAAATAATTACCTACATGCAATTTTGTTAAATAAATTGTAAAGCAACAAAGTAATAAAATTGTAAAAACCCATAGCTAAAAATAAATTGATTTGTTAATTATAATTGTTTCTTTTAAAGCAGTTAAAATAACCGCTTACTTTTAATTGTGTCTTGAAAAAAGTAACGAGACAATGGAATAAAGAATTAGAAAAATTGAATTTCATGAAAATACAAAAACCGGAACTAAAAAATTCTAAACACATATTTATCAGCTTTCACAGAA
Organism: Catonia carolina; assembly: GCA_035578175.1. Classification (NCBI taxonomy): domain Eukaryota; kingdom Metazoa; phylum Arthropoda; class Insecta; order Hemiptera; family Achilidae; genus Catonia; species Catonia carolina. The sequence goes on along the minus strand of JAQMRL010000007.1, from coordinate 29,886,157 downwards.
AAAAAATTTAAATCTTGAATTATAAATGTTGAAACTGAGGGTAATATTAACCAAATAAAAATTTCATTTAAGTTTATGTATATGGCTAATATAGAGAAATAATCTTAGCAAAATTTATTAAGGAAACCAAGGTGAAAATTAAAAAAATTGGAAGAATGCACAAATGGTATCAGGTTATCAATTTTTATTAGAAAACAGGATTGTCCTCGAATAGCAAAAATTATAAAATATTAAATACTAAAATCTCAGAAAATACAGATAAGAAGAGTAAAGAAATTTAAGTGGACGACCAGTAACACCAAATATACCAGAAATATTTGGTAAAACAAAGAACAGAAAATGTATATAGAGGAGTTAGACAAGAGATGGGCAATACTTGTATGGTCAAATTGCTCTTTTTTGGTAGAAATATTTAATCTCCTAGGATGTTCTTTCAGAGGAATTAATACTGAACTGAGTAGTTAATGTATGGTAATAAGGATAATATAGCAAAATATTAAAATAAAATAAAAAGTAATTTGACATGAATGAATGGAAACACCATTCTGTATTTTAATTTAAATTTAATATTTTCTCTGAAGAAGGTGATACCACCGAAACAAAAAAGTTTTTTTAAACTAAAGAGCAACCAAAAAAAAGTAAGACATAAATTTTATTCATATTATGATCTATAATTTAAATGGTAACCACAATGCATTAAAAAAATTTGTTTGTGAATAGTAAAATGTTACTTTCAAGAAAACATAGTTTGAAAGTTTTAATGAATATTATTCATGAAAGCAGTGATTATATTATTCGATACTTTAAAACAGTTAATGAATTATTTAGAGCTTTACTGACAGAGTGGAATATTACATAAAACAATTTTTTTTTATTTAGATTTATTGTAACTTAGACAAACAAACAATTTTATTCAAATTTAAACTACCTAAGGCTGACATTATCATAAGAAAATAAAACCCAATGGCTACTCTTATTTTCTAACAATAACAATAACTTTAAGATACAATTCTAATGTTACTTTTACTTTTTAAGGTTAGTATTTCCTATACCTATTTTAATTTTTTATGTTAAATTTACCTAATGAGGCTACAGCTTTATAGCTAATCTTACTTATTATAACACATTTACAAAATCATTAAAAAATAAACAAAATTTGTAACCGATTCATAAAATTCATAAGAAGTACACAAAATACATATATGGAACAAATATATATTAGTTATCTTATTTTCTAAACAGGCTACAAATTTCTAATTTTCTAACTTAACATACTATTATTATTCTAAAATAAAACAATCTTATTTTCAAAAAAAAAAAAATTCTTACTTTATAAAACAAAACATAAGATTTTACAAGATAATTGCTGTACAAATGATTTACAGTACAATTTACTATAATTGATTACAAAATAGACTAATATAAGATCTAAATCAAACCAATTTGAAGGTTTTCTGGTGCTTAAGTCTTCTCATAATGTCTGAGTTATCGAGAATTTGCAGCGCCTGAACATTCACATGATGTAGAAGTCGGTCTTTGTGACTCCTTACGAATCTTTTCTTTTCTCATCCACTGTTTCAATGTCCAAATCCCGATGGCGGTTATCATTCCGAATGTACCACGGAGCATCACAATATTTCTTAGTTCTTCATTTTGAAACCTTTATATTATTTTCATATTACTGGATTTGGTACAGCCCCAAAGCTGGATACTGGAAGTCCTAACTGGTTTTAACACCTGTTTATAAATTAATAATTTGTTAAAAGGTTGACAGGACCGACTTCCTACCTATTCACCAATAAATTTTCTTATATATTAATTTGAGTTCTTGTTTTTTCTTTTTGACTTGTTCCTTCCGTTGCAATTTTGCATCAACCATCATATCGAGGTATTTTGCAGTATAGCAGAATGGAACTTGCTTTCCATTGATTTCAACAGGAAACTTTTGAATTTTTTTGTTGGTAACGTTTATGTGAACAAATTTGGGTTCATTGATCTTTAGCTTCCATTTCCATGTCCATCAGCTAATGTCATTAACTACCTCATGTAGCTTCCCGGTTGCTTCTTTACCTGCAACTACAACAGCAGTGTCATCACCAAATGTAGCAACTGTTCTGTCATGGAATGTCACTTGTATATAATAGACAGAGGGTTGGTCCAAGTACACTTCCTTACGGCACTCCAGCTTTGCATCTTATAGTCTTACTCTGAAGTACCGATCTGAAATGTAAGATTTCAAAATCGTACTGAACATAGGTCTCGGAGTTCTTAGTTTGCATATTAGTCCGTCATGCCACATCAACGAAGAGAGCAGAACAAAATTTTTTTTGTCCTCTAGGGTCTTCTTAATTAAATCAGTTATACAATGGACTTGATCTATAGTCGAGTGCAGGTTCCTAAATCCAAATTGAAGGGAAATTAGTTCTTTCCTGTTGATGAGAGATGTAAGTCTCTTATGAAGTAATTTTTCAAAGAGCTTGCTCATTGCTGGTAGTAATGATATAGGTCTATAAAAACCGATGTCTTGAGAAGGCTTTCCAGGTTTCGGGATCATAATTATTTTGGCAACTTCCCGAAGAGCTGGAATGCATCGAAGTCTGAAGATAGTATTGATAATATTAGTCAATTTTATAATTGTTTTTTTTTTCAGAAGTTGTTTAAGTACTTCACCTGTAATCAAATCAAAATCGGGGGCTTTACGTAACCGTATCTTATCTTTTGATTTCTGAGTTAACTTCCTTTGGTGTAAAAGGTTTAATCATCTCTTCAATTTCTCCCTCTTCTCTTTCTTCTTCAACGTTTTCGATTGTTCTTAACTCTTCATTAATGTTCTCCTCACAGGTCTGGAAAGTGCTTTCTAGATGTTTAGCAAGGTTTTCAGCTTTTTCAGTTTAGTTCTTGCCAGCCGCCATCTGTTTTCCTGATTGGTGGAATCTGCATAATCGGTCTTTTCAGCTTTTACAATGGAATAAATATGTATTTTTTTTTTTATAAACACAATATTTTATGAGCACTCTATAGAAAAAGGGCAAAGATAAATGTTATTACAAAGAGGTATAACTAATAAACAAAAACATACAAAATAATTTTCTATTGTTTCAACAAAAAAGCAAACTAAGATCTAATATTTAAACAGTTCTACAAAAAAGGCATAACTTGACCATATTTCAATTGCCTCTTCAATTGCTCTTTATTTCCATTCAAGAGATAAATCTCTTTGTATATATAAATATAAAATTCCCCTTTTTCATAGAACGCTTCTAAAATACTCTTTAAGAGTGCTCATAAAATAATACAGTAATACGAAAAAAAAATACAAAGTATATTCAATATTAAGTAGTATTCCACTTTTAATAAGCCTCTAAAATATAATCCCTTAAGTGTTTCAGAATAAGCACTGCATTTCATGGAAAATATTCATTAAAAACTTTCAAATGATGTTTTCTAATACTTATTTTGCAATATCCCTGCTGTTCCATTTAAATTCTCAATTGCATAATAATTTTACAAAATATATTTCTAATAAAATTATATAGTATTTAAAAACTCAATATTATGATATTGGGAATTAAATATTTTGGTTTGAAATTGAGATATTTGGATGATTTTTTTCAAATTTTCATAATTTCTTGCTCTATTATCTGTGGAATAATTATTACAAAAACCTTAATAGGGATTTAGTTAAAAAATAATTTGTTAATACATAAAATAAATGTTTTTGAAAATATGGTTTTTCTTCAATAAATTTCTTGAAGAAAAAATACATACAAGCGCATACAACAGATAATAGAGAGCAATTTTCCATATTTTGTAGGATAAGAATCATGTTGATATCTTTCTTGGTTTGAGATATTTGATTCCCCATAAAAGCCCGCTTTTCCAACCTCTCCCTTATATTAGGGGCTATAATTAATTTTTTGGCTTGGTTCAAATGGTAGATCATTACTAGTAAATTACTCTTTCATTTAAAATAAATAATGATAAATTATAGCCTAAAGTTTTGATTTTCATTTTATGTGTTGACTACCCCCTTAAGTCTGTAATTAATAATACAAAGTACCTAAGCATTTAGGTCTTGGGTTCCAATCCCATTCAGGCACGGCATATTTTCATACGTTACAAAAAATAATTTCATCCTTATCATCTGCATCATCAGTAATTGCAGAACAGTCGGACATTAAACAAAAAAAAAAAACAACAACAAACCTAAGCATTTAAAATATTTCAATACAAAACAAAGAACAGTCAATGAAACAAAAAAAATTATATTTACAAACCTAAAATGAACGAAATTATTAATAAATTAACAAATGTAATAAAATACATCATAAATAAATAAACTTTATTTATACAACAATTAAAAAATATACAGACCAGGCATTTACTTGGAGTAGGCCTAGCCAAGGGAAATTATGGGAAAACCTTGACCAGGTCAACCAAACATTATATTGAAACTAACTGATTATAAATTTATTCTTAATAGTTTTCGGTGCTCATATTGCACAAATCATATTAATTGTCCATTAAAAAATTTGCACTTTCATTGAAAAAGGAGATAACAAATGATTATATGACAGAACAATAAAAAGTAATTATTTACAAACAACCCATAGAAAAAAAAACTGAACACAATTTGACAAAAGTTTTCAGACATAAGTTTGATTATTAAATGATACGACTTTTGTTACTAAATGTTAATTAACCATTAATTTCATTTTTTATGTCCGACTGTTCTGCAATTACTGCTAATGGAGATAGTGTGAAGGATGAAGATGAGTGATGAAAAAATGCCAGACCTGACCAGGAATTAAACCTGGGACCCCGGCGTAGAAGCCAGTTGTGCTAACCATAACGCCATGGACCGGCCAATTAAACATTAAGAAATACAATTTATAATTAAAAATATACAGAAAAATTGAAATAGAGCAACAAGGTACTTCAGAATAATAATGACCGATGGTTGCAGAAATGGAACTGAAATAAAAACACAAATAGAAATGGGAAAAGAAGAAGGTACTGTAGTTAAAAACAAACCTTATGTATAAAAAGGAAATTAAAAAAATAAAACTATTTAGTAAAATATTATGTCTGAAGTTTAATTCTTTACCTGTAGTAATTTTGATATTGATTGAGTATTAAGAACATATGTTCGTTTTTCATTCTCAACTGGATATTCCGTAATTTTTTTAATTTAATTTTATGTTTAAAAGCCTAATAAAATATTTTTATAGTTATAAAATTACGCCTTATTAATTTTTATTTAAAAACATCGTATTTATAAGTAAAAGAATGTTTAAACAATTAGAAATCAGTTTGGATTACCTAAAATTTTAAGTTTAGCAGAGTTGTTATGTAGTTCAAATTAGCGTGGATTTACTAAACCTTTAATTCTGGTAAAATCTCCAAAACAAGTAGTGATTGAGTAACGAAAAAGGAAAAATAACAAGCAAGTCATAAAAATTGCATAACTAAGAAACTTTCAGCATTTAAAACTTTTCGCAATATAAAAAAACACTATTATTAACAACTGTAATCATAAATGAAAGTTTATTAATAGATTAGCTAAATTTTAAATTGTTACGACTTTAAATTTACAACAAAAATAATAATTACATTTTTTTTAACAGCTATAACAGGAAATTTTATAAACTAACAACTCCCTAGCAAGCTGCGTTTCACAACTTCTAATGAAATTAATTAAATTATGATTTAATTTTAAACTTGAAAACAATCTAAGTAAAATTTATTCAGTAAAAAAATAATAAGATCTCTTTGATTTTTATAAGGTTTACACAACTTTCTATGAAGAAATAAGTGGTCACATTATTTTTTTTATTCTCCCAAAAATAATTGAAAAAAAGGAAAGAGGACAGGATAAGGGATAATAGCAACCTTGACTCTTTATACAGTGTTTATACCGTATTGTTCCGAAAACAAGCCGCACTCGAATTTAAGCCGCATCAGAAAAATTACGATCAATACTAGGAAATAAATTTCAAGTACAGTCCTTGTATGTTTTTGAAAGTATTTTATTTTTTAAGAAGAAAATACCGTACAAACAAATACACTTACTACTTAATTAGCATTTAGAAGTTTTTGTTTATTTTTTGTTCAATACCGAACACAAGGATTCATCTACATTATTTGTGTTTTCTTCCGGCTTCTTTGGTGGATGTCTTTTCCGCGTTTTTACCCAAAAAGTAGCCGCAGGACTTGCGATACCAATAATTCGAAATTGGTATCGCAAGTCCTGCGCTACTTTTTGGGTACTTGTATAGACAAAGTACCCTTAACCTATAACATCACTCATGGCGAAGTACAAAATACAACAAAAAACAAATGACCGGATAAAAAACAAAATGAAATATAAGAAAACTGCTACCAAACTTTATACTGTAACACCAAACTGATCAAAATGACTGTACACGCACTACGTAAGGAGTGTGTCTCTCTCCCTCCCCCTCACACCCCTCTCTCTCACTATTCATACCTACTTATGCTTAATAAGAAACGATTATTATTATTATTATTAAAGCGTGAATGCAAGCCGCAGGTCAAATTATGGAACCGATTTATAGGGAAAAACTGCGGCTTGTATTCGGAACAATACGGTATATTGTAAAGTTGGTAGGCTAAAATATTTTGACAGACTGTATAATACAATATATTATATAAAATAACTAACACTTCAAAAGATTTTACACCAAAGAAATAAACCAAAATACGAATTCATTTTTCAGTGGCAATTTTTTCAAAATTTAAAAATTATGTAATGTTATTAAATAAGCTATGTTACTTAGGAAACTCTGAACTGTCCAATAGTGGAAGAATTTTTTAAATCAGTTGGGAAGTTTCTGAGATTACCTCATACAAACAAACAAAAATTACTGCCTCATAATATTAGTACAGATTTAAAAAGCCATGAAGTATTAAAATTAAAGACATTTATGTCTTCCACTAATGGTTTTATAATATTATAGTAGTAAATGTTGTAACTTGAAAAAGAATAGTTATATCAAAACTAACTATAACCAATATTTATCATAACGAACCTCTTTACTCGGACATGACTCATTATTTCATAGAAATAAAAAAAAAACAAATTTTATAAACTCAATCACTAACAGAAGTTGACTGCAAGCAAATGAAAATGTGTATTAGAATGAACTTCATTTTTTGTCAGGGTTCAAATGTTATTTGCTCAATACATTACACTGGCAATCATCCGTCATTTTTTAATCCTGGAACTCCAGTAATCCATTGTTATTTTGCAATTTTGTATACAAACCAAGATGGAATGGGTACGGGAAAACTGACATGTGCTCATGTCTTGATCTTGCACGTGGTTAGAAACACATAACAAAAAAAAAAATCTGGTGTGAAAACACTCACACGACTTTCTCTTGCCAATACAAATAAGTAACAATAAAACTAACATTATTAATAAAACATTAGAAATAAACAAAAAAACTTACCTCAAAAACATAACCTTATTTTAATCATGAGTGAAAGACGCAAAATGAAAATCGAACTCAGTTTGGCTTAAAAATACAGAAAATCACTCTTCAACGCTAAACTAGGCTCTGTAGTGAAAAATGCTTTAAATAGAAGTTATAGATCTTTTTATTTGCTATAAAATTTATTATATAAACTTTTGTCGTAAAATGCATTTTAAGGCCGAAATCTTTAAAAAAATCGATTTTCACACGTTTTCGTGAGAAAAAAATCAGAAAATACTACTGCTAAACTACTTAAAATACTTATTACTGCTAAACTAAGCATTATACAAAAAAATGTTTGAAATAAAAGTTGTAGAATTTTAAATTCTCTACAACTTTTATTATATACATTTTTTCGCTAAAATGCATATTAAAGCCGTAATCTTAAAAAAACAAATTTTTTACGTGAAAACAGCCTCACCCAGAATTTCAGCAAACATGACGCCTACCCTATCTTGTAGATAATAAAAAATTAAGTAAACCAGGCGATTTAAAAAAAAAATCATAGCACCAGTTTTTGAAAGAAATCGCAAAAAAGTGAAAAATTACACGAATAAACTACTACTTCCGGTTGACCGATTTTGATGAAAATGTTCGTGTCGGGTCCGGTAGTGGTATGTAACTCAAGTTTCAAGTTCGTGCGATGTTCCACTCTTGAGATATTCTGTTCACACACACAGACCAATCGCTAAAAACATGTTTTTTGGGTTCAGGGAGTCTGAAAACGTATAGATCCGGTGAAAACTCTACATGAAAACAATACTTTCCTTCCTATAGATTCATATAGTCAAGAGAAAGTAACAATACAACAATTTCTTCACGGAAACAGTTTTATCTTTCAAATCCTTAACTTCCTAAGAACACCACTACAAACAACTAATCAACTATTTTGCAAATTTTGGAAGGCAGTGACCTGGACTTGAATTTTTAGAGACGCAACAGCGGCTTGACTTTTTTTTGTCATCAGTCTCTCGACTGGTTCATTGCAGTTCTCCAAGCTTTTCTGTTTCTGCGGCTTGACTACTGATTTTAAAGCACATGTTTTTTGGGTTCAGGGGGTCTGAAAACGTATAGATCCGGTGAAAACTCGACATGAAAACAATCCTTCCTTCCTATATATTCATATAGTCAAGAGAAAGTAACAATACAACAATTTCTTCACGGAAACAGTTTTATCTTTCAAATCCTTAACTTCCTAAGAACACCACTACAAACAACTCATAAACTATTTTGCAAATTTTGGAAGGCAGTGACCTGGACTTGAATTTTTAAAGACGCAACAGCGGCTTGACTTTTTTTTGTCATCAGTCTCTCGACTGGTTCGATGTAGTTCTCCAAGCTGTTCTGTTTCTGCGGCTTTACTACTGATTTTAAAGCACGTTTAACAGTAGACAAATAGACTAACTGGAAATAATGATGAGAATTTACAGCTAATATTATTATACTATAATATATTATTAATAATAATAGTAATATTAATAATTATTAATGACAAAAAATGATAACAATTAAGTTAAGAATATAAACGATGAAAGAGTCAACCTCGCAAGGCTTTACGTGCTTTTAACATTTCTATAAAATGGGCAAAACAAAATTGTACATTATCAGATAATATTCTTGTAATTAAGAAAGTTTAGGAAAATATTTATTTAAATGCTCATTTACTAATAAACAGACAACTTTTGATAGTTATTTTCATAAAGTTAATACTGTGATCAGATGCTATACAGTGTAACTACAAAACAAGTTTAAAGTGCTATTATCAAATTAAGGTTTTAAATTACAGGGTTATTAGAATATTATTTTTATTTTATATCTATCCATTAAATAAAGTAAAATATGCAACAGGAAAGTATAATTTTTGTTTTAATATTTAAAAAAAAAGACCTAATGTACAGTTACTCATATTTCATGTACGTTTTCACTAATCCGGCAACAGAACTGTCTCTTACACGCCACGTTAAACAGTCTTTTGTATTTTCCCTATAAGCATGTACATACCATTACAAGCAAAGACAACAGTGTAGTGTATGGTAAACAATTTTTCCAACATACTTTAGACTGAAGTTTATAAAATTATAGAACTGAGACAAAAACTACCGGGTGATTTTTTAGTCCTGTTACCCAATTGTTAATGTCTGGTAATATTTTTCTAAAAAAAATAAATTTTGTTTTGTGACACTAAGTTGGTAGCCCTACTCAACCAGTATGGATATGGCAGTGTGAGTTGATTCTCCTTGAGCTGTGTAAAATTTTGTGCCATTTCCGGTCGTGCTACGAACAGAATGTCTTTTATCCTAAAACAATCTCTTGTTTAAATCTGGAGGCTGAAGCTCTAGAACTAATCGTATGTGATACGGATACAATTTCAATTTTTTAGCAGCTTTCTGATCACTCGAACATGACAAATCAACATGCGAGGAAAGTTTTTGTAAACTTTTCCATGGAGAATTGAGCAATCTTGTTTTCACATTCTCTTAACGTCATCTGTCAAGAGAGTTGGTAGACCACTACGTTTTCTGCTGCAAACAATACCTGCCTCTAAAAATCAGTTAGTTAGCCTAGAAATTGACTAGAATAGAATGAAGGAACACCAAAAAATTCAATTTGAAATGATTCTTTTACACTCGCATACGATTTTGTAGCAAAATATTGTTCAAGAATGAAAACCCGTTGTTCTAGGGTAAAAGACATTCTGTTCGTAACACAACTGGAAACAGCACAAAATTTTACGCAACTCAAGGAGAATCAACTCAAAACTGTCGTATCTATACCGGTTGAGTAGGACTACCAACTTTGTGTCACAAAACAAAATACCCCTTTCTTAGAAAAAAATTACCAGACATTAACAATTGGGTAACAGGACTAAAAAATCACCCGGTAGTTTTATGGGTTAGTAAACCAATTAAGGCCAAGTGACATTTCAACATTTAAAACAGTTATGAAATTTTGAATTCCCAGAACCCTAAAATTTAAAAAAATTTAATCACACAAACTAATAAATTCTTAATTTTATATTTATAATCAAAAATTAATCAAGTCAGGAACCACTACTGTTAGTAAAATTAGAAAGCTAGTTACACGACAATTTGTAATGAATGCAAAAAAAACTCAAATTCGTACGGTACTGTCATACAATATAATGTATTACTTTTTTTATGTAATAATAATAATAATAATAATAATACAAAGCTATATTATATGAAGTTATATAACTCTACGATAGTTGTTTATAATGATGAGCTAATCAAGACAACTAAAAATCTTTAATATGTTTAAACCTCAAACTCAAAAAGAAATTCCAAAATTAAGTACTATTAATTAGAACATTTTCTGTTAACTAATATCCTCAGAAGACCTGACATGTGTAAACACATCTTACAATTTTTTTTTTTATAAACTGGATATCGACTAGATTGTATTAGTGGAGACAAAAATATGCCAATTCAATATCATAAGAACCATGCTACAATATAAATATAACATCAAAAAATAACACCATATAATTATTTGATAAGTATGAGAAATCCTAGCACATAAACAGAAAGAATAATCGGAGATGCAAGAAACTGAACTGGCACAAATAAACAGTAACTATTGCCTGAACTATGAACGATCATATTTTTAAAAACCAACCAAACCTTTACAACCAAAGACTAGTGAACTCTTCAGAAATGATACAAAGCCAGATTATTTTTTTCAATCAAAAGTTTACTGCAATTGTTCGGTAAAGAAGTACAACATAATCAATCAATTCAAAACGAATCTTTCAACACCAATCCCTAAACAAAAATGACCATCGACTAAATATTACATTTTGTACACAATAAAGTTAACTTATTCAAACAACAAATTTTGTTTTTAAATTTCTTTTAGAATGAACAGGAGCTAAACATTGGCATTGAAACTCATTTTTACCAGAAACTATCTGATGTTTATCTTTGATCAAATTAAATTAGCCATCAATTCCAGTTTTCCACAGGGTTCTCAAATATATAAAACATTTTGTTAACTTACTTCAAAAATATTCCATTAATTTTTATGGATCTAACTTGGACAAAACCGTACTCTTCAAGGTACGGTTTTTCTTGGGACAATAATTTCTGCTCACGTACAAATAATAAGGAAATATAATTTAACTTTTGAACACATGAAAACGTGCAAATAATCAGTCACAACGGTCAGTATCATTTTCCTTTTAAGTAAAACACAGACCCGAGTTCTAAGTCTCGTTAGATTGTATGCACTACGATGTAGATCTTTTCGAGAATTGTAATAAAAACAACGTAAATTTACAGACTAAACGTTAGATACATCAGTTAACTGCTGGCAAAAATAATTCTACTCTATTTTACATAAAAACACAACACTCGAGAGCAATTGTATAAACTGTATAAAATTATCGCTTATACTTCCCCCTCGGCATAAGTAGTATTTATAGCAACACAGAAATCACATTACAGGAACGTTCTACAAATTCATATAATTGACAAAACGATCTTAAAATATGTTGTAAAATTAGAAAACATTATAACCTAATGTCTTAATTTTATGTACGTACGTACCTTCAGATTTTTCTTGAGCTTCACGATTCTAGGAACGCAGTTAGGGTTAGGCCTACAGAAGTACGTACGTCACTATTCACTATTTTAACACATAAATTAAAAATATAAACTAACTCGTCATTAAAAACTGTCGATACTCGAATAGGTGATTTACTTTAAAAATATCATGCATTAAAAATATTAAAAGCAATGTATTAAAAAAAACAATAAAATATTAAACTAGACACAGCCACACAACACATAAACCGGACCAAAACTGAAACTACGGTGCTGTAATGAAGATTGAGTACATATGGCTAAACATCATAAATTTTGTGGTGAAATACTATTTAATTTCTGTTTTAATTCTAATATAATAAGTCAATTTATAAAAATTTATAAAATTATTTTTGCTGTTTTTACTGATTATTTATTTTCGAATTAAACCATATATCCACTTTATAATGTTAGGTGGAAGATAAACAAAACTTGAAATGGCAAAATAACTGAAATCCTTGGTTTAATTAAATAAAGTGTTGTAAAAATATGTTTAATTATCAAATCAGAAATAAATTTCATACAATAAATTTTAGATTACACCTACAACTTGTAAAAGAAAACGAGCATTTCAATGTTGGTACTAGTAGGAATTATTGACGACATGCCAGTATCATGTAGTTCACGACCTTGTGTGGATATTTGAATAATGTTTCTATATTAGGCATATTTTGAATTCTTATCGATCTGAGCTACAACTATGACAGTATTTTTTACTCAAACAATATAGACCGATTACAAAGCTCTTTTCAACCACAAATTTTGTTTTATAATAAACAATTAATATTGGATCAATTAAGAAATGAAATTTTACAAAAAAAGAACCGATTTTAGTTGCCAAGGCCAGATTTGTTATTGGCGCCAATAACCGATTTTTTTTAGAAATGTATTTTGGAGACAATATACAGCGTGCCACATTTTCAAATTTTATATTCCTTTTCTTCAAATAGCCTACGTTTTGGTGTATAAACGTCAAATGGTCATTTCCTTACATAAACTAAATGGAATAATCAACCACAAAAATATATTAATATGTCTAACTAATTTAATTCTAAGATGTCAGCTATTAAGCGAGTCATTCACGCTCCTGCACGCAAGTTGCCTTGCAGGATGGTTGTAGGTCACACACAATCTGCAAATTGTACTGCAACTTAATCCTGCATCACTTCTTATGTAGCGACTGAGGTTGATGATACCTATTAGCTCTGATTTCGTGATGCCCTCACCGTGTAACAAAACAGCTGCTTTGTTGTTACTTAGTTTGCTTTTAAGCAACAAGTAGAAGAAAGTGACGGAAAAATTTTCATGTCAGCAAGTGAATATTTCAATGTTGAATGACAGTGATGTTAATGACTACAAAAAGTATTAAAGAATGGATAAACCGTATTTTACAATTTTATTGAATATTGTTGGGCCAGTAATATCTGGTTGGACAGTACAGCTTTTCTTATATTTCTGTCTGAATAGTTAGAAGGTCTTAAGTCCTACATACAGGTGTTCTGCTTATACATTTCAATGAATTGTGATAAGCCTCATTGTTGTTGTTTAGGTCATCAGCCGAAAGGCTGGTTTGAACCTGTAGAGGTTTTACTAAGTAAAACGAGGAGTGAGGTGGTTTACCTTGCCTTCCTCACTGAGTGGAAAACTATGCTTATCAGCATGCCGGGCCCTCTGAAAAGCATATATTTTCCACTCTGCAAATGACACCTTCACTTCATTCACCATAGGGTCTGGCTGTATAATGAAATGCATTACTTTCAGAGGAGATAACTCTGATTAGTGTCTTTTACACCTCTACCTCTTCTGTTCTTAAATGATTCAGTCATTTAATTGGCTGACCATGTGAAAAGAAACAGAACTATTTATTTTAGTCCTGCAACGAACAGATTGAGTGTAAATAATTTGATACTCTACCTGTCTGTTATGGGCAGAAGCCTCGTTATCCATTATTAATTAAACAGAAAGTTTTACGAAAGTAAAAAATGTAGGCTCTCATAAACAAAACTGCACTGAAAACTTGTAAACACAACTGAAAAAACACTGCATGTAGTATGGCAGGATGTTAACATATTCACACATGAAACAAGCAGACTGCAAGTGGTGAGGGTGAGCTGGCTGGATGCTGCCAGATGCCGCTGGCTGCCAGCAACACTCACTGTCCTGCAGCTCTTTGGAGACCTGCATGCAGAAGTGTGAAATGACCCGTTTTGAATGTTTTAAGGTCTTCTGGCCAGCCCAGTCCGTCAGCATGATGGTAGAACATCTCTGTGACTTGTTGAAGACTTTGAATTGGGCAGTCAACTTAGTCTCATGGCCAGCTGATAGTTATACATAAACAAACCAATGTTCTTAAATTCATGTTAGTAAATATCCAGCGAAAAGTAGCCATCAAAGTGGGTGGTCGTTGGAAGTAAAACAGTTCTCAATAAAAGTAGTCCAACTTCCAAAGCATGATTATAGTAGAGTAGATATACTTTTTCTACTTTTCATTTCTACTTAAAAAAAAAGTAAAAGTTTTCTACTTAAAAAAAGTATATTTTTCTATTTTTCATTTCTACTCACTTTAAATACTTAGTTCTTATTTTGAAACATGTTTTATTCATAAAAACCACATTAAAAAAATACAAATCAGTTTGGATTATTCAAATTTTCGGATTAGTGGGGTTGTTGTGTATCATATAAAAAATAAAATTAGTATTACCATATATTAAGTGTATTTTAATTTTGTCAATAAAAAAACATACCGTAGAACTTTGATAGTTCGACACTTTATGGACTTAGAGGTTGTCGAAGTATCAAAATGTCAAACTATCCAAAGGATATGGCATATTATTTGTAGGAAACATTAAAAACACGATTTTAGTATGAAAATTGCACAATTTTAATAAATACAAACAAACTCACATGCCCTTCTGTACAATTCTGGACTCAAGGACAATGGGATAAGGGGATGATGAGAAAGTGAAGAGGCTGACCTGCCTGTCGGATCGCTACTTACACCATGTCATGTCGCTTTGCCACGAGCCGTGTCAAAGAATCGAGTGTCAAAGACGCAAAGGTTTACTGTAGTGTAATTTATAAAATAAATTCATAGCTACTGAATATTTAGTGTGTAATTTATATTTAAGATAATTTTGTAAGTAAACTTTAGAACAATAGCCCACATGTGTAATAATATTTACATAATTATAGCCTGTTCCCAAAAAGGCTCAAACGACTATGTAAATGAATAAATATAAGATAAAAAAATGGAAAATGAAAGGTTTTTCTATTTACTAGTATTTTATGTGAACTCTGTTTAAAACTATCAGGAGTTTTAGTTAATTAGTAGGTGTATTGGGTTAGCCCAACCGCCTTCTACCCCGAGGTCCTGGGTTCGATTCCCGGTCAGGTCTGGCATTTTTTCATTACTCATTTTCATATGTCATCATTATCCACCATCTGCATTAGCAGCAACTGCAAAACAGTCAGACATAAAAAAGGGGGTTAAAACCAGTCTTCCAGCTACCAATATAAAATAAATAAAAACCCAAGAAAGGCAACCAAGGTAACAAATAAACTGTAAAACTGATTAATTAAAATAATAATTTATTAGCAACACAACATATACAAGTAAATTAACTGAGAATGTTAATAACACCTTGTAAATTTAAAAACACAACAATATAAGATCTTGTACAAACAATAACGACAACTGAACAGAATACAATTATTGTATTCACAATAAAAATATAAAATTTTAAATAAAATATAAAAACTAAACAGAATAGGTGATTAAACCTGATTCTGATTGCTCTTCAATCACTCTGTATTTCTTCTTTGGTATTTTTCTTCGTCTTAAATTACGGAACAAAATTGATCCTATTCTTTCATTGAAGATTAACTGGAACAAATAAAGAAAATGATGTTGTATTAACAACAAAAATAAAATCTGTACATGTATTAGGCACAAATTTGATTAGATAGGATTGTAAAGGATGGATGAGGTGATCCTTCAGTTTCCTTACAGTGGAGCTTCAGAGAGCTCTATTATCCCATCTGTCTTTGTTCACTCAGTAAATAGACCCTAGTAAAAGTTTCAGGAGATCACATAAAAATTCTTTCTGTGGACAACTGCTCTCCAGTTTTATTGGCCCAAAGATTGAATATCTCCTGTCACTTAACACTTTACATTTAAAGATAGTATAGGAGCAGAGTCTTCCCATCTCAACACAGTATTCATTTAATTACTCGAGTCATGAGTTTGCCTTTGGTTTTAACGAGGGGCAAAAGGGGGAAAGCATCAGTGCGCATGCGCAACTGCTTTGGTATCAGTTTGCCACCACAACAACGTAAACTATACTTAGAGAACATACAGTTTATCACGGAACCTTTTGTAGGTTAACATTACGAATATAACTGTTTGTTACTGTAAACAGAAATGTCGGTTTCTCAAAAATGCGGTCGAACTTTACACAGTGCAAAACGAAATCTAATATGCAATGTAATAAAATGCTGTGAAGTTGAAGATAAACAAAAATACCTTTCCGTGCCTCTTAACAAAAGCCGTGAGTGAGCAGCTAACTACTGCGATGTTTCTCTTTCCACAATTCAAAATATAAAGAAGGAAGTTAAAGACAGTGAAGAAGATAATTCTTCATCAACCGTTTTTTTTTTTTGACATCTGGTAAAAAAAGGAAATTGTTATATAAACAAAAAAATTTATGTCGACATGTGAAACATTATTATTGGTTTTGAAAGAAAGGAAAAATTTTACTTGGAAACTTTGTACGTTAAGAAAAATTTCAAAGGAAATGGGGTTTAAGTATAAATAGTGGCAGTCACAATGTGGTTACTAACGGTGCAATTGCATGGTAGTAAAATATAGTGTCTCATTGTTGAGGTTGGCAGCACTGTCAGATTTCTCTTCCCTTCCTCACAGCCCATCCATATGCAAAAGGCATTCTCGTGACTCACTATCTAAACAAACTTTCACATTTTACAGATGTTTCCTGAAGTGACAATGCCTTGTTAACAGGCCCACAGGTACCCTAAGCTGCTTCCTGTCCAGACCACGTACTTCACGAGAAAGAATATAGGATGTTTCTATTTCATATAATGAATTAATATAATAATTTCACTAACCTTCTTTTTAAACTGCGTCACCTTTATTTCAATTTTTACTTACACGTGTTTCGGTGGATCCACCATCATCAGAGTAAATGAAAAATAGAAACTAAAAATTTTTTTCATTTATTTAAAATTTACAGAAGATGATACATCTTCAGTCACTTGTATAAAACAGAACATTTCAATATAATAGAACAATGTAATATAGAGAATAAAAATAAAATTGAAAAATATGAGATGTTCCATATTTATAAATATTTAAAAGAGCAAAAGCAGGACATTTTGAATGAACAGACAAAATTTAGGAATGATGAAGTGATATTGACTGCTGCTGCTATCTACAGAAAATATGAGAAGGGATAAATTAAAATAAATTAATTTTAAATCAGTTTTATACAAGTGGCTGAAGATGTATCATCTTCTGTAAATTTTAAATAAATGAAAAAAATTTTTAGTTTCTATTTTTCATTTACTCTGATGATGGTGGATCCACCGAAACACGTGTAAGTAAAAATTGAAATAAAAGTGACGCAGTTTAAAAAGAAGGTTAGTGAAATTATTATATTAATTCATTATATGAAATAGAAATATTTCAAACTGTAGGATGCATTATAAAGATTTATTTTTGAATATAGGATGTTTTTTTTTTTTGTCGCTTTGACTTGCAACAACACAGCATCAGTGTTTCTCCATCAGTTAGGAAAGAAGCTAGTTCTTTCATTTTCTAAGTGCCTGATCGGTAATTGGTAATCATGACTAGCGACAGTAGAGATGATAGTAATGAGATGTGATCAGTAAGTTGTGGTGGCTGACAAGTATTTCTAGTAATCACAGATCCAGTACTCATCCGGTAAATAAAGCGAGACAAGATCGGGATGAATATGATTATTTTTTTAATATCTTATCAAACATCCTATACAGGTATTTTTAACAGCCACATTATATTGATAATTAAAATATATATATTATTTCTTTAAACCACCCGTAATACAGTAAATAGTAAACACTTACCAATTATGGCGCATTTGTGCATAACATGCGCATCTGCACATCGTTAGACTGAAGATGTCCATGTTATGTACAAAAGCACTATAATTGGTGTTTACTGTTTACCGTATTACTGGTGGTTTAAAGATATAATATATATTTTGATCAATTTTTTTATAGAGCTTAAAGCGTACGCAGACAATTTCATGAGTATTTGATAATGACTTCTGAAACACTAGCTTAATTAGCTGACAAAATTACACCCCAGTTGGAAAAAAGTAAGACACATTGCAACCCACACGTCAATCAAATCAGTGTCCAATCAAAATGGTTTGGTTTTAAGTCATCTGACAATACCTTCTTACAAGCAATGTGCTAAAATCAAAATGGTTGGTTTATAAAAGTCATCTCGCCAGACCTCCTTGTAAGTGGAGAGCTACAAATCTACCACTACCTGCTCACTAAACATGCCCCATAATACATAATGGCATTGATTCACCTTGCCGTTACAGTGACCTACTTCTCCATCTTCACCTGGTCACTATGTGTGTACCTTTATTTACTTCAATCAAGCTGACAGGTTCCAATACCTCTAGTGTAACCCACAGTATAGACTCTAGTCAAGCTAAAATATCTGTTCTTTTACGGCCGTAATCCCTCTAGGACCTAGGAATATACTAATATATTCCTAGTACCTTAGTACCTAAGTTACCTTACTAGTACCTTAGTATAGGTTCCTTAAGTTCCTAGTTACCTTAGTATATTCCCAGAGGGAATATACTAAGGTATTCTATTTAAGGTATATATATATATATATATATATATATATATATATATATATATATATATATATATACTAAGGTATTCCCTCTGGGAATATACTAAGGTAACCCTGTTGTGTTCAGTGAGTTTTAGGAGGTTCCGCAGGCATTCCCATACTACCTTGGATCTACATGGCTATATTCCATGAACTTTCAGAACAGTCAAACTTTTGAGAAAATTCTTGAAAAGGCTAAATGGTAGAACGTTAAGAGGAAGTTAAGGAATTCAGATATTTGGGTACAGTTTTATAATCAGATTGAAAATTAGAAAAGGAGTTCAGTAAAAGGTTGCAGAAAGCAAGCGGTTTCCTAAAAAAAGTGAGAAGCTTAGTCTGGATCTTTAAGTTCTATTTATTGTAAGAAAATTATATATAATGCATATTTTTTGTAAATACTGACTTATGCAGCAGAAATATGGACAGATAGAAAGGAAGTTCAAGAGAAGTATGTTAAGACGTAAAAGAAAACATACAATGAGAAATGATGAAATTTGGAAACAATTGGGAATGGACAGCCTAACTAAGAGAGTTGGATTAACAAAATTACGATGGTTTGGTCATATATGATCATGATCTTATCAAAAAAGGAAAAAGCTCATTCTCGTTAAAAGAGGAAAAATTCCATTCTTATTAATAGAGAAAAAAATTTCATTCCAAGAAAATGATGAAGTTTTCAAAAAATTACAAAAAGATAATAGAAAGAAAAAATACTGTTAAAGCGGCTTTAATTACCCAGAAACAAAGAAAAATCAATTTTCAATTATTATTCTAATTATTTATTATTAATTAAATTTATTAATACAATACATTAATATCAGATTTTTTTTAATAATAGATAAACTAATTTTTCAAAGAACAATAATTGTCTGTGATTGTATGATTTACAATAAATCTTTATTTCCTTTGATATATTATAACATAAATGTAAAAACAAAATTACTTTTAACTAGAGAGCTGATTATTTAGATTTATTCCAAAGAAAATAAAATTTTTCTGTTACACAGAAAGTTTCTATAAATAATTCCTACTATTAGAACTTTTCAATTTAAAAATTTACATGAAAAATGGCATCAAATTTTTTCTTCTCAAAAACATCTTAAATCCATTTAGGACAAAACTGTATACAACACAAAATAAAGAAATGAACAAAATTTAAAACAGCCATATTTGTGGCACAGTGGTTAAAGTGCTAGGTTGTGCTGTACTGCAAAGCAGAACATCCTGGGTTTGATTCCTGGCTAGTGTCTGGAAATGACACATTAACAATTACGCCTACAGACTTATGCTAGCCTCAGAGGTCTTAATTAAACTAGTGCTTGAATTAGCAGGAATACCTCTTGCACGTAAAGCACTGGAGTTAAAATGAGAGTAGCTAAGAAAATTTTCTTGATGAATTCTTGTACTATTTGAAACAGATGATAGTTTCCTTATGTTTCATCGTTTCCATACACCACGGCTGAAACCCTGCTTGGGTCAATTTGTAGAGCCCGTATCATTTACACAACTGTTATAAACCTAAGTTTCCACAACACTATCAATAAGATAACCAAATAAGAATAACTAAACTGGTATACCAAATTTTTTCATCTAAACTATACTTTCTCACTATATATCGATCCTGTTTTGTAAGAAGAGGCTAACTGACATTTTTAGCGAAAATGGGTTAACTGCAGTATGAAGGTCCTAAAGATGTATACTTTTATGTGTAAGAAAGAGACAACTGTATAAGGAATAGTTACAAAGTTAGATGTCGGTTTTTAGTGAAAATTTTGAAATTCTGATCTGTAAAAAGGAGTTAACTACCAGTTAGCTCCTGTTTACAGTTTCTAGAACCATCACATGAAATACGTTAGAAGGGGTCAATAATAAAAGGCCTAATATGAGTAATATGTGTTAAAATTAGCTTTCTACCTGAAGAACTGTTTAGGTTATAAGTTACGTACATTATGTGCAGTGGTTAATTCTTTTGCTTCTCCTGAACAATTATGTAAATGTGGGTTAGACCCTTCTTACAAAACAGGTCGATATGTGGCCACTCATAGGAAAAGAGACCTTATCTTCACTACGAAAAATTTTCAGGAGAGCAAAAACTGAAATTAGGTCAAAAAATGGCATTTTCAGTGGTTTTTTTTTTTGGTTTAACGTCTGACTGTTCTACAATTAATGCAGACGGTGAAGGATGAAATGATTTTTTTGTAATGTATGAAAATATGCCGTACCTGAATGGGTTCGAACCCAAGACTGCATGATGAGAGGCGAGCACGTTACCAACTATGCCAATGCGGCCGGCCAATATTACTTATTCTATTCGGTGAATTTCAAACTACTTTGAATTTCAAACCTGATTGAATTCCCAAAAATAGAAAGTATGTCAAATAGGGGCCTATTTGAAACGGACCTTAGCTTCACCAATGTATTTCTGATTGGTGAAGTTACAATCCCTTTTCTGTTGGGTACATAACAGAAAAATTAAAAAATCTGGCTCAAAACATAAAAAAAATAGAAAAGCATTGGAGAATAAATATCCTTCCAAAAAAATAGTCGAGATTAGTGCCTCCACAATTAACAAGAAAATCAAAAAATTCTAAGAATGTAAATTATTAGTTCAGGCCTATTTCCAGTATCATTATCTTTTTATTGTTTATTTTTTAGATAAGTTTCCTCAGTATTGTTAAAAAAAAATTATTTTGTAATGTTTTATCTCTGTTGTATGTCAAAATTACAATAAAATTTTTCAATTTTTTATCCGTCCGTGAATTTTTACATTTTGACATGATCTCAGAAAATCTGCTACAGGATTTTAACTATTTCAAATATAAATTATTTAAAGACATCACTAAATTCAGCAAAAAATTTTACATAAGACAACAAAAGTAAATAATAATAGAAATATATTAATTGAACAACATTATCACAAAAATACTAACTTTAATTGCAATTTCCTGAAAACAAGTGTTTATTAAACTTAATTTTTAAAATTCTGTAATTTAAAAAAAAATAACAATAAAAAAAGGAAACAATCTGATGTGAAACACTCACACAACTTTCTCTTGCCAATGCAAATAATTAACAATATAACCTAACATTGGTAATAAAATATTAGAAATAAACAAAAAAACTAACCCCAATAAACATAACCTAATTTTAATCATGAGTGAAAGACGCAAAATGAAAATCAACCTCAGTTTGGCTTAAAAATATGGAAAATCACTCTTTTACGCTCAACTAGGCTCTGTAGAGAAAAATGATCTAAATAAAAGTTGTAGATCTTTTAATTTCCTATGAATTTGATTATATACTTTTTGTTGTGAAATGCATACTAAGGCTGAAATCTTAAAAAAATCGATTTTTTACATGTTTTCATGAGAAAAAAACAGAAAATTGCTAATTACCGCTAAACTAAGCATTATACAAAAAAATATTTGAATTAAAAGTTATAGGATTTTAAATTCTCTACAACTTTAATTATACATTTTTGCGCTAAAATGCATATTAAAGCCGCAATCTTAAGAAAACAATTTTTTTATATGAAAACAGCCTCTTCAAGAATTTCAGCAGACATAACACCTACCTTATCTTGTAAAGTATAAAAAATGTTATAAACGAGGCAAATTTAAAAATAATCGTAGGACCTGTTTTTGAGAAAATCGCAAAGAACTAAAAAATTACACGAATAAACTACTACTTCTGGTTGACCGAATTTTATGAAAATGTTCGTGCCAGGTCCTCTAGTGGTACCTAACTTAAGTTTCAAGTTTGTACGATGTTCTGTTCACACACACACACACAGACCAATCGCTAAAAACATGTTTTTTTTGGGTTCAGGAGGTCTGAAAATGTGTAGATCTGGTGACAACGTGACATGAAGACAATACTTTCCTTCCTATATGTTCATAAAGGGAAGAAAAAGTAATATCATTGTTTACAGCATTAAATTCTTGTAAGAAACACTCATAACCTCACTTTTGACTTGGGTGAAGATAGGGTCCCTTTTCCTACGGATGGCCACATATTAAAAGTAAAAATGCAAAAAAAAGGTAGAGTGATCAAAGTATACATAAAAACATGACTTTACTATTAGGGAGCCAGAGTTACTTAAACCGAAAACACAAAATATTACCTTTAAGGTCAGGGTAATGTTGTGCAGGACAACCATTGCATATAATTCAATGGTTAGTCGCATTATATTTAGTAATGGCTCAGTTGACCTTTTTGTGCATTTAATCATAATGAATGTTTTACATTTTAGCTATCAAATTTTAATAATTCACTTACTTCAATCAGATAAGATATGAAGAAATGTATAGCTGGCAAAACAAGTAACCATATTCTAAAATAAGCTTCATTTGGTGTCCAAACCTCCATTTCAAAAAACGTACTTAAATAATCTGCTGGGTATAATGCCAGGACAGCTGTGAAAATCGTGAGTAGTGTAAAAAGAACAAGCATTAGCCCTGTAACAAAGACAAGAATAACCACAAATTATTACAATTTCAATGAGTGAGGAAGCCTGCATGATTCTTCAGAGAATTTAGTGGATTCATTTTAATCGAGGTCCATAGGGAGCTTATCTTAATTTGTTCATTTAGTCTAGACACTAACCTATACGACGGTTGCCTTTTATATTTTGGGAATAGAAAACAAAAAAACAAATTAATCAATGTAAATGGCTTTAATGTTTTTCAAAATATTCTCCATGATGATCAATACATTTTTTCATTCACTTGAACCAATTTTCGAAGCACTTATTCCACTCCGATTGAGGTACCTCCAAAATGTGCTTTTTGAATGCATCAACTGCTTCTTCAGGCGTCGAAAAACGTTGACCTCTTAATTTATTTTTGATGAGCAGGAATAAGAAGAAGTCGTTAGGTGCCAAATCAGGGCTGAATGGCGGATGGCCTATCAATTCAATTTTTTTATTTCTCAAAAAGTTCATTGTTTCATCCGACATGTGAGACCTTGCATTGTCCTGGTGGAGAATGATTTGTCTTCGGGGGTTGGTTTCCCTTATTTTTCCAAAAACTTTTAACAAACAAATGGTTGTGTACCATTCAGAATTGACCATCCCATATTGAATGTATGCTGGTCCTACTAATGCCCAAGGATGCCGTAATCTCACAATATGTTATATGACGATCTTGCATAATCAGTTCATGCACAACATCAACATTTTCTTGAACAACAACCGATTTATGACGACCTTTGCGAAATTCATCACTGAGCAAACCATGGCCACGATTGAAATCCGTATACCACCAATATACAGTGGTTTTCGATGGTACTTCATCGCCAAATGTCGAATTAAATTCATTGATGCACTGTTGTTGAGATAATCAACCTTGAAAGTTGTAAAAAATAATTGCACGAAAATGTTCACGACTTAACTCCATTTTTTGACCGAGATAACAATTTCAAGTCACTACTAAACAATACACAATGGACTGTACGAGCGAAACAGAGTGCAATCTATCGAAAAAAAGTCAAACTTTAAGATAATAATATTGGCTAACAGATTGCAGCGCCAGTATTGTCCATTACCGAAATATAAAAGGCAACCCTCATAATGTACAAGTAATGATAGCACAATGATAAACTTTCTTTTATATTTTTAAATTCCTTCTTACATACAAACGTATCCAGAGCCCATTCCAGCTATCGCCGGTCTGGTTGTTCACCACACCTCTCCATCTTCTTCTGTCTGTCCACCATTTCTCCTCCTCTATTCGTTCCCAGTTGTATTACTGTCCCTCCACACTCGTCTTAACTTCATACTTCCATTTTTGTCTTGGTCGTCCTCTTGATCTCATTCCTTCCACCCTTCTAGGTAACCTTTCTCCCTCATACATTCCACATTTAGCTCTACTCTAATCTCGATATTCTTTATTCTATCTCTCCTTGTCCTACCCTTTATTGTTCTTAAGAACTTCATTTCCCCTGCCTGTAACCTACTCCAATTCCTCTCATTCATCCCCCATATTTCCGCTCCATACAGCAGAGCTGGTGCATAATACAATGTATATATTATTCATTTGGCCTTCTCTGGTATCTTTCTGTCCCATAACAAGTGTTTTGCTGCTTGGTATTTATTTCCTTCTGGGAAGTTTAATCTACGATCTCTAAACAAACAACCGAAGGTCTTCTAAAATATTTTGATTCCTCTAATATGTAGAAGTATTTTTGGCATGTGTTTGAAAAGTGTCTATGCCACTCAATGTTGAAATTATTACTTACATTTCTTTGAATCCAGATCAATGAAATTGGAAAACTTTAATGAAAAGTAACATCCTCATCATTCTATTTATTTTTGTTTTCTTACTGGTATTTTGTTTGTGAGAATAAATTCAAAGTTTATTTTTTTTACTGTTCCACGCTGAAAGTGGTACCGGCTTCGTTCATCATAGTGTTGAGGTGTGTAATGAAATCCATTATTTCCACAGGAAGTAACTCTTGTTGATTATGTAATGTCATTACACCTCTACCTCTTCTGGTCTTAAATGCTTTAGTCATTTAATTGACTCAGCATAAGAAAAGAAACTGAAATAATTTTCTTTTTTAACTGCTTTTGGGTTAAGGAATTGGGGTTTGAAAAGATTTAATAATTTCTAGACCCTAGGAAAGAATTGAACCCAAGACCTCCACTTTGCAGCATTGCATGCTAACTACTGGACCACAACGGCAGCCTGAAATAAAATAGCTTAGAAACTTATAGGTTAAGTGCAGTTAGTTTAACACTCTAATGCTGTTTATACATGACGCTACTAGATAGGAACTAGGTATTTAGCAAGAGATCAGTAACCAGAACCTGCTTTGTGGCGTCTTATATAATTCTAATCCAACTTTATACATGGATGGATTGATTATCAACCATTTGGCTATCAGTTGGAATCCGATCACTAACAGATTAGCCATGCTGGTATCTTTGGAGTCACATAGTGATCAGTTCATTTTTCAAAACAAAGCAGTTTGTTCATTCAGTCACAAAATTTCTTGTGTTAATTAATCAAAGTAGTTTTTTAGTTATAATACAACATAATTATTCCATATTTATAAGTAAACAAAAAAAAAATCTGGTGTGAAACACTCACATAACTTTCTCTTGCCAATGAAATAATGAACAATATAAACTAACATTAGTAATAAATCATTAGAAATAAACAAAAAACTTACCTCATAAAACATAACTTAATTTTAATCACGAGTGAATGATGTAAAATGAAAACCAACCTTAGTTTGGCTTAATAATATGGAAAATCACTCTTTCACGCTAAACTAGGCTCTGAAGAGAAAAATGCTTAAAATAAAAGTTGTAGGTCTTTAAATTTCCTACAAATTTGATTATGTACACTTTTGTTGTTAAATACATACTACGACCGAAATCTTAAAAAATCCATTTTTTCAGATTTTCATGGAAAAAAACAGAAAATTACTAATTACCAATAAACTAAGCATTATACAAAGAAATGTTTGTAATAAAAGTTGTAGCTTTTTACATTTTCTATAACTTTTATTATATACACTTTTGTGCTAAAATGCATATTAAGGTCGCAATCTTAAAATAAACTATTTTATTCTACAAGAGCACAGCTTCCCCAAGAATTTCAGCAAACACGGCGGCTGCCCTATCTTGTAGAGCATAAAAAATGTAGAAAATGAGGCGATTTTTTAAAAAAAATTGTAGAGCTGTTTAAAAATTGCAAAACGTGAAACATTACACGAACCAACTACTACTTCCGGTTGACCGATTTTGATGAAAATGTTTGTGTTGGGTCCTCTAGTGGTACCTAACTTAAGTTTTACGTTTCGACTTCATGTGATGTTCTGTTCTTGAGATATTTTGTTCAAACATCCACAGACCAATCACTAAAAACACGTTTTTGGATTCAGGGGGTCTGAAAATGTGTATAGGCCTATCTGGTAAAAACTCAATTTCGAAAAATCAACATGAAGACAATTCTTTCCTTCCTATATATTCATTTAGGCAAGAGAAAGTAAGAATACAAGAAGCTAATTCTGAATTTCTTACAATTTTTGTAGAATGCCTGCCTGTGATGTTTTCCTCTAGAGTAGACAAATGCCAAAATTAAATATTGGAAACAGCTTATTGAATACACAGCTGTATTCTCCCAACACAACACAACTTCTTCATCTTCTTTGGCTGGCGTAACCGGAACGTACCTACAATAAATACATGTAAAATATATAATCCAACATTTTATTATTGAATTGTGAATTCCAGAAACCACATTAGTCCAATGCATCAATTTTTTCAGGAGAACAAAAGACCTTCTATCTTTAAAATTTTAGACTTACTACACTGTATTTTTTTCTTTTAAAAATTTGTACCTATACTAAATTATGCTATACTGACAATATATTTTTGTTATCAGTATTTTTTAAAGGAGTATTTGGTGGTCTTGTGAGGATTTCTGAAGTTCATGATTCAATTTTAGTATCAAGTAATAATGGAATAACATAATTAGTTGCAAAGCAAGCAAGCATGCAAGACAGACAGACAACAAATACAAAACAAATGCAAGACACAGACAAGATCCAAGGTTCCAGAGCTGAATATTACCACAAATTGCTAAAATGTATATAAATGTTTAAAGTAAATGATATACATGAGTTAATTTACAAAATTTGTATATAGGCTACTCATAAAAATTAAAAGAATTTAAATACCTATGTTGTACAATCTAAGAGAATAGCAATGAAGACAAAGAAATTAAAATAAAGAAATAAAGCAAATCAACTGACACAAAATAATTACAATAAAAAAATGATAATAAACTAAATTAAGACAAAGACATTACAGATATAAAACCTACGAATCAGAATGTATATTCTACCAAAAGGTGAGCTTTAAGAAGATAGAAATGAAAGAGAGTAAAGTCCTAAGGAAAGTTTATAACTCAAAGAAAATTGAAAATGGATAATCCAACTTTGTGGATAGATCTATACAATAGACCAGAACAATAATTATATGAGGATGAAGGTTGTATAAGAAAAACAAATGGTTAATAGAAATGATTAGGAAACTATAAATAAAATTCTACTGACACTTGTATAGAATGGATGACAAAACAAATCTTAAGACATTAAACAATAGACAACATGTCAAATACATAATTTAAATAAGTAAAAAAGGATTTAGAGAAAACTGGAATACACTGTGAAAACATAATGGATTGAACCAAACAGACAGCTGATTACTGATTTTTAAAGCTACCTTGAAGATGAACAGCAGAACACCAGGTGGACAGAAGAAAGGAGAAAAGCCTAAAATGAAAGAATGTGGGCTACAAAAATAGCTTTCGGAATTTTTTATTTTGGTTTTACGCCTGGCTGTTTTGTAATTGCTGCTAATACAGATGTTGAGAAGGCTGATACATGAAGATGAGTGATGAAAAAATGCCAGACCTGACCGGGAATCGAACCCTGGACCGTTGTAGAAACCATTGTGCTAACCACTACGCCAACAGGCTGGCCAGCTTCCTTATGTGATCAGAAAATTAAAGTGAATTTGAGGGCCTGTGAAACCATTTTGATGAGGAGTTTCACACTCAGTAAATCTCCCCCATTAGAGTTTTTGGATTTCACTAAATTTCTTGCTTAAATTTCATTCCTGTAATTAAACCAGTTTTATTCTAACTGACTGAATGGAAACACCGTTCTGAACTTTAATTTTTAATTTTAATAATATTGCTATGAAGAAGGTGATACCACCGAAACGCGCGTAAGTTTTTTAAACCTAAAAAGCAACCAAAGGTAAGGTGAAAAATTTCATTTAGACTGTAATTTATATTAATGGTTGGCAGAATGCATTTCAAAAATTTATTTACAAATTTGATATATTTAAAAATTACATAACAGAATAAACGGTTCATGGAAACTGAAACAGACGACAAGGAGATGAAAATGTTAGGATAGAGGACAAAAGTGAATTAGAAAAAAAAATGCTTGGGAAAGACAAAAAATATCAATGAAAAAGAGAAACGTCAAGAGAAGAAAAATATCATTAAACGTAATCCTTAGTAAGCTGAAACAATACAAGAAAAAGATTTGCAAGTACAGAAGTATTGTGTATAATATAAATCAAGCCCATAGCTCAAACTAAAATTATATGTGTTAAAAATACAAGATCATTCATTAATGATTTAAGTTTAAATTTTACGCACTAATAAACTAAGAAATATACTATAATGCTTTTCACGGTTGATGAGCTCTGCTCTCCCATGCATTTAGACCAATCAGAACCTTTGCTAGCATTGTCAGATTGTACGAATGTATCAGCTTGACAAACATTATGCGCACATGTGTATGAGAGCCGCAGTAGTTCACTCGTGTCTTGCATCTCGTACTGAACACATCGATTATAGAGCGTGTAAACAAGCAATACTATAATATAATCAGTTGGTTGTATGTTCAAAGATTAAAATAATTATAACCCATGAACATACTATTAACATAATATTATTATTTATACTATTTTTCAAAGCTGATGAGCTCTGAACGTACGCATTGTCCCCTACCCACTTCATAGCTAGCCAGTGACTCGCCAATACTTGCTCTCGTAGCTCTGTTGTATATTTTGTCCGCCATTTTTTAGGTATTTCAATAACAACTATTGTTATTGTTCAATAACAATTATTAATATACAATTGTTGTTGTTTAGGTCATCAGCCAAGCAGCTGGTTTGAACCTGTAGAGGTTTTACTAAGTAAAATGAGGAGTGAGGTGGTTTACAGATGCCTTCCTCACTGAATGGAAAAGTATGCTTATCAGCATGCCGGGCCCTCTGAAAAGCACATACTTTCCACTCTGCAAATAACACCTTCACTTCAATCACCACACGGTCCGGCTGTATAATGAAATCCATTACTTTCAGAGGAGATAACTCTGATTAGTGTCTTTTACACCTCTACCTCTTCTGTTCTTAAATGATTCAGTCATTTCATTGGCTGACCATGTGATAAGAAACAGAACTATTTATTTTAGCCCTGCAATGAACAGACTGAGAGTGATTAATTTGACTCTCCATCTGTCTGTTATGGGCAGAATATATACAATAATAATTATTATAACAGTTACGAGAGCAAGTATTGGGAACATTGCTGGCAAGTCACTGGCTAGCTATGGAGTGGGTAGGGGGCAATGCGTACTCTTAAGAGCTCATTAACTTTGAAAAAAAGTATAAATGATAATATAATATAAGCATAAGCTTAAATGTTAAAAATCTGGTGTGAAACACTCACACAA
Organism: Catonia carolina; assembly: GCA_035578175.1. Classification (NCBI taxonomy): domain Eukaryota; kingdom Metazoa; phylum Arthropoda; class Insecta; order Hemiptera; family Achilidae; genus Catonia; species Catonia carolina. The sequence goes on along the minus strand of JAQMRL010000007.1, from coordinate 29,855,879 downwards.
CTTTCTCTTGCCAATGCAAATAATTAACCATAAACCTAACATTATTAATAAAATATTAGAAATAAACAAAAAACTAACCTCAAAAACATAACCTTATTTTAATCATGAGTGAATGATGCAAAATGAAAATCAACCTCAGTTTGGCTTAGAAATACGGAAAATCACTCTTTCTCTCTAAACTATGCTCTGTAGAGAAAAATGATCTAAATAAAAGTTGTAGATCTTTTAATTTTCTATAAATTAAATTATATACACTTTTGTCGTAAAATGCATACTAAGGCCGAAATCTTAAAAAAATCAATTTTTCACACATTTTCATGAGAAAAAAAACAGAAAATCGCAAATTACCGCTAAACTAAGCGTTATACAAAAAATTGTTCGAAATAAAAGTTGTAGAATTTTCAATTCTCTACAACTTTTATTATATAAAGTTTTGCGCTAAAATGCATATTAAAGCTGTAATCTTAAAAAAACAACGTTTTTACGTGAAAACAGCCTCACCCAGAATTTCAGCAAACATGACGCCTACCCTATCTTGTAGAGAATAAAAAATTGAGTAAACCAGGCGATTTTAAAAAAAATCGTAGGACCAGTTTTTGAGAAAATCGCAAAAAAGTGAAAAATTACACGAATAAACTACCACTTCCGGTTGACCGATTTTGATGAAAATGTTCGTGTCGAGTCAGGTAGTGGTACGTAACTTAAGTTTCAAGTTTCAACTTCGTACGATGTTCCGTTCTTGAGATATTCTGTTCACATACACACACACACACACACACACACACACAGACACACACACACAGACCAATCGCTAAAAACATATTTTTTGGGTTCAGGGGGTCTGAAAACGTATAGATCCGGTGAAAACTCGATTTCGTAAAATCGACATGAAAACAATACTTTCCTTCCTATATATTTATATAGGCAAGAGAAAGTAAAAAATCAACTTAAAAAAAATCATTAATATGTGAATAAGAAAACAATTAATAAGTCTATTTTTGAAAGAAGAGTCCTGGAAGGAGGGGATCAGTCAATGGTGAGTTGTCACGTTTTACGATTGTGCGCGTCACAAATAGGCTTGTTCTTCCTTACCACATCTTCACGTAACGTGTTTTTACAACATTTTTGTATAATGCTTTAATCAATTAAGTAAATATACTTCATAATATGAAAAATTAAAGAATTGTATTGAAAAATACAGTTTTATCATGTGTGAAATAAAAAAGAAGAAAATTCAGAGAATGATGTTACCACTATGACAGTCGAACACTGAGTAAAGCTTAAAAGCTGTCTACCATAAATCTGGCATCACTGTCTAGACTATTGTTGCCAAGCAACAAGTCCCCTTCTACTGCGTTCACTCGATTAGCTTACGACTCTTCTTTCAAAAATAATACGTAGTATAGTAATTACTTAAAGCAAATACAGAGAAAGATGGAAGTGCTATTCTTTATAAATTTTGTAGTATTAAAAGGATTCCCAATTTCAATTTTAAAACTCTATGTTGATTTATTGAGTATGTTAAAATTGTTACAGTCCTCAAATTACACAGATCTTGAACATTTTCAAACAATCTTTGTTAATATGATGGAAAAGTGTAAATTGGGAATAAGAAATACAGATCATCAAATATTTTCACCTGTAATCAAGCAATACATCATGAATTATTGAGGAAACTGAATGATCTTACCAGCAAACTGTCCACAAATTTTTCATTAATAAAGTATGAGCTTTTATCGATAAATCTGTAATTATTAAAATGGTTGCTACACAAATGAAAATCTTCTTTGTTGATACTTTGAATTCTCAATTTAAAAACCTGGTGTGAAACACTCACACGACTTTCTCTTGCCAATGCAAATAATGAACAATATAACCTAACATTAGTAATACAACATTAGAAATAAACAAAAAACTAACCTCAAAAACATAACCTAATTTTAATCATGAGTGAACGATGCAAAATGAAAACCAACTTTAGTTTGGCCTAATAATATGGTAAATCAATCTTTGATGCTAAACTAGGCTCTGCAGAGAAAAATGCTAGAAATAAAAGTTGTAGATCTTTTAATTTTCTATAAATTTTCTAAATCACTTTACTATAAAAGTGATTATATACAGTTTTGTTGTATGCACACTAAGGCCGAAATCTTAAAATATTCCATTTTTTACAGATTTTCATAAAAAAAAAACAATAGAAAATCACTAGAAAATTTTAGAAAATCGTATGAATAACTACTACTTCCGATTGACCTACTTTATGAAAATGTTTGGGTCAAGTCCAATAGTGGCATCTAACTTAAGTCCCAAGTTTCAACTTCATACAATATTCTGTTTGTGAGATATTTTGTTCATACAAAGACCAATAGTTAAATCATGTTTTTTGGGGTTCAGGGGACCAGAAAGCATGTATATCTGGTTAAAACTCGATTTATAAAAATTGACATGAAAACAATACTTTTCTTTTCTTCCTGAGTATATTCATACAGTGCAAGAGAAAGTAAAAATAGAACATCTTTTGAACAGTTTGCAGAATACAACTGATCCTTACTTCCATCAGTGATCTTTTCATTTCACTCAATAATACCTAAAATACAATATGAAAACAGGTCAATTTTCTTTGATGATTCTGTATTATTCAATGACAGAGCATCACTTACCACATAAATATATTCAAAGGTGGTACAGAATCTTGTACTGCTGGTTGACAGCTATGTAGATACTGCACTTTCTCCAATTGTACTTCCTTATTGAAGAGATGTGCTAGTTGCATCGATAATATCGCTACACAAATTCAAAGTTATGCATAACTATCTTACTCCTATTTTCTTGTACCAGAATGGTATTTTTACTTTGAAAATTCTATATAAAAGTAAACTAACAATTTAAAAAACCTTTAAAGAAGTAAAAATATAATATCTATCGCCCCTTTAGGTATGACATTGCGTCAAGGGACCGCTAAGTAACAGGATAAAACTTAGTTGTATTACTTTTAGCGGTACCCAGATGTGATGATGTCAAACCTGAAGGGCCTGTTACCGGATGGTGAGATTAAGTGGCGAGTAGAAACCTTTACAGTTTGGTGGCCCTGAAAAGGGCTGTTTAAGCGGTCGTCGTCTTGATGGGAAGCGTCGGACGTAGTCATCATGGAGGTCGAGGGGCTGGGCGACACGGCGTGTCGTCATCCAGCGGAGACATCATCTTCTTCCCTCGCAGTAGTGCGTCTATGGCTGCTTCGTTGGGTATGGTGGGTGTAAGGCTCGGTTGAGGGACCGCTGTGGGTATGGCTCGCGTCAGCGGGCGATAACGGTCTGGTTGTTGGCTTACGGTGACGGGTCGGCGAGCAGAAGCATCATCTCCTCTCTTGCAGGGTCGTCGATTGGTCTTTGCTGGAGTCCGGTAGCTGTGTGCCGATTGTGGACGTCTTGTTTGCTGTCTGGATCGGAATTGAATTTCTTGGCTCAGTGCAGCGCTCTTTTTATAGCCACCGATAGCGCTGTGGTATTGGTGTTGACCTTGGCGACAAAGGCCTCTGTCGCTACGCTGGCAAAGGCCTACCGCCCCTTTAGGAACTACTGGCGGTTCCCTTTGCCACTACATTGGGAGCTTTGTAGCCGGCAGCACAGAACTTAATCAAAGGGGATGATGTGACAGGCCAATACACATTAATTTGACTTTTTAAAGGTTTATTTTTGTCGGGGAGGGGGGGGGGTTTAAAATTTTTATTTCATGCTTTTTAAACTTTATATATTACTAGTTTTGAGGTTATAATAATTTAATAGGCCTACGGTTTTTTTATTGAATCATAGTTAAGAACACTCTATCAAGTCACCTTTCACACAAAAAAACTAAATCAAAATCAGTTCATTTGTTTGGGAGCTACGGTGCCACAGACAGACACAGACAGACACAGAAAAACCACACAATCGAGTTTTAAGATTAAAGTATTTTTATAGTACTACACTTTTTTAATTGAATCATGGTTAAGAACACTCTATAAAGTCACCTTTCAAACAAAAAAATAAATAAATCAAAATTGGTTCATTCTTTCGGGAGCTAAGGTGCCACAGACAGACAAATAGATAGAATTTTGAGGTTATCATACTTTTTCACCCATACACTTTTAATTATTATTGAAACATAGCTACAAACACTCTATCAACACACCTTTCAAACAAAAAAAAAAACTAAATCAAAATCAGTTCATTCTTTTGGAAGTTATGGTGCCAAAGACAGACACACAGATACACGCATAAACTTAAAGGGCCAAAAATAAGAATTTTTTAACTTTTTATATATATTTCTTTGTCGGGGGCTTTTTAAATTTAAGTTTTATTTCATGCTTTTTAAATATATAGGCCTAAACTTTTTTTAAATTTTTTATTTTTTATTGAATCATTGCTATGAACAGTCTCAATCAAGTCATCTTTCAAACAATAAAAACTAAATAAAAATTGGTTCATCTGTTTGGAAGCTACAATGCCACAGACAGATATGCAGATACTCATGTTTAACTTATACCATCCCTCTTTTTCCATCGAAAGAAAGTTTTCTATCCTTTGAAAGTAGAATTTTGTTTTCAATCTGTATTGAGATAAAAATAAATTTGTTGTAACGCTATTCTACTTTGACATGAGACTGAAGTGAAAATATCAATTTTCACAATAAAAGCCCTGTAAATGGGTATTGTAACAACCTAATGAGACTTGCATTTTCTGGAAATTTTCTAGTTTCATACCAATAATTTGGGCTGAAATCAATGAATCTGTTAAAATTTCCGTATATTTTGCCAAATATTACAATGTATCTACTACTTCAACTATCAATTGTAAATAATCCTGTAGGTTGCTCATAACATTTATTTTTGTTAAGTTCAACTGATTAGCAAATTAATGGTAATGCAATGATGAAGAGTAATATATAAAAATACTGATGTAAAAATACCAGATCTAACCAGGAAATGAACCCAGGACCATTGGCATAGAAGCAATTTTATATACCACTACATGGTGGGCTGATCAATTTGATTGGGAAGTAATTTTGTTGGATGATCATCTGACATTCATATACAAACAAGCATCACTAAATACCTATGGTAAAAGAAGAAAACCCAGTTCCCAACAACAGAATAAATAAGGTTTAACCCTGATATGTACTTACCAAGGCTGCCACTGAACTAAATTCAAAGCTATCAATTGAAATAACAATGCTACTAATATCTGAAGAAGCAACGGTGCAACATTTCTTAACGAAACAAGACTTGTTATAGGTTGACGAGTAATCAGTGTGTCAGAAGGGCCCGTCGTGCCCATCGACATGACTAGACTTGTTGTCAGTACTAAATCCACGTACAAGAATTCCACTGTACCCATCTCAGCACCTATCTGAAAACAAATTTGCCAATTATAATGATGTTTTACACATTTGTGGTACATAAACAATTACAAAAACATGTGTACAAGACAGTAATATAATTGGTTTTTACCAAGGACGATTTTCCAACACTGCTTCAATTTAATCTTCTAATTCATTTATTTTGATTAAATTACATGTTTTGGTGGATCCACTATCATCAGTGTCACATCAGAGCAGATCCTAGACAGAGGCTGGCTTCAACTCGTTTCAAATGAAGACCATACTTGTTCCTTGAATCTCCCCACTCAGGCAAACTGTTATAGTTTGGAGGGAACAGATTGAAACATATAAAATCTTTAATCAATTTAACTCGACTTCAGTTCCATTGTTCTTCAGGGATCTTGATAGTAGGACCTGATTCAGCTGTGATACTGAAGGACTCTAAATCAATTATGAAAAAAAATTTCTTATCGCTGCATGTGGTCAAGTCATGGAATAGGCTTCCTAATGGTATTGTCAGTGTACCCACATCGAGTGTCTTCAAGAAGAGCACAGATGTTATTTGAGAACTTGATTGGTGATCATTCAGCATATCATGTTAAAGTTATAGAGCAGAATGGAGTATTTTATTATTATCATTTTTAATAATTTTATAAAGGAATTTTTTTTTTGTTTAACGTCTGACTGGACGGTTTTATGATAATTCAATTAATTTTTTGTGATAATTTGTTCGTGTAGTCTCATGCTAACAAGCCTTCACTATCTTCTTTGTTCAGTAATAATAATAAATTATGCCCAAAACGGGCAGGTGGAGTGTTATTTTAATTGCACTCTATCTGTTTGGTCCAGGGCTAAAAAAAAATAATTCTGTTTCTTATCAAATAGTCAGCCACTTATATGACTGAACTATTTAAGAACAGAAGAGGTAGAGGTGTAAAAGACACTAGTCAGAGTTATCTCCTCTGAGAGTAATGAATTTCACTATGCAGCCAGACCTTGTGGTGAATGAAGTGAAGGTGTCATTTGCAGGGTGGAAAGTGAGTGCTTTTCGCAGGGCCTGGCATGCTGATAAGCATACTCTTTCAACTCAGTGAGGAAAGCAATGGTAAACCACCTTACTCCTCATTTTTACTTAGTAAAACCTCTAGAGGTTCAAACCAGCCTTTCGGCTGTTGACCTAAACAACAATAATAAATTATTTTTAAATCTATTGAAACGCTAATAAATAATTCACTTATAGAATCTTGACTAAACAAAAACTATACTTATATCCCTATTACAAAAAAAATATTAATGTTTCACTCATCTGTTACAGCAGCTGCTACATCACTTGTTTTTTTACATTTTTTCAATTATATAAAACTGTCTAATTATTCAAATTTAACTTAATTTAAAAAAAAAACAAGTGATATAGCGGCTGTAACAGGTCAGTGAAAAATTTAATATTTTTATAATAGGATTGAATACAGGCTGCACGATGCATTACAAAGATTTATTTTTTAATTTTTACTTTATCAAACATCCTATGTAGGATTATCAACAGGCGTATTTTTTAAAATTGAAATATATATTTTTAACCACCAGAATATGGTAACAGAAAACACTTACCAATGTTTATAGCACTTTCGTGTATCTTGTACACATCTTCCGTAAATTAAAATTTTTTAAAATATTTTCCACATCAAAATTTAAAATTTCCCACTCCTACCATGGTACATAAGGAATAGTCGATTCTTATATCTAAAACAGTCTTGCCAGCTTAATCAGTTGATTGTCATATTCAACCTATATTTATAAATATAGTAACAGGGAAAAATTAATGAACAAACAGGTTGAAAATGACAATCAACTGATTAAGTTGGCAAGACTGTTTTAGATATAAGAATCGACTATATGTTATCTATCATGGTAGGAGTAGGAAATTTTAAATTTTGAAGTGGAAAATATTTAAAAAAATTTTAATTTACTGAACATGTGTACAAAATACAAGAAAGCGCTATACACATTGGTAAGTGTTTTCTGTTACCGTATTCTAGAGGTTAGAAATAATTATTTCAATTTCAAAGATTAATTTATATATGCATTTAAAGGTAAGAGATATTTCATTTATAAATTTATTTATACTTACACTGTACAATAAGATGACTGAAATGAACTGAATTAAACTGTACATGGCCATATAGTTGAATAATCCGAAACTAGTAACTAATGCGCAACGCCCCTCTTTAATCAGTTCTACTACACATGAAACATTACCTTCTTGACATGTGAAAGGCGCAACTATAGAAGCCTCTGTACGAGACAGTGAAATACCAACATGTGCAGCTTTCAAAGCCTGTAAATACAACAAATAAATGAGATTTTATTGAACAGAATATAAAAAGGAGATGTAATTATTATAGGTAGAAATATTCATGACTCAGTAAAGTCATCAGAGCCCTCTATGCAGTTAAACATGAAATATTTGGGAAAAGAGAACTGGTGTACAAAACTGAAGTACAGTGTAACCTCAATTATCCGTCAGTATCGGGATCATGAACCTGATGGATAACAGAAATTCACATATATGATACATAGCCTAATTTCGCTGGGGGTCAGGATGAAAATAAAAAAAAAATGTGTTTACAACTGGATGATAAATATTTGTGCAACTAAACTACAAAAACCTAGTTCAGAACTATAAACTGTTATTTAACAGAAACTTACTTTAGCAATTTTGGGTCTACACTCAAGTTGTTCTAGATTTATACTTTAAAATAATCTATCACCTTCTTCTGTTTCTTTGAGGCTCGACCTTTCTGTATTTGCAATATTCCAGGAAACTTGCACATCACAAAATAGGTACTGTAATGTAATAAACTTCCTTTTTTGGGGCGCTGACTGATAACAGAAAGTGATTGTTGATCAAGGCTTTACTGTATATAGATCAATCATTGAACCTATAGTACACCAAATAGTTCTGAGAGTTGGTCAACTAAGCCATATTTTTCAAATAAAGTACGAACCATAGAAATGAAGTATCATAGTATGAAGGACTCTTGAGACATAGAATAGAAAGTGATGAAGTCAGAAAGCAAGTTGGATTGAAGTATGTGAAGGCGAGATTGGATATTAAACAGTTGAAATGGTGGGGTTATGTATAGAGACTGAATGAGAACAGAAAAACAGACAGGAAATAGAATAAAAATAAAATTCAGGAATTCACATGTTGACCATATGAATCTTTTTGGAAGAAAGAGGGTCTCAGGGCAGAGTACGATGAGGAGAATGACTACGCGGAGAGGTGACTGGCAAAAATGGACTAAACAACATGAATGGTATAATAGGCAGAAGAAAAGATGAAAGTTTCAAGAATACTTTCATTGTTGGAAAGCTTAAAGCTATTATTAAACTGTACACAGATGTATTATTTGAATAATGATTTTAAAGATTTGAAAACACTTCATGATTGGTAATTTTTCCTTTTTTATTACTGCAATCTAATCTGGAACTAATGAGAAATATTTTACAAAACTAAATTGTTAAAAGCCAACAGTTTTTATTGTCAACTATTGTTCTGTTCATAAAATATGTGTACTTTTGTATTGTGAACTACACAAAATTCATTTTTCACTATAACTGTACATTAAATCAAAGGGTTACTTTCTCTTGAGCCATCTGAGTTTGCCAAGAAGTTATATGGTTTTGATATTCACATGCTTCATGTTACTGTGAGTATCACCTTATTTCATTTGTGACTAATCTTCCTTCTCATCATTGTGAAGGGTCTGCGTTTCTGACTACCCACATACAGGGTGATCCACGAAGATATGCAGAAACTTTTGGAGCTCATTGTACATGTAAATATAATGAAAAAAGTTTATATAAACGTGGGTCCGGAAATGCTTCGTTACCGAGTTACGACTAGCGAAAGTTTCACCTGGATTTCAGCTCACCAGGTGAAATGAGGTCATCCTGAAATTCTGGTAAGATGATTAAGGGGCGAATTTAATCATTTCTCATGGTTTTTGATCTGATAAATTGAATAAAACAGGTCCCAGAACTGTAGGTTAAATAGTTTTTAAGAAAACCAGTGATAAATGCAAAAAATGGAGTGAAAACACATTTTTTCATCTTTGGGCAAGAACAACTTTGTTATTTCACCAAGAAACAGTTAAAATTTTTTAATAAAACATGTAGAAAATTTTATTCTGAACAAACTGGTGTAAATAAAGTACACAGAAAGTGAATAGATGTTTGATAAAATGAATTTTTATTCATAACAGTACAAAGTAAAATTAACCAGAAAAACAAAGATGAAAATATGTGTTTTTTCACTCCATTTTTTTGCATTTGACACTGTATTTCTCAAAAACTATTTAACTTACAGTTCTGGGACCTGTTTTATTCAAATTCTCAGGTTAAAAATCATAAGAAATGATTGAATTCACCCTTTAATCTACCTTACCAGAATTTCAGGAAGACCTCATTTCACCTGGTGAGCTGAAATCCGGGCGAAATCTTTCACCAGCCGTAACTCGGTAACGAAGCATTTCCGGACCCATGTTTATATAAACTTTTTTCATTACTTTTACATGTACAATGGGCTCCCAAAGTTTCTGCATATCTTCGTGAATCACCCTGTAGTATTGACAAGATTCCTCAATTTTATTTTGAAACCTTTGAATAATTCCAATGTTACTCTCACTGGCAAAACCCTCATAGCCAAATACCATACTTCCATACTGGCTTCAGAATTTGTTTGTAGAGTAGGAGGTTAGGATGGAGGAGTTTTTAACAGTCAATCTACACATATTTTAATGAATTTTAAGATAAAATTTTCTCTCTTCTACTTTACATGTTGCTTCCAGCGCAGCTTTGTATCTAACATTGGTAAAATGAAGTCATCTTTAATTTTATTTATTTGGTATATGGTCTTTGCTTTTCCATATTTTTTTTGTCTATCTATGAGGGTTGTCTGAAAAGTTTCCGACCTTAACATGAACATGGCAACACTTGTGAAATACAGTTGGGGGAATGTGTTCGGGCATGCGTTGAAATGTACTCACAAAAATTTCAACTATTTTTTTTGTTTGACAATCGTTTTATTGAATCGATACGAGTGTTGGAGTGAAAATGGACAAAATCAAGTATCAAGCCGTCATTAGATGTTTGTTTTTGCCTACGCAAAATAAAGTCAAGTTGAACGCTGCGTACAGGGACTTTGTATCATCATTTACCACTGTGAAATTTTGGGCAGCTGAATTTAAACGAAGGTGTGCCAACTGGGGTGATGATGAATGTTTGGGATGGCTAGAAACTGCAATCACTGACGATAACATCGCTCAAGTTCACCAAATGGTGCTAGCCAATCATCAAATTTAGTGAACTTGAGTGACATTATCATCAGTGTTTGCAGGTTTTGGCTGTAACAAATGTTAACCGTCACCCAAGCTGGTATGGGCACGTTTAAATTCAGCTGCCTAAAATTTTATGGTGGTAAATGATGGTGCAGAGTCCCCACACACAGCGTCCAACTTGTCTTTAATTTGTGTAGACGTATTCCTTTTTGAAAACAAATATCTGATGACAGTGGGATACTCGATTTTGTCAATTTTCACAGCAACACTCGCATCGACTTAATAAAACTACTGTCAAACAACAACTGAGCGTCCAAAATGCCTGTTATTTTTGTGAGTATATTTCAATTGGTGCGAACACATTCCTGAACTGTATTTGACGAATGCTGCCATCTTCATGTTGAGTTTGGAAACTTTTCAAACAACCATCGTATTATATACAATGTATTGTATTATGCAGTCAAGTATCAATTACAGTACCAAACTACAATATATAAACACCTTCACAAAATGGGTAAACAATGACATCATCATTTACGCTTTCCTTTTTCAAAATTTTTTAATATTATTTACAGGATAGATATCCAAAAAATATTGTCACATCTCTGCATAGAAAGTTATGTACACATTTTAAAAATCAAAAAGATTGTACATCATTTTGTGGGGTACAATCATTGTTTTTTTTTTTTGTATTGTCCTATATAAAGAACGCACTGGTTATGTAAAATTATTTTTTAAGCTGTCGTTTGTTCGCATGGTACGCCTCGTCATAGGCGTCCATGTCCTCTGCCTTGTTTCTGCAGTCGGGAAATTCCCAAAATCTTCTATTTTCCTTCTAAAGGCAGTTACATTGTTACGTGAAGCGTTTATGGTGTTTAGGTTTGTTTCGATTTCCTTGATCCATCTATCTTTGGTTTTAAAACCTTCTTGATATGTGATCATTTTGTACGTTTCGTTATTTTTGTTTTGGAATCTCATCATGTGATGTAATATTGTAGTCGACGTTTTATGAGCTTAGTTGTTAGAGTTTCGCCTAGGAAATTCATTATGTGTTCGTTCATTCTCTTCTTGTGGATCTTGGTTTCTGGGTCGAAAACTGCTCCTAGGATTGTCTGGGCAAATCTCCTGTGTATTTTATTTAGTTTTGTTAATTAATTAGTTTATTAATTTATTAATTAGTTTTATTAATTTTATTAGAATCTTGAGGGACAGAGAATGTAGGGGGGGATTGCTAGATATGATAAATAATAAAGATGAAAGAAAAACTTACACCACAGTCATTGGCTCCATCACCACACATTGTAACAAAGTAATCAAGTCCTTGAAGTGTTTCTATTAACGTAGTTTTCTGCTGAGGAGACATTCTTGCAAATACGACTGCTTTTACAGTAACAACATCAATAAGTTCAGGAAAATGGCATCTAATAAGGTACCATGCGTTACCATCCATTACGATTTGAACTAAAGGATCTTTCTGAAATAATAATTAGTATTTTATTATTTTTCTTATCTCTCACAAAGGCAAGATGACTTATTTCCATAACAACTAGCATTTTGAACAAAATATTTTGTATATGAATTATATCTATTCCAGGAATTAATGCTAAGGTGCTAACGAAAAAGAGTACAAGTCAAAAATTTAATTTTTTCGAAAGAACAAAAAAATGGTTTTGTTCATATTATTTATTTTAAAATCGTAGTACTTTTTCAAACAAAAATTAATAATTTTTATCTAATTTTGATATAAAAATCTATATATTAATTTATTTCTTAATGAGAAGCAAGTTCTGAAAAGGTATTTGTCACACTTGGTCAGTTTCATACTCAAATAATTTGTTTAAAGGTTACCGCACCCATCCCTAACTCGTTTAATTAATCATTATATATATTTCTACTAATTGCGTATATGTGCCTTTTGTATGGTCCTTACGGTCATAATCCTTGCTCCCTCAGTCTCCCATATCCTGCCTCTTTTTCCCCACTTGCTATTGTAATGTCATGCTGAACAGTCAAGAGGTTGTTAGTCTCTTAATTTCCTGCCTAACGCAGCATTGCTGTTGTTTTGTCGTTACTTCTTTATGAACGTTATTTATCAATTATCTACATTACTTTATTGTGTTATATATAGTTTGAACATTTCATGTGTTGTTTTCGAGCGTATCTTTGTTGGTTCTAAATCAGCGTTCTTAGGGCCAACCTTGTCGTCTACATTGCACTAGTGTTTCTCATTCATCTAATCACCAGTTGTGTATCGTCAAAAGGACTTGAATTTCAACTATAGAGAATTTTAAGTCACAGCGAGTTTAACAAGGGAACAATACTATAACATGAAGCAACTAGGATTAAGTTTGTTCTTCTTCATTAATGTCTAGCACTGTAAAATGTACAACTTTGGAAACTACAATAGGTATCATTGTATATTTAACTTATTTTGATGCCAACAAAAATAAAAATAAAATTAACTAAGAGGAATGTACACATACACTTTTTTTTGTTTTGTTTTACATTCGACTCTTTTGCAATTGCTGCTAATGCAGATGGTGAGAAGGATGATACATGAAGATGATTGATGAAAACATGCCAGACCTGACCGGGAATTGAACCCAGGACCCCGGCGTAGAAGCCAGTTGCACTAACCAACATATCAACTTACAATGTCTAGTTTTTCATTTTCTCTTCCAGACAATGACTGCAATTCAATCTCTGGAACTGAAGATGATGTATTAACAGATAATAACACAACATGGTATTTTGGAGACAAAATTCCACAATCCCTACTGACACTTACAGCAGTCATTATATTGTCACCTGTAACAAAGAAAAATAAGTTAACAACTAAATTAATTGTAGTTCAATAATCATACCCCAACTAAGGAGTACATAATAATTTCGGAAGTTAGATTTGTGCAGAAATTGTGTGGAAATCACGAACCAATAAAATGGCCATTATGATTTCCTGACCTCAAGCAATCAGACTTTATCTTTTGGTGTTGAATGAAGTATGTTGTTATTCGAAACAGATTAATGCACATAACAATCTAAGAATAATAGAACCTGCAGAAACTGTTAAGAATAGGCTACTCTGTCATTATTTGTTATGATATTAGAAAAGAATAGATTTGTTGAATGAAATATGCATTTTTGAAGAAAACAGAGGCCATTTCAAGCGACTATGTACATAATAACCAACACTTTTATCTTTTAATTATTATTTTCATAATTGAAATATATAGTTATTATGTTACTAATGCCAATCTATGAAAAATTTATCTCATTTTGTAAAATCATCTCATTTACTACATTTTTTATGCTCTACAAGATTGAGTACGCATCATGTCTGCTGAAATTCTTGGGGGGCCTGGACTCTCGTGGTAAGAAATGTTATTTTTTTAAGATTACAGCCTTAATATGCATTCTAGAGCAAAAGTGTGTTTAATTATTATTTAAAGCTGTAGAAAATTTAAAATCCTATAACTTATATTTCTTTGTACAGCATTTAGTTTAGCAACAATTAGTGATTTTCTGTATTTTTTTCATCAAAATTGGTAAAAAATGGGATTTTTTAATATCGTGGCCTTAGTATCCATTTTACAATAGAATAATAATATAAGGTAAACGATAGGATAATTAATGTTATAGGAAATAGAGCCTAGTTTAACATCAATGTTTTTCATATTTTAAAGTCGAACAGAGGTTTATTTTCATTTTGCGTCATTCACTCATGAATTAACATAGATAATAAGTTTATTATCTACATCGGCAAGAGAAAGTCGTGTGAAAGTTTCACACCATTTTTAAGCTGTGAAGCAAAATGTTATACAGAGTGATTCAAAACTATACGGCAATCTCTTGGGATCTCATTCTATAGCTAAAAATAAAAAAAAAGTTCATATAAACATACGAGGGGGTACCCAAAAGTATCCGGAATAGCTCTGCTGTGGGCGGAGCTTGTGCAGTACAAATTCCCGCCACTAGGCTGCTTGTAGCGCTACTCATTGCCAGTTCAATGCCATTTTGTTCGTTGATCTAGCTTGTTCTGTTCTCGTGCAGTGATTGTTCTCGCTAGTGCTGTTTTGTGCTCGTGTCATTTTTCATGATGGCAAGTTTTAATGAACAACGTGCGGCTGTGAAATTTTGCTTCTTGCTCGGTAAAAACGCCGCGGAAACAGTTGTAATGTTGAACACAGCTTACAAAGACGACGCTATTGGAAAAACCCAAGTGTACGAGTGGTTTTTGCGCTTTAAAAATGGCGACATGTCGATTGAGAACAAACCTCGTTCTGGACGACCGTCGACTTCCCGAACAGACGAAAATGTTGTGAAAGTGAAAGAAATTGTACGAACAGACCGACGACAGACCATTGACTTTTTATCTTTAGGTGTTAAGAAGACTACGAAACAGCATTCGTCGTAAAAGACCTAATTTGTGGCAGACAGGGGACTGGTTTTTCCACCACGACAACGCGCCTGCACACATGGCAATCTCGGTTACCCAGTTTTTGGCGAAAAACGGCATGGTTTTGCTACCACACGCACCGTACTCACCCGATCTGGCTCCGTGTGATTTTTTCTTGTTCCCACGCATGAAAAGGGGCATGAAAGGTCTCCGATTTAACAACGTTGATGATGTCAAGAAAAAAACGACGGATGAGCTGGCAGCCATCACTGAAGAGGAGTACAAAAAATGTTTTGAACAGTGGAAGCACCGGTGGGACAAATGTATTAGTTGTAATGGAGAGTATTTTGAAGGGGATAAGGTTCTTTTGTAAAAAAATTAAAAATAAATAGTTTTAAAAAATAATTCCGGTTTCTTTTGAGTACCCCCTCGTATGCCTGAAAACGCTTAGTTAGCGAGTTACGGCTAGCGAAACATTTCACCTAGAACTCTGTACCCTCGATGAAGTAAGGCCGTATAAAAATGTTAAACGTAGTTACAAAGATACAAATACTATTGTTTCTTATGTTTTTTAATCTGAAAAATTGAATAAAATTGGTTCCAGAGCTGTAAATGCAATACTTTCAGAGATATCTTACGTAAAACACAAGAATTGGTGCAAAGAAATAACACATTCTTGTGTTTAACGTAAGATTACTTCCATAAATGGTAATTAAAGGTGTATTTTTTTTAAACAAATTTGTAGAAAATTTAATTCTGAAAAGATTCATGTGAATTACTCAGGAAAAAATTGAATAATAAATATTGAAATTTCGCTTTATTTAAAATCAAAACAGACGCATATTTTTCAATATGTAGGTTGGGAGTAACAGCTGATTCATCAGCTGTTACTCCCAACCTATATAATATTAGTTAATATTTTATGCAGTTAAAAATGTGCGTCTGTTTTACTTCACTTATCTATAAGTTCTACTTTTTTCTGAAATGACCCTTATGGATCATGTTACAATTTCATTTCTCATGGTGTTTTTTAATCCTTTGTTATCAAGCAATCATTCTTTCAGAATGGGCCTTTCTTCTTTCTACAGTACATATTATACCAGATTTTGAGGACAACTATATTATTCAAAATTCTTTTATTCTCACTATTTTACTTTTAAATTTATTTCTACCCCAGCTTTCATTTCTCCTTATTGATTTCTGCGTAAAGTTGTTTTTATGGGTTTTTCAACCCCATATTTTGTGTTTCAAAAAGTTAACGATGCTTTTAATGAGTTCTGTGATTCATTCTTGAAATGTCTATAAAACAATAATCTTCTCTTCGTCAAGGAGATTTTTTTTTGGTTTAAAATCCAACTGTTCTGCAATTACTGCTAATTCAGACAATGAAGGATGAAATGATATTTTGTAACGTATGAAAATATGCCGTGCCTAAACAGGATTTGAACCCAAGACCGCATGAGGAGAGGCAAGCATGTTACCAACTACGCCAATGCGGCCGGCAAAGAGAGTCTCTTGATATGCATACAGTTCCTTAGCTGGTTTGAAATCCACCCTCCTTCACTGCTATTACCTTTCATAATATTTCACAGAATTGAAATGGAGAAGATGTAAATTTTTTATGATCATTAAAATTACAATTTAATTAAATTTTACATAAATGAAAATTTAATGTAAACAATTTATTTAAGTAAGAAATTTGATAATTTTTACAAAAAAAAGTTCCTACCTGTAGCCATAATACATTTAATTTTAGCCATTTGCAACTGTTTAATAACTGGTTCAGATTGTGGCTTGATATTGTTTTGAATTAGTAAAAGTCCTAAGAAATTTAGCTCATTTTCTATCTGTAAACAAAAGAAATTTAAATTTTGTTTTCAACATAACTGACACTCATAACTGAATCACTGTACAACAAACAATAAGGGTACAAGAGTATTTATTTGCACAATTGCAGAAAAAATAATTAGCCAACAGAAAAAATTCAGACAGATGAGTTCATCATACAGAATGTGACTGATGGAACAGCCCCCAAAGATGTTGACTCAGATAAAGATGATGTGGATGAATCAAATATTACTCGGAATCAAGCAGCTGATGCCTTGAACACATTTATTAATTACTGAAAGCAAAAGTTTGTTTAACGATGCTTTAATGTTAAATGTACACGTAAGTACACGTAAGTGTAAATGTTATTATTTTTTAAATGTTGACAACTAAATTTACTTCAAATTTTATTAAATGTGAAGTAAATTTTAAACTATTTTTCTTTTTGTTATTTTACTGGTTTTAAAATTTTGGATTTGCTTCTTGAAATTCCTTTGTTTTCATACGCTAAGTGTTAGTAATAAAATTTGATAATTATTATTTGTTTCTTAATGACTTTAGTTCAGACAAAATTGAGCAGTGAGATGAGCACAGCCATGTAGTTTTTCCATAATGTGAATTATCAAAGAAACTGATAAACTCAAAAGATTACAACAAATGCAATCCTTTTAAGGAAATGGTTTCAAGGCATCTAATTTTCCTGGTGAATTTTGGCTATTGAAGAAAGAATTTCGAGATATAATTATAAATATCCATTTAAGGAAGAACATGAAAATTAAATACTCTGAAATGATCAAGTAAAAAAAGGGGATATAGATCATAGCTCTATAAACCTATTTTGATCTTGACAGCTACATATTAAATCCCAAAAAGCTTTCATATCCACAATTTTAAACTATAAAAAAAAATAATTCTTCATAAAATTTATTTAACTTATAAAAAGATTAAAAGAATAACCTTTTCAATAAACCTTATGTTTACAAATGAAGGGTGAACATTGGAGGTTAGTCTAATACAAAAAAAACTCTTGAGTATTTTTCTCTTCCCCATAATACAGTAATAAAAAAATTGTTACAATTAAAATTTTATTCTAAAAGCCTACCTGGTCTCTGGTCACTCTTTGTGCCTGTAACCATGTAAATGTTTTTGGCATCTCCTTATAGGCCAATGCAATCACACGGTAACCAGCAATAGTGAATCGTGAAAGTGTGTTACTGATATCTGTAGGAACTAATTCAACAAAATTCATAAAATTAAAATAAGTCAGTAAATAAAATGCTATATTATAATATTAATAAAAAAAAATTAAAACAAGGAAGGATCTTGTCTTCAGCATTGTTTGAGATATGGGATGAATTGGCAAGTGAGAAGAATAATAGGAGGAAACGACAATGAGAATAGGCAATGACAATAGGAGGATGCACAATAAAAAGGTTTGAACTGAAGAAAAGCCAGGATAACAGTGAAGTGACACTTTCTGAAAGAGAAAGGAATATGGATGGGAGACATTGAATTAAATGGACAACAATTATGACTAATTAAATGTTTTATATATGTGGGAAAAAAGATTTCAACAGATGGATGAATAAACGATGGAGTATCTACGAGACTGCAGAAAGCCAGGAAATTGTATCAGACAGTGAAACATATGGTATGGAATAAAATGGAACCAAAGAAGGCTCAAATTTTCATGGATGAAATGTTATAGAAAGTAGTTATACTGTATAATGCAGAATGTTGAAAAATTATACAAAAACACATTGGTCTGGACCTTAAGATGATATGAAATTCCGGCAAGAAATAAAAGGTAAAACAAGACAGGGTAAGTAATGTGGATGTTAAAGAGCATCTGAAAATAGAAAACACAAGAGTTGAGAAAATTAGGTTATGCTAGCATGGACATGTTAAAAGAATGTGCAAGGAGAGAATTTTGAGGAGAATGACAGAGTTGGAAGTTGGTGGAAGGAGACGTCAAGGAGGCCCTAGAGGAAGAAGTAATAAGAGAATTAAGTACAGTGTAGGGAGAAGAAAATGCAAGTGGCAGCAGGCTGAGGAGAGGAAGTGGTGGGAAAATCTTCCTCACAAGTCCTCTCCAGCCCTTATTAACTCCCAGACACGGTATTAGCTGGAACAGGATCTAGATCCTGTTAACCCTTCTGCTACGGCGTGTTTTTCATCATGTAGTGAATATTCAAATGTCAAAACACGCTCCCAAATAAATTCATTTATCTAAGGCCATTACAGATAGAAAATTGTGAAAAAGTTACAGGCATTTTAAACAACACGTACTGCTATTTTTATTTTAAAAAACATAAAAATCGGATGCGTTTTTTGCTAGCTACAGCAGGTAAAACACTTTCACATGTAAAAATTTGTAGGTTACTTATATTTTTGGCTGTAACGTGCTAAAATTTAAGTTTATCATGAAATTGTACAGAACATAATTTGTGGAAGACATTTTTGTGAATAAAACCATGTTTTACAATATAATTTGGAGTAACATTAACCCTAATAATTGCAGTTTGAAATTTGCAACGCGCAAAGTGGGAAAAGTACCTGTGATAATCAAACAGTGTTGCATTGTCAAATTCCTGCCATTCCCCACCCTCTTGTTCACAATAGTATTTGAATAGTATTCACATTGAACATATAAATACAGTTAAAAAACAGATACAAAATTATGTAGTAGTGGTAAATGGATAGGGTTTGTAATAGGCCATGAAACAGGTCGAGAAAGCTTTGACGAAAAAAGACAATGTTTACTCTCAGAATTTCTGCATACCACGCAAACAGTTCCATGTAGGACGAAAAGGTTTCATTTTATAACATCTATGAATGATTCTGATTTAGTAGGTAGTTCTACAAACCTTATAGATGAAATAATCCATAAGTTACATTGTCTTGAAGATAGGACGACTTCAAAAGTAACTTGGCAACTTACAACCATCGTTTCAACCATGCTATCAATACAATTGCACAGCGTTTTATATGAAATTATACATTCAAAGCGCATAATTTGATATATGAACCAAACAAATCGCTCCATAAATATGTTTGCTATAGGCATTTAAAGCTGGTAACTACCAGGGCAACTGAGATTGCCTCCTGTAGCAGAAGGGTTAAAACTGGTCTAAAAGTCCAACCATTAATTTTTTTTGTTTATAATTCCTTAAAACTGAATACTTAAATGATATAACCCACCCATCAATGTTCTAAACCTTAACACTAAAATATTAACTTAATTCATAAGATATGCAGAGCAGTATGCACAGCATACTGCTTTGCTTTAACACATTACTCAGCGCTGTTACACTAGTTCAAAGAGCTTCATCCTCTTAAGCCTTCTAGGAAAATTTTCATAGTCCGAAGTTAAATCACGAGAAGATAGATGTGACCTTGTACTTCCTTCATGTTTGACAGTACATTTTCTTACCTCATTGGACAAGAAGGGGCGTTAAAATCTGTGTGCAGATAACTATTCCTAAAATACTAAGGTACTAACCATGGCTCAGTACTTTGTTCTGAAAAGTCTGAATAATGCTTGTCTAACTTTCTTTGGTGTAACTCATAATTGTACAACATAAATCCACATGGGTTTTAAAATTTGATTATAGATTATTACTTTATTATTTATTAAGCTGCAACTGTCATCCTGTTAGAATACAATTTCCAATGTCAGAGGCTCAAGTCAGAGCTTTTAATCATTATTTTCCTTTCATTTCAGTTTCACATCTAGGCAAATAAAATGAGTTGGCACACCATTTTGATGAACAATTAATTCTGCGCGCATATCCTAATCACGTTATCATCCATATTATAACTGTGGCGTTAGATAATGTTAAAACATGGCTAGATATGATATGCCTGTTACAGTTGACTTGATAAAAAAGAAAGAACCACAAACTTTGTGACAGGTTACAGCAGAAAAAATTTAGCAAACTGATGATTTGGATTGTACATGGTGGAACAATTTCCATGCAGCGACATTGGATAACATAAATGGTTGCCACTACAAATCCAGATAAGTTCATAGGATTTGGCAGGAAATTGATTACAGATTTGCCACATCACAAAAGGTAGCCACATTGAACATTTGTGAATGAAATTTCAAGATATACTGGATCCAGGGGTGCATCAAGTATTTCTGTACGTTATTTATTTCTTTATAATTAAAGGTTACTTTTCAGTAACTATCTCAAAAACAACCAATAATTAACATTAAGTTGTAGTTGTCAATGATTTGATTATTGGAATTTTTGATAATTTTAATCAAGGTTAGTATAAAACAATATAATCCATATTCTACAATAACGTAGTCCCAATATTCCACAACCAGTTGTCTTTGCTCACCTGAATTTACATTACATAGATGTAAAATTTTCTCAGGAGCTCCTTTTGAAAACACTGTCATGTTTCTCGCTCCAAGAGTTCTACAGATTATAGACATATTTTGAGCAGAGGATGTAAATGGAAATAGTCGAATTAATCCAATTTCATAAGGTACCTGCAAAAAAGAATTTTAAAAGGTTATTTACCTTTATTAATAACATTATATTGATGTGTACAGAATGGATACAATGGAGGCTGTTTGTTTTTTTAAGAATTCAGTTGTTTCATATAAAAAACAAAATCTGATGAGAAACGATCACAAAACTTTATCTTGCCAATGAAAATAACGAATATATAACCTAACATTAGAAATAAACAAAAAACTAACCTCAAAAAACATGACCTAATTTAATCATGAGTGAATAATGCAAAATGAAAATCATCTTAGTTTGGCTTAATAATACGGAAAATCACTCTTTCTTGCTAAACTAGGCTCTGCAGAGAAAAATACTAGAAATAAGTTGTAGCTCTTTTCAATTCCTATAAATTTGATTATATACACTTTTGTCATAAAATGCATACTAAGGCCAAAATCTTTAAAAAGTCCATTTTTACATGTTTTCATGAGAAAAAAACAGAAAATCACTAATTACCACTTAACTTAGTGTTATACAAAAAAATGTTTCAAATAAAAGTTGTAGGATTTAAAATTGTCTACAACTTTCATTATATACATTTTTGCGCTTAAATGCATAATATAGCTGCAATCTTAAAAAAACAATTTTTTTAAGTGAAAACAGCATCTCCAAGAATTCCAGCAGACATGACGCCTACCCTATCTTGTAGAGCATAAAAAATTTAGTAAATGATTGTAAGGTTTTACCTTACTATACTTGTTTTCGATTTTTTTTAAAAATGAATTTTACGTATACGTGCTCTTTGGCTTATTAGAACATTTTTTAATCTTGTATAAATAAAAGAGAGAATTGTAATTCTTATTACAATGGAATCTTAGTTTCTTTTTACTGTCAACTTAGCAGTTATCATCAAGTTGTTTTTCATTCATACCACTCTTTAGGCCTTGCTTTTCTCACACTGTTTTACACGATCCGTCCATCCTAATACCCTGGGAACTTTGTGGCCTATTGGGCCTAAATCTTTCTCTTATGTGAAACCCTTAGTTAGCACTTTTTACCCTGGGAAAAATTTAGAAAAATATTTTGTTTTGTAGTTCTTTTCCAAGAACCTGTCCTCTTCCCCTCCTGCAGGCTGTAAGTATTTTTCAGCAAATACAGCCTTTTTCCTAAAACCAATCACAACTTTCGTTACATTTCCTCTCGGTTTTTTCGATTCTGATTGGTCAACCCCACTACCGTTTCTGTATGATTTTCCTCCCCGGTCAGTTGTGTGTTTCTCAAAAATTTTGGAGTTCGTTTTCTGCCGTTGTGTGGTTATGTGCTGTGAAAAATTTATAAGGTAAATATAATAAATTTATTTTTATATGTAAGGTATTTTTATAATCATGAGGCGTAAAAAAATAAATAAATAAACCATTTTTAAAAATGTAAAATGAAAAAAATATTTAAATATAGATAAATAGAATAAATATAAGAAATATGAAATATAGATTTAAAGATAAATAATACAATAAATGAAGCTAACGATGTAGGCTAGTTAACCATGGTTTAGTGTTAGGAACAAATATTTAGTTAGGGTTATTTTATATTTTTTTTTGCGGGTTAGTTAATTTTAAGGAATCAAACCAGTTTGTTTTAAATTAGATATATAAAAGCAGCAAAAGTTATCTCAAAATCAAAATAATAAAAAACTTTTTGTACTAAGTCTTGTTTATCTTTGTTTTGCTTTGTTAAATCATTTAAGTATATTTTTGTTTTTTTTTTTTAAATTATAAAATAAAAATTAACTTGTATTTTAATAATTTTCTTAAAAATAAATGGATAAAACTGTTTTATAATTTTCGTATTAGGTTTCAAATTTATAAAAAAACTTAAAACTTGAATTTAAAAATAAAAAAACATATATAAATATCTTTAATTTGAATTACTTTAACAATATTTTTTTAAAAAAAGAATAAAATAAAATAAATTAAAATGCCTCATAGTTTTTAATATATTCCTAATTCCTAGTTAAGTTAGTTGTAGTTAGTTTTAACAATGCTGAGTATTCAAGTCAGCAACAGAATTTTACGGAAATGATACCATCCATATACCACCTGTGTTTCTGCTAAGAGCTTGAAAACATTGATGCATCTGACTACAATGTTTTATTTTAATTTATAATACACAAATTAGTACACTCCACTGTGTACCCATATAATAGTTGGTTTCATGTGGAATCAACAAACTGTTGATGTGGTAGCATAACTGGTTTCAAACTGAAGGTTTGAATTTAACAGAATTGTCTTGTATGTGATCCATAAATGGATTTCTCCACTGGATATTGGATTCCGTTAGCTGAATACCTTTGTACCTTCACTCGCAGTTCCACAAGCGAGAGTTCTTTTAAGGACTAATGTTCAGCATTTGAGCTCGTCAAAAGAAACTTTCTAGTTAGAAAATTACAAACCCCCCTTCATTAATGTGTCTTCCGTAGTTAGCCATAGTTTTACAGGTTTCTAGTTTTATCCTAAAAACTCAGTGGTGGAGGCGATCGCGATACCAAGCGAAAACTATTAATAAAGCCGTTTTTGGCTTATAGGGGCCGATTTTCTCGAGGGTGCCCTTCAGTATTAAGGTACTGTTAGATTGCAGTACCCGGTAAGTTTTGAAGTGTTATTTTTTTTTGTTCTCATTTAGCTATCTACATCAAGGAGGATCACTTAACATCGGTGAATGACTGAGAAGTCATTTTTAACATATACTCTATTTAAATATAAAACATAATCTTTAAATTTAATAATTTTTAACAACTTTTAATCCCCCGATATTGCATTACATATTGGAGTTTTGCCGAGTAATTTTATTCTAATTGTTTTACTAATGACTGTATATTGTATTACATGGTAGTTTCGCCGAGTATTTTTTTATTTATTAATTTTTTACCAATAAAGCGGTATGTTGTATTACAATGATGCGATTTAAAAAAAAACTGTAGGTCCCGTTTTGGAGAAAATCGCAAAAAAGTGAAAAATTACATAATTAAACCACTACTTCCAGTTGACCCAATTTGATTAAAATATTCGTTTCGGGTCCTCTAGTATTATCTAACTTACATTTCAAGTTCCAACTTTGTATGATGTTCCGTTCTTGAGATATTTTGTTCACACACACCAATCTCTAAAAATATGGTTTTTTAGGTTCAAGGGGTCTGAAAAATGTGTATATCAGGTGAAAACTCGATTTCGAAAAATTGACATGAAAAAATTACTTTCCTTCCTATATATTCATACAGGCAAGAGAAGGTATAAAAGAAAACACTGGAGACTTTATAATTTTTAACATTCTAATTTGCCAGTTACATCATTAGAGTTGTTATTATTTTGGGCCAGTCCATTGAGTAGTGTTCAGTGCAACTGGTTTCTATTCCAGAGGTTTTGATTTCCTATCAGGTTTAATATTTTCATTATTCACTTCATCTATTATCTTTTGATTGCATTACCAGTAATGTGGAAAACAGTTTAACATAAAAAAACTAAAGTCCAGCCTCTCTTAGTTTGCTCCTAATGTAAACAAATAATGACGTCACTGAGCATGCGCATTGTATCAAAATGAGTACACGCTGATTAAAAAGTAACAACAAATACTTTCAAAAGTATTTAAATACAAAATACTTTTAAAAGTATTTTTCTACATGAAATTGTTAGGCCTGCATCATATCATGACTGATGTTTTTAGTACTTTAAGTACTTATAATTTAAAAAATAGTTAACTTAATAGGAATACAACATCCATAAAGTCGCAGACTCTAGCGTGCACCCTGTAGTAGGTGGCTTCTGTTTGTTGACAGTAGGAGCAAACTAAGAACGGCTGAACTGTAGTTATTTTACTTCTTTTTTATAGTTTACTTAAAGCCTCATTAACAGTTTGCTTATCAGTGACTACAATGGTTTATGTATTTAGAAAAATGTGTTTTGACTTGTTTTATTTTTCAGACCCTAGCAAGGAATCGAACCCGGGACCTCCAGGTTATAGGCAAGCAAGCTAACACTACGCTATGGAGGCTGGTGGTGTTATAATTAGATAAGATTGGTACAATTAACATGAATTATGGTGATACCACTTACCTCATAATCTAGAAATGAGTCATCAGTATCTTCAACAGAAGCTTCAGAAGTAGTTGCTTCCTAAACAGAAAAATCTGGTGTGAAACACTCACACAACTTTCTCTTGCCAATGCAAATGATTAATAATAAACCTAACATTATTAATAAAATATTAGAAATAAGCAAAAACTAACCTCAAAAACATAACCTTATTTTAATCACGAGTGAATGACGCAAAATGACAATCGAACTCAGTTTGGCTTAAAAATACGGAAAATCACGCTTTCACGCTAAACTAGGCTCTGTAGAGAAAAATGCTCTAAACAAAAGTTGTAGATCTTTTAATTTTCTATAACTTTTATTATATACACTTTTGTCGTAAAATGCATACTAAGACCGAAATGTTAAAAAAATCGATTTTTCTCACGTTTTCGTGAGAAAAAAAACAGAAAATCGCAAATTACCGCTAAACTAAGCGTTATACAAAAAAATGTTTGAAACAGAAGTTGTAGGTTCTTAAATTCTCTACAACTTTTATTATATAAGTTTTTGCGCTAAAATTTATATTAAAGCCGTAATCTTAAAAAAACAACGTTTTTACGTGAAAACAGCCTCACCGAGAATTTCAGCAAACATGGCGCCTACCCTATCTTGTAGAGAATAAAAAATTGAGTAAAATAGGCGATTTTAAAAAAAAATCGTAGGACCAGTTTTTGAGAAAATCGCAAAAAACTGAAAAATTATACGAATAAACTACTACTTCCGGTTGACCGATTTTGATGAAAATGTTCGTGTCGCGTCCGGTAGTGGTATGTAACTTAAGTTTCAAGTTTCAAGTTCGTACGATGTTCCGTTCTTGAGATATTCTGTTCACACACACACACACACACACACACACAGACCAATCGCTAAAAACATGTTTTTTGGGTTCAGGGGGTCTGAAAACGTATAGATCCGGTGAAAACTCGATTTCGAAAAATCGACATGAAAACAATACTTTCCTTCCTATATATTCATATAGGCAAGAGAAAGTAAAAATCATTAACGTTGTTTATTTATTTGTTCCCATTCTAATCCACATAAACCTAAAATACAGGTAAAAAGATGTACATCAACAATATAAACATCTTCCTACAGTATTAAAATAAAAATTATTACACAAGATGATGGGCGTATACTCTTTAAATAGAGTAAGAAAATCAAATAATTTTATTCATACTTACACTAAGTTATTATGTATATAAGTATGTCGTGTCAGTAGGCGAGATTTTAACTCCTTTTTGATTTTAATAATTAAAGCTCAATTCAATAAACTTTTGCTTTTATATAGTACTGCTTTGAAATCTGTTATAAGGGACTGAAGGGATGACTTTGGATTGTGCATACCAGATTGACCCATGGGTATCTCATGGATTCTCCAATTTACCAATAAAAATCATGGCAATGTGGATTGATATGCTTCATTGCAATGCTGATTCAAATTACCTGGACAAATACAAGATATTTTCAGTGACAACAAATCCAAGTTAGATGCAACACTAGGATTCCTTATCAGATTGCATTCAAAAATAAGGACCCTTGTATGGGCACTTTTTGTTTTTCATTCACCAGTAGTTCTTTTAGAAGTAGATGAATCAGTGACGAATAAGAGATCCTTCTTTCTTTATTTTTCTTCTTTGTGGAGGTTCTAAAGATTTCTCTGTTTCTCGCATCCTACAGCCCATCATTTTCTGTTTATCCAGTCACTCTTCCTAAGATTCCTTGGTACCATTACATCCTGTATCTATATTTTCCGATGTTGATCTTTTTGCCTTCTTTTTTTGAATAGCAAAGGAATACTTTTTGTGGCTATCTGTCTGCTGACTTTCTTTGGATATGGTCATACCAAGATAAATGAGTGGTCTCTATTCTGTCAACTATGGTATCCTGAGAACTGGTCCGTTGCTTTATGTCTTTATCTCTTACTGCTCCACTCTGAGGGCCCTGCATGACCTATGTGACCACTCCATCTCTAATGCCTCCAGCCTTTGTTTATTCCTAAAACTTATTTCCCAGCACTAAACACCAATGTAGTTATGGGTTTTAATACAAATTTAGCCACCAACTTCTTCATTCTTATCTGTAATTTACTAGACCACAGGAGTCTTTGAAGAGCAGTTCAACTATGATTCATGCAAAGCCTGATATCCTGCTCACTCATTCCTTCAGATAAAAAAATTGAGCGAGTCACAATAACCGATCTCACCATTCCCTAGCACGAGATTTTCAGATTTCCACTCACACTAAGATATTTTAGTTTTTTTGTATTTATTTAAACCCCTATTTTATGTACTCTTTTTCCAACTTGTACCATAACTGAAAGATTATATTAATCAATCACCTGATTATCCACAAATAGAAGAGAGTATGAGATTTCTGCCTCTACTTTTAAACCCATAAATTGGCATCTTCTATTAAAATAGAGAAGAATAAGACACCTCATTGTATATTTGTACTACTTTAAAATATTTTTAGCATTTATAGATACTGATAAGATATGTAAAAAAAATTAAATTTTGAATAAATTTTAAATATTATAATACAGAATTTATTATTTACTTTACCTTCCATTTGACTTTTCTTTTTGGTCGAACAACAGTTGGATTAAGTAAGTCAAATTTTGCATTGTCTTCTCCAGGTTCCTCCAATTCCTACACAATTGACAGAAACAGATTACTACCAACTAATTACTTAATTTTTTTTGATGGCCTCCATTCACCCCTTACAGCCATCCCAACCTCCATGAAAGGAACTAACAGGGAAGCAGGGATGACCTACATGAGTTGAAGAAGTGCAGCAACAGATAGAAGTCCTTGAAAACACTGCATTTACCTATTGGGACGTAAATCAAAGGGGACATCAAAAGAAAAACAATTACAAATTACAAATAGGAAAGTAAACTTTTACCGGGATTGGCAGTGATACCACACCTACAGCAAGGAAAGATAACTTATGCATTTATTAATGAAATAGTAACAAAAAATGAGCTAAACAAAGCACTATCTGACTAAAAATCTAATTAAGGGATTGGATGAGAATCCTCTCAACAGGACTGAATTCAGTAGAATTGAAGTAACTGTCTTGGTATAGCCGTCTCCAAAAAGGAGGAAGAAAAATTACCACAAAGAGTTTGGGAATGGAAGCTTCACAAGAGATGAAAAAGATAAAGACCAAGAAAATTATACAATGTAAATAACCAGCCCATCGGTCTAGTGGTCAGAATAACTGGCTTCTATGCCAGGGGTCCTGGGTTCAATTACCATCTAGCCTGGGATTTTTCTAGTGAAGAGTGTTCACTGTTTCAACCAGTCACCGTGATCACGGTGACAATGATTTTGCGTTCATCGTTACTTTTAATAGTTGCTAGTGATTTAGTAATAACTGTGTATATACTTAGTATATTTTTCAGTTGTTATCATGAAATAATAATAATGTTTTCAGTTGTTATTTCATGATAACTGAAGTTTGGATAAATTTAAAAAATGGGCTACATATATAACTGAAATAAAAATTTAGCTTAAAACTGATTAACACAAGGTATCCTAAATTGAAATAAAAAGAACATTTTGTAAAAAAAGAGAAAGTACAAGAAACAATTTACAACTGAAAAAATTAACAACGCACAATATAAATAAAATAGCTAGGTAGAACGCGGCGTGCAATAAAAATAACACTGTAATGTAATTATGTTACCGCCATCAGAAATGTAAAGGAAATACCCTCGTTTTGTTTAGTCTAGTAGATGAAAAATATAACAAGGGGAAGAGACTGAGAGAGGGAGAGAGAAAGAGCGAGAGAGAGAGAGAGAGAGAAGAGTGCGTAAAAATTGAAGTAAAAAAGAATGGACATGTCGGTTATCAAAGGAGAGCACTAAGTCCAGTGAACAGACCAACATATCTTATGTAGCTATTATAGGGGCCTTAAAGAAGAGTAAGCATATTTTGTCGTTATGTCTATTAACTGTGAACAGTGAATGAGTGAGTAAATTTTTTCACTAGTTTCTAAGGTAAAGCATTTGTTCTGTCTTAAAAGTGACAGTGAACAGTGAATAAGTAACTGATTTTTGTAAAAGTGATTGGGGGAACGAGAGGTCTGTTACTCTTCTATCTGTAGAATTACGGTCGCCGTGTAGTCCTGCCTTAAACAGTGAACAGAGAATGAGTAAGCGATCTTTGTAACAGTGACTGGGGAACGAGAGGTCTGTACTATATCTGTAGAAGTATGGTGAACATTCACCGTGTTGTCCTGTCTTCCAATGACAGAAGAGTAAGCGATCTTTGTAACAGTGAATGGGTAATGGTTACTCATATATTTGAATAACTGTGGTCACCGTGAATTATAAGTAACCATGACTTGTTCACAGTGTCAGTTCTTTTGTCTCTTCTCTAGATTTTTCAACTTTATATCACCTCATATCATAAATCTACCTACGCAAAAGCCAAGGTTTATGTATGCATCATCACCAATAAAGATAAAGGTGTTGGGGAGGGTATGGATCAAAGTAATTTAAGTGAGAAGTGTTCATGAAAAAACGGTTTAAAAAAATTTGAGTGAAAAATGGCTGACACATCTGTAATACTTTGTATAGTAAATGTGGAGTTTGGTGAAGCTTACAGCAGAAGCATGGTAATGCTGAGTGAGGACTGCGTAGGCTGATGGAAGGGAGCGGATACGCTGCTACTGTTTGTCAAAAATATAATTCTAATTTGCCTTACAGACTTTCCACTTGCTTTTTGAGGGGTAGAAAAACTTTGACCTGAATTTTTATTAGTTTTATTTTCTTTCAAAATTCACTGAACTTTACTACAAATATGCTAGAGAAACATCTGTAGCTTCTTTTGTTAGCCAAATTGGCTGGCCCTTGGTTTGGTGGTCAGTGCAACTGCCCATTACGCCAAGGGTGATACGTAGATACTTTTCAGACATGTTTACCAACACAACAAAAAAATCATGAGAATTGGAGTAATATAACCAACAAAATTTAAAAACTACTGACAAGTACACACTGTGATGCCACTTAGCTTACATTGAGTACAAAAAATGTGGTAAATAAGACAATTTTTTTTTTAAATTTTAGAAGCTGTTTTGAGAAAATTGCAAATAAAGTGAAAAATTGCATGAATAACATACTACTTTCAGTTGGCTGATTGTGATAAATATCTGTTAATGTCTGGTAATTTTTTTTAAGAAAGGGAAATTTTGTTTTGTGACACGAAGTTGGTAGCCCTACTCAACCAGTATAGATATGGCAGTGTGAGTTGATTCTCCTTGAGCTGTGTAAAATTTTGTGCCGTTACCGGTCATGTTATGAATTTTTCTCTAAAAAATCTTTTCCCTAAAAATTGCTTGTCTAAATCTGGAGGCTGAAGCTCTTGGACTAATCGTACGCGATACGGATACAATTTAAATTTTTTAGCAGCTTTCTGAGCACTCGAATATGACAAACCAACTTGCGAGGAAAGGTTTTGTAAACTTTTCCATGGAGAATTGAGCAATCTTGTTTTCACATTTTCTTAAACGTCGTCTGTCAAGAGAGTTGGTCGACCACTACGTTTTCTGTCGCAAACACTACCTGTCTCTCAAAATCGGTTTTTTAGCCTAAAAAATTGCTATTTTTTCTGGTGGAGGAACACCAACAAATTTAATTTGAAATGATTCTTTTACACTCGTTTATGATTTCGTAGCAAAATATTTTTCAAGCATGAAAACCCGTTGTTCCAAGGTAAAAGACATTCTGTTTGTAACACAACCAGAAACGGTGCAAAATTTTACACAGCTCAAGAGAATCAACTCACACTGTCGTCTCTATACTGGTCGAGTAGGGCTACCAACTTTGTGTCACAAAACATTTCCCTTTTTTAGAAAAAAATTACCAGGCATTAACAACTGGGTAACAGAACTAAAAAATCACTCTGTACTATTTTCTGATGTTAAGTTATTCTGTGGACAAAAACAGATCAATAGGTAAAAACATGCTTTTTTGGGTTCAGGGGACCTGAAAATATGTATTTTTGATAAAAAAAAATCAACATTAAAACATAACTTTCTTCTCTATATTTCATATAGAGCAAGAGAAAATAAAAATTAGCTAGATAGTATTTAGACTTACCCATTCAGTAGCTTTAAACATAACCAGATCCAATGGGTCACCGCATATTTTGCCATCAATAACAGTTAAAGAATGACAAACAGCAAGTGCCGACTTAACAATTGATTTTTCATCAAGATCTTTAACATTATTGATTATGCCATCATCAGTTAGTGGTGGTGGTTGCGAGGAAGATGAAGACAAATGCTGATAACGACTGTCATAAACGGGTGATGGTAGCACACCCCATAAATCCATACCTTCTTCAGTTAATGTTCCTGTCTTAAAAAAGAAATACCAATAAAGTATTAACGTATTATGTAATAACAATGGCAGCTCCATAATTTAAATCTTACATTTGTCACAGAATTTTAGGAACCTCATGGCGGTTTACATTTAACTACTTTCTCTAAGTTTATTTTAACATATTTTAATTCATATAACCTTACGGATGAACTACATACATAAGGAACATCAAAACATCCCTGCGTCACTAATCACTAGAAGACACAATAAGGAAAAATTACAAAAGTTTGTAGTTTCAAGTACCTTGAAAGATAATGCAACTGAAGACCAGCAAAACATAAGTCGACAACAGCAGATGACGATAAATGCTCCAAGGAACTCACCACTTGTATAATGGTCAGTGCAACTGGCTTCTATGCCGGGGTCCCGGGTAGGTCTGGCATTTTTCATCACTCATTTTCATACATCATCATTCTCCACCGTCTGCATTAGCAGAAGTTGCAAAACAGTCAAGACGTAAAACAAAAAAAAGAAAAGAAACCACTTGTATAAGAAGAAAACACTCAAGACAAGCCATGAATATAATACTGTGATAAAATCGGCAAGTCACAAATTTCACAGAGCAGACTCACATTTTTTTTTCTTTCTTTCTGCTACTGTTTCTTTTTCATGTTCCTTTTTTAATTTAATAATAAATAATATTATTTTTGATCAAGTTTTGCTGAACTATTTTTCATTGGATTTTTTGTTTTTTTCTTATTGTTATTACAGTAAGTAATTTTATTGAAACATTATTTTATTTTTATGAGTTAAAGAGACAAAAAGTGTATTAGCATGTATTTTATGCAAATAAAATAGTTAAAAGCAAAGATTGTTTTGTAAACCTGTAATTTGTTACGTCAATAAGGCTTATATGGATAAGTTCTGTTAGCCTTTATATTGTTGTAAATAAATAAATAAAGTCTGTATGCTAGTGTATCTGTACCAGGAAGGTTGGTCTAAGAGAAGCAGAGAAATTTTAGAGAAAGATGCTTCACAGGCTACGGGGATGAAAGAAACTGTACAAGAAAAACGACAAGGTTAATAGAAACGATCAGAAAATGAAGACTAAAATTTAAGGACACCTGTACAGAATTTATGAAAAACGGTTGACAAAACAAATAATGAATACATTAAACAATAAATTTAGTGTCAGACAAGTGTTTTAAAGAAGTCAGAAAAGATACTAATAAAATTGAAATAAGCTAAAAAAACATAATGGACCTAACCAAGTTCAGACAACTTATTACTTTCTTATTCTTTTTTGAAAGGGTTTCTATAAAGAACAAAAGCAGAACACCAAACTCATGGGAGAAAAGGCCTGCAGTGAAAAAATACTGAAAATATGAGTTACAAAACGAAATGTTTAAAATCTCTTTATGTAAAATGGCTCTATATGAAAAAATCTCTTACAGATGGAGTAGCCAAAGATAGTGTATCTTTCATAAACATCTTTTACTATTTACTGCTATAGTCGTTTGCACGTTCAGTTGACATAATGGATCTTATGGGAATTGTCACAACTATTAGCGCAACTAAAAACATCAATTAAAGGCATCTGGATGCGTATATAAATAAATTTTTTAAACCTCTATAGAACACGTATTTCATAAGATAGAACTACAATTCAAGTTTTGCTTAACAGAAAAAAAAATTATGTATTATGTAGAATGTTTAATGAATTGTAAAAAAAAACTGTAAAAACATTTTCTTTTATTAGGGGGGTTGGTTAAAATGAATATCTTACCTATTTTACTGCAGACATACTAATGCCTTCTCCACATTCCCTCGCCAAACTTTCTAAACACTGCATGATAAATGTAAAAAATTACGCAATCGTTTATTACAAATCTAAAAAATCTTCCCTAGTACAGATATCGAAAAAATATTTCACATTTGGAACCACATATGAAGTTGAGTATAAACTTAGTGTTAATTATTAATTAATAGTCATATAGGCTACTCTACATTATAAAGATTTGTTATCAATGGGGAGCGGAGGAGGGGAATGTTATTGGTTATGATGGCATCGATTGATCTGCAAAGCTGATGTTTGTGTATGTGCTAGTAGCAGTCAGAGCCCCATAAGAAATACACTGTCCTATACTGCTCCGTTGTGTCAACTAAACGTGCAAACAACTATAGTAAGTACACCTCGGTAAAAAATGTGTTCGTAATGTGCAGACGACCACATATTCATATCTCTCATAATACTAAAACAAAAAATATTTGCCTCTCAGTTGAAATGAATGACTTTATTTAAAAGTTTTTAAACTACAGTTGGTAGTTATTATAGAAATAATTCTAACACTTGTGTACTGTATGATATGAACAAATATATTTTCCCCCTTTCCTTCATCTTGCAGAGGTACACTTATTAGGTAAAATCGTGAAAAATTTCAATATTCTATTGCAAAGGAAATTTCAAAAATTAGAAACATAAAAAGTAGTTAATAACAGAATGCTTGTAAACCAGAAGACTTTTAAGAGGTTTAACAAAATAATGAGGTAAGTCATAGAAGACTTGCTAGTGTAGATAGTGCCGGCCGCGTTGGCGATGTTGGTAACGTGCTCGCCTCTCATCACGCGGTCTTGGGTTCGAATCCCACTCGGGCATGGCATTTTTTCATACGTTACAAAAAATTCATTTCATCCTTCACCGTCTGCATTAGCAGCAATTTGCAAAACAGTCGGACGTTAAACCAAAAAAAAAAAAAAATAGTGTAGATAGTGAGTCACGAGAATGCCTTTTGCGTATGGATGGGCTGTGAGGAAGGGAAGAGAAATATACAGTGCTGCCAACCTCAGCAATGAGACACTATATTTTACTACCATGCAATTGCACCGTTTGTTAGCTACATGTTGCCTTTCAATTAATATACTTCGTTGTGACTGACACTTTTTCCACTTGACTCTTTAGTAAGTAAGTATACTTACCACTGGCAATACCATCTGCATTAGCAGTAATTCCAGGACAGTCGGACGTTAAACCAAAAAAAAAACCACAGGCAATAATGTTTATTTTATTTAACCCTTTCAGTGCCGAAACAATATTTAAAAGTTTGATGTCAAGTGCCATTCAATTTGAATAAGGTTGTACAAAAAGTGCCAGGTTGTTGACAAGGGATAAATTGAAAAAATGAGCAGGGAAACTCTCGAACACCCTCCTTACAGTCCAGACTTGTCCCCGTGAGACTATTTTTTGTTCATGCCCCTGAAAGAATCACTTGGAGGGAAACGATTTGAAAGCAATGAAGAAATCCAGGAGCACGAGCGCAATTGGTTGACAACTTTTCCTCAATCTTTGTATGAACAAGGAATATTCAAGCTTCCAAATCGGTGGCAAAAGTGTGTAGATAACGCAGGAGACTATATTGAGAATTGTCAAACATATAGATTGTGTATAATATCATTAAATAAATATATTTTTTTAAATTACCGTTTATAATTGATTCACCCTCGTATTATAGTAAGAATTATAAATGTAAATCAGTTTCGAAGCTTGTACAGGAGAAAGGTTGAAATCTTGGTTATATGAGGAAAGACAAAGGAGAAGGTGGAAAGAGCACTGGAGTTGTGAAATGAAAAAATTCTTAAGTATGGTTAGGGATTCAGTGAGGAAAAAAGTAAAGTGCTGGTACGGAAGAAATGTAAGGAACAAAGGCAGGGATATGGTATGTGGCTAAATGGTTGGGTGCAGGAAGACGTTAAAGAATTCACATATTTGGGGACTGTTTTTTCATTAGGCAGATAATTCCAAAATGGGTGCAGAAAGCAAGCAGTTTCTTCAAAAGCGTGAGAAGCTTAATTTGAATCAAGAAATTCCTATATATTGTCAGAAAATAATGTACAATTCTTGTGCCAATATTGATTTATGCAGCAGGAACATGGAAAGGTAGAATAGAAGTAGTGTAGAATGCATAAATGAAGTTTAAGTGGAGTATTCTAGGAAATTATATAACTACGGATCAAGTGGGGAAGGACAGCCTGACAGGAAATTTAAACAGATAAAACTACGATGCTTTGCTCATGTTAAAAGTATTAAGGAGAGTAGGCTGTCAAAAAGATTGTAAAACTTTTCAGATGGAGAGAAAAAGACCAAAAGTGAAGTGGATGGGTTCAGTTATGGAGGAATTTGGAAAAAGACATAATGTCAAAAGAGCAATGGCGGAGAGGAGTTGTTAGGGACCGAGGTGAGGAAACTTGGAAGAGAGATAAAGAGGATGATGATGATGAATCAGTCAGTTAATGATTGAAAGTTTCGAACTCCACTGTTGTAAATTTATTTACACCAGAGCTATTCTATCAACATGTGTTTAGGTCATCAGCCAAAAGGCAGGTTTGAACCTGTAGAGGTTTTACTAAGTAAAACGAGGAGTGAAGTGGTTTACCATTGCCTTCCTCACTGAGTGGAAAAGTACGCTTATCAGTAAGCCGGGCCCTCTGAAAAGCACATATTTTCCACTCTGCAAATGACACCTTTACTTCATTCACCACAGGGTTTGGCTGTTTAATGAAATTCACTACTTTCAGAGGAGATAACTCTGATTAGTGTCTTTTACACCTCTACCTCTTCTGTTCTTAAACAATTCAGTCATTAAATTGGCTGACCATGTGATAAGAAACAGAACTATTTTTTTAGCCCTGCAACGAACAGATTGAGTGTAAATAATTTGACACTCCACCTGTCTATTATGGGCGATCTCTATCAACATACTAGAATATAAACAAACCTTATCAAAGCACACCAATGTAGTCTTTCCGGAAACAAGAATTCTAGGAGGAGATGTACAAAATATGCCTTGCTTCCTCAGCCTCTTTTGAGAGTAAACAGTTCCAGCAGTCATTGCAGCAGGTAATGTCGGAGGTACAACTATTGTTATGATATCCAGTGTACGTAATAGAAGTGTTTCCAAACTTGCCTAAAAATCAGTTAAAATTTAACAAATCAAATTATCTTAATTAGTAAGTTATCTGAATGGATATGAAAAGTATTTTAGCTCAGTAACCAAAATTCTGCAGTTGATTATTTTAAGTAATTAAGACTTGCATAATAATCCAGCTCTCTCCTCAGCATTCCCTATAAAGTTGTATCTAAAATAGTCCTGAATCGTATTGAGAAATACACAAATGAAATAATCCTAGAACATCAAGCAGGTTTCATGAAAGGCAGGTCCACAACAAATCAAATATTTATCCTCAAAGAAATCGTATCAAAGTATTGGGAATTCAATAAGGAATTTTTTGCTCTATTTATTGACTTTCAAAAAGCTTACGATAGCACAAGCAGGGAGAAATTGTGGATGAAGATGGAGAAGTTTGGAATTCCAAAAAAACTCGTAAACCTGGCCAGCTCAAGCATAGCAGAAGCCTCGTGCTCGGTTAGAGTAAATGGGCAAGTCTCTGAGTCCTTTAGGATAAATTCAGGAGTAAGACAG
Organism: Catonia carolina; assembly: GCA_035578175.1. NCBI lineage: Eukaryota > Metazoa > Arthropoda > Insecta > Hemiptera > Achilidae > Catonia > Catonia carolina. The sequence continues at coordinate 29,818,561 of JAQMRL010000007.1, read as the reverse complement.
GGCGATGGGCTTTCCCCAATTCTTTTTAATTTAGCCATAGAAGAAGCACTCCAAAAAGTGGCAAATAGGAATGAAGGCATAAAAATTGGATCGGGAATCAACACACTAGCATTTGCTGACGATGTGGTAATTGTCGCAGAAAAGATAGATGACTTACGTCAGTTGGCAGAAGTGTTTATGGAGGAAGCAGGAAGAATGGGATTGAAGGTAAACAACACAAAAACGAAGTATATGCATTTCACTAGAAATTGAGTTAACAGAGACCAAGGTCCTCTCCAAGTGAACGGTCAATATTTTGAAAAAGTAGACTCTTTTAAGTACCTAGGCGTCGTCATTTCTGAACAAAATACAGAAGTGACAGGAATACAAAATAGGCTAAATCTTGCAAACAGATGTTTCCACGCATGCAACAAACTTATGTCTTCAAAATTGTTATCACGTACAACAAAAATTAAAATTTATAGAACAATTATCAGTCCAATATTGCTCTACGGAGCGGAGACATGGAAATTAGATAAAAGAGAGGAAAGGAAATTGATTGTATTTGAAAACAAGATCCTTAGAAAAATTTACGGACCTGTAAACGAGGGAGGAGAGTGGAGGAAAAGACACAACAGAGAACTTAGAGACCTTTATAGGGAACCAGATGTGGTGTGTGAGTTCAAGTGTAGAAGAATTAGATGGGCTGGGCATGTTTTAAGAAGGAATGAGGACAGTAATCTTAACCAAGTGTTAAGAAGAAATCCTGAAGGACGACGACCGAGAGGAAGACCACGACGTAAATGGTGGAGTCAAGTGAGGGCCGATATGGAGAGAATTGGAGCGACCGAGGAAGACGCGGGGCATTGAGAGAGGTGGAGGGGCTGTGTTGGTGCGGCTAAATATCTACTTAGATAAGTGTGGCCATGGCAGTAAGTAAGTAAGTAAGTAAGTATAATAATCCAGTAGTTTCAAATTATCAGATATTGTATTTACTCATGTAATTCATGCTATTTTTGCACCAGTATTTCTTACCTTAAGTAAGTACATGCTTTACACAAGGAAACCATTTTTACAAAATTATGTAATGAAAAGTCACATAACTCCAGTTGAGTAAAAGTAGATATAAGATTTTTTAAAACTTTTTCATAGAGTTAAAAATAATCTTTTTACAGTTTGTAAATATTTCTGAATTATGGAAATTCACATTTACAATCAGATATTCATCACCATGATCATGATGAATACATCAAAATAAACTGTTTTCTTTCTTCCAAACATGGAAAATACTCTACAACGTTGTTTTGTGGCAGTTAGCAAAACGTTGTTTTACTCAAGGAAGAATGTGTATGTTTACCACTCCTGATGAAAGTTTCATTTTTAAGAAACGAAACGACATCTAGAGAATTTAAAAATTAATGCGTATTTCAACCAGGATTTAAAAAAAATTATTTTACTCTCATCAGCCGAATTTTTGGTGATTATTTAACACTCATTTAGTGTCGGATTAACCCAGCCTTGTGCTAAAATATCTAAGAGACTGGAAATTTGTTCTCAAGATCTTGAAAATAAATCTGGTCAAAATTTTATTTAAAAAAAAAAGTAAGTGACAAGAGTCCATTAATTCTACTTACTCCACGTAAAATGTAAAGATAAGTAGAATACATCATAGCTAACGAAGCAACTCCAAAGAGAATAAATATGAATTTTATAGATTCAACCATAAAATCAAATGCGACAGGTTTTGGATACAGAATGGAGCGCACTAATTGTCCTTTAGCCGTATTACAACCAGTTCCAACTACAACAGCTATAACCTGAAACAAAAAATATTAATGTATTCTTTTTAAATAATTTTTTGTCGCGTAGTGTCATTTTTGAACAGGTAAAGTAATATCAAACTGGAAGCTCTTTCTGCAAGCTCTGGAAGCTCTTCTTGCAGCCCATTCTTAGCACTCTTTCACTAAATGATTTTCTTCTTTCTCCCATTCATCTACTGCTCAATAGTTGTATTTATATGTGATCCCCTGGAAGCCAAACTTATATAAATCTCAGTTCAGCATTTGAGAGTGGACTGTATTTAAATAAAATTTTGAGCCTTGATTTTCATAATGTTTAATGTTCACTGTAAACGTTATGTGTTACCAATAATAGTGTGTAATGTGTATCTAGCTTTATATTCATATTAGTAGGTGTAAATTAATATATGAGTTATAAAACTACTATTTATAATCACTGCTTTTGTGATATTACCTGATGAAGTGGTGCGCACCATGAAAGTACTCGTGAGTAAAGAAAAAAGAAAAAGAACCAGTGTAAAGGTGAATATAAAAAGATTTTTAAAACTCATTATATTAATATGGATTCTGCTGTTACGACGCTAGCTAATCACTTAAATAATTATAGTAAATATAAAGTAACAAAGTCCATGACAATTCTCTTATAACTTATTAGGTTTTAATTCTGTCAGTAGAACAGAATTCTCCTTGTTCAAAAAACACATAGTATAGATACTGAAGTCATGAGAATGGCATTTGTGTATGGATGGGCTGTGAGGAAGTAAAGTGAAAATACCACAGTGCTGCCAACCTCAACAGTCAGACACTACTTGTACATTTCACTACCTTGCAGTTTCTACATACATTTTATAAGCTGTGGTTTATTCCAAGAAAATGTTTTCTTCATAAACCTCATAAGAAATAAATATGACCTATAATATTGCCCATAGCTTAATTACATGATTAGAAATGTTTGTTTTACTGTAATCACCAACTACCTTATTCCATTGGAACAAAATTTTCTATGAATGAATCGCCTTCTTCACTATCGCTGTCACCGGTGTCTTACTATCAGTTTCTCTAGAATCACCTAACCGTTTCCTTTTTTTACCAGGTGTCAAAAAAACTGTTGAAGAATAGCTTCTTCACATCTTTAATTTCCTTCTTTATTTTCAAATTGTGGAAAGAGAAACATCACAGTAGTTAGCCACTCGCTCATGGCTTTTGTTAAGAGGCAAGGAAAGGTATTTTTGTTTAGCTTTAACTTCACAGCATTTTATTACACTGCATATTAGATTTCTTTGAGCACTGTGAATAGTTTGACTACTTTTTCAGAAACTAACATTTCTGTTTACGGTAAGAAACAGTTATATTCATACAGTTAACCTACAAAAGGTTCTGCAATATACTGTATATGGTCTGGGGTATAGTATAAGTTGTTATGTTCGTTGTACTGAAATTAAAGCATTCGCGCATGTGCACTGATGATTTTCCCCCTTTACCCCTCGTTGCAAACAAGGACAAACTCGCGACTCAAGTAACTATAACATAGTAGCAGTTCATGATTATTCTAGAAATGGTCATTTATTGTAAGAAATTGTGGTAGTTATTTTTTTTTTGATTTTACGTCTGACTTTTGCAATTTCTACTAATGCAGATGGTGGAGAATGATGATATGAAATGAGTGACGAAAAAATGCCAGACCTTACATGGAATCGAACCCAGGACCCTGGGGTGGAGAGTTTTTTTTTGTTTTACGTCTGACTGTTTTGCAATTTCTACTAACGCAGATGGTGAAGAATGATGATATGAAATGAGTGATGAAAAAATGCCAGACCTTACTGGGAATCGAACCCAGGACCCTGGCGTAGAAGCCAGTTGTGCTAACCACTACACCAATGGATATTGTACGGGGTGGAGTGTGTTCAACAACGATAAAAGATTGTAATGAATGAAATCTTTTTGGAAAGTACAGAATAATATTTATTGTATTAAGGGAGTAACACACCCATTTTTAAGAATAAAAAATAATTTCATCTGAAGAAAGTACAGTAAAATCCTGATTCATCACTCCATTGATTCAATAGCACATCCATCATTATGTGTTATCATCAAAACATGACAAATATTTAGCTAAAATGTTATTGGTTACAAAAATATTTACTAAACAAATTTGTTACGATAAAGGTAAGGAGGTAGTGTAACCTCGATACAGAAACATCACTTTGCATACCTATAAAAGAAGTTCACAAGAATATGCACTATAATTTTTATTATGTACAGTACCTTATTATTTTCATAGTAACGAGTTTGAAGAACTTGAGTGCCACAATACAGAGTATGTCTCATATGCAGTGAATTAGGTTTGTAAATTTCATCTACGCAGTTAGAAGGTGGAATTTTTGTTACAGGAGCACTCTCACCTGAAATATCAGACCGTGTATCAGTAATGTTAAAAAAAATTAAATCCAAATGTAAAAATATTGACAGTTTTCACAAATCTTAACCTTTTGTTGCTTCAATTTTTGTTTCACTAATTATTCTGGTTTCCACACTTGTTTCAGTGGATCCACCATAATCCGAGTATAAAAAACAAAAATTGAGACTAATTTTATTAAAACATTTTTAGAAGTATAGCATCTTCTGAAAATGTTTTGATAAAATTAGTATCAATTTTCAGGTACTTTGTACTCTAATGTTAATGGATCCACCAAAACATGTAATTGAGAGACAGGACCGTAATAGGTCAAAGAAATCGTGAAACAACAATAAAAAATTTGTGAAAATTGGTAGTATTTTTTACATTTGTGTTAATTACAAGCTGCAGGATACATTTTCATGATTTATTCGTAAATCATGAGTAGGATATGGTTTATATGCTGTAGCATAACCTGATCCAAATCTTCATGCTGAGGCTTCCACAATTTCTTCCTGCTATTTCCCTTTATTTCTGCATCACTTCTTTCTATCCTTCCAGATGGTAGCCACAGTTAACTAGATGAGTCCTGTTTGTTGAACAACATCGATTAGTATCTACCCTTTCTCTATCGCCTGAATCAATGATAACTTTGCTTCAATGGTGAGTACTTTATGCTTTTGACCATTCACGCACTGAAAAACAACTGAGACTGTACAGTAGTGGCCAATACATCATTGTGAAAGAAGACCATGAGGCGCCTGGAAAGGATAAAGATAGGACAGGATAGAATGGATAAGAGGATGCTGATACGTACATGTTTCAGTAGATGCACTATAAACAGAGTGTACATGTTTAAGTTGAAACAAATCAATTTATTTAAAGTTTTTCAGAGAATGTTATCACTTCAAAAATTAATTCAGATTTACTTCCAATGATGTTGTCCCTTCAGTCACTTTAGAACTTAATGATAAAGTATTAGAATATACATTATGTCCCACGAAGAGGTTGCTATTTTTGAATGAATATGCCAGGCGTATTGCACACTCTAAAGTTATAATAAATAGATATGTAAAAAAAGTACCCTCGAGTTTCATTTGCTTATGATTAATCACACCAAAATGGCGAAAAGTAATTTTATTCGCATAACCATTTCAAATTGGTGATTTATTTTAATGTTACTTAAGTAATAAAATGAAAAAAATATGAAAGTGATAAATTATTTATGAAGACAATTTGTTTCATTAACCTTTATTTGAACTGATGTCGATCAATAGCTATGCACTGATAGCAACGAAACAAAAACGAGTCATAAGCGTTTTTGAAAAATTGCCGAGGTATCAACAGCAGTTCCTCTTCAATCAGCCTCATTAATTCATCATTTGTTGCAATGGTGTAAGAATAAACTTTTCCCTTCAAAAAGCTCTACAGGAAAAATGCAAACAGACAAGTTTGGTGATCTTGGAGGCCAGTCCATAAGGGCGCTGCCACGACCTATTCAACGGTTAGGAAGATTTTGGATTAAAACTGCTTTGGCCACATTAGCATAATGTGGAGGAGCTCCATCATGCTGGAAAAAAAGTCCGGCATCTCTGCCTGAGAAAGATGAGGAACTGTTTGATTAGTTAAAATTGATGCGTATCAGTCTCCAGTCATTGTCTAATGGGATATGTCATACGATAAAACACAATATAAGTGGTTTTATCCACAAGATTATTGTTCATTTTTGATATTATTTTCTTATTCCGCCATTTTTTTTTTGATTAATCATAAGCAAATGAAACTCGAGGGTACTTTTTTTTACATACCTATTTATTATAACTGTAAAGTTTCCTTTCTGTAGAGTGTGCGATATGTCCGGCATATTAATTCAAAAATAGCAACCTCTTTGTGGACACCTGGTATATGTATATGTATGTTTTTTAGAATATATAAATATATAAAATTTAAAATTAATAAACAAAATAAATTAGGTAGATTCAAATGTTACTACGGAAATGAAAAAAATTCAATGCATTATTGAATAGAAAACCTCCCAACAGAGCCTATTTTGGCTATAGGGACAAAAAATAATATTTTATGAATCTACAAAAATAATATACTTAGAATGAACAGAACTGAAAATTGATTTCTTTTTGATAAAATAACTAAATTTTCACCTCGCACTCAAATTTTAAAAAATCAAACAAAATTGTACATAATTTTACAAAGTTAGTTAATTTTACGCAAATGAATACTAATTGAAATATTTACCCGTCAATGAACTCTCATTCGCAATACAAATACCAGAAATTAAAAGTGCATCACACATCATTAAGCATCCATTTGGAGGAATTTCTATAACATCCCCAGGCACCAGACGTTCCCACAGTTCTTCACATCTTCCTATAAATTAAATTTTCTATATTAATATTAATAGATAAGATACCACAAAAACTTATCATTATACTGTTTACACAAACCTTATTTTAACCTGTTACCTGGACTTATCAATAATTATTACTGAAAATTTATCACATGGTAAAAATAATATCAGTCTTATTAAATACAACCACAAAACTTTTAGTGATTGCAAAATGCAAATGGTGACACTAGCACTCCAGGGATCAGCAAGCCCAATTATTATAAGAATTCTTAAATTTTAATCGATGATAATATTTAATAAATCTCGATTGGTTTACCTGGTCAGAACTGTAAGAAACAAAGCTAAATTTTGCTCATCGTTTGCCAAGATGATGGCATATAGTTGACATAAACTTTATCAGGAGTGAAGCGCATTAACTAGAGTACTGAATGGGCCATTTCACAGAAAAACATCATGATCTCATTCATCATACACTTTCAGGTCTTCAAACAAAATAACTGCAATGCAGGCATTAAGGAACTGGTGACTACACCAAACAATGGAGACATATTTCTGCATTACTTTTTAAACAACAAAAACCTTTTCTTTTTTTTTTTTTTTTTGTTGCGCCCTGGAGACTCCAGGAGGAGTATAGGACATGTCGGATATAACACCTGAAATACATATAAGAATCACACAATGTATCACTACTATCAAGAAAGAAATTCTTGTATGCTATAAAAAGTTTCACCAATCAAGTAATTTTTCAAATTTTTTTTTTAAGGAATTCAAATCCTCACAACATTTTAAAAATTGGGGTAATTTATTCGTGAATTTTCTCCCTGCATAAGTAGGTTTTTGTTCAAACAATTTTGTGGAGTGATTAGCCACATAATAATCATTCCTGTTTCTCGTGCTATGATTGTGAACATTGAAATTCTGCATAAAATTATTTTGCCTAACATACATAATCACCTCAAAAATGTAGAGAGAGGGAACTGTAAGCAATTTAAGCTCCTTAAATAGTGGCCTGCATGAGGTTAGCTGGTTAGCTCCCACCATACACCTAATAGCTTTCCTACCACTAAATGAAGGGCTCACAGAAAGAACAGGCTCAGTTACATTTAACAAATTTGTCAGGAAACAATTTTTGAAGTTCCCAAGTACACCATTACTCTATTTTTAATATTTTTCTTTGCATTAATAATTTAATGCCCATAATGGGCAGGTGGAGTGTTAAATTATTTGCACTCAATCTGCTGGTCCCATAGCTATAAAAAATAGTTCTATTTGTTATCACATAGTCAGCCAATTGTACGACTGAACTATTTAAGAACAGAAGAGGTAGAAGTGTAAAAGACACTAATCAGAGTTATCTCCTCTGAGAGTAATGAATTTTACTATACAGCCAAACACTGCAGTGAATGAAGTGAAGGTGTCATTTGCAGGGTGGAAAGTGAGTGCTTTTCAGAGGGCCTGGTATGCTGATAAGCATACTCTTTCAACTCAGTGAGGAAAGCAACAGTAAACCACCTTACTCCTCGTTTTTACTTGGTAAAACCTCTAGAGGTTCAAACCAGCCTTTCAGCTGTTGATCTAAACAACAACAATTAATAATTTAGCATTCGCCTATAGATATTAAAAAAATATTGGTTGATTTTAAACCAAATTAGCTCACAGACATTATAAAAATGGTAAAACTCTTCATACTACAAAAGAAACCATGGAAAAATAGGCTCAGTCCTTTGACTCAGCATGTTTTTCTGCTGTTTATTAGGTCAGAATAAATGTAGTCATGAAATTAATGGACTTTATACGTAAGTTATTTATTTTACAAAATGAGTAACCGATATCTACATACACAATACAACTTTGTTATTTTAATATTACAAATTTTTCTTACGATAACATCTACAAATTAAACATTTAATGAAAAAAGTTGAAATGCTCGATACTAATAAAGAAAAGTTTTTTTGTTTTGTTTTTGACCTCTTTTAGAAATGTTTCTGGATTTACTGAAGTGTTTTTTGGTTTTGTTTACACATTGCTATTTTGTTTTTAAGTCATGTTTAATCTTAGAATAAAATATATGTCAGCGGTGATTCAGCCTGTTCATCTGTTAAAACATATGGACTAAGTCTGTTGCTCCCCTCCAGCCTAGATTTTTAAATTGTAATTACGTTGGACATTCCTATTTTTACCAAAAACGATTAGATGATAAAATAGTTCATATAATTATCTAACAGATAGCAGCAAAACCCGATTTTACAAAAATTGTGACTGAGCCTGTTCTTCCTCCAAGCCCTTCAAATGATAAAAAAAAATTGCTTAATATAATCACAGTTTTCTTCATTATTTCATTAGAAAATTATTTTAGCAAAAGAGAATAAAAATAATTTATTTATAAATTACGATTATTCTGTCATGAATTTATGTTTTACCTGTGTCTGAGGTATGAACAACAACAATTTCTTTAGACCCACTGGAAGCAATTTGTTGTTTAAGTATAACATGTTGCTGAAACACACAAAAATTGATTATTTTTGTTGCCTCCATCCAAGAGACTCCAAAAATGGAGTACAGGAGATGTCAAGATACAAACTTATAAGTCAAAATATTAACATTATGATTTCATTATTTACCAATTTGTTTATTACATTTATATTACTACCACTAACTTACATGCTTCAATAAGCTTGTCATCTAATAATGTTTACCCAATAAAACATAATTTACTTAAGCGTTAACTTCAAAAACCCATTTATTTTTAAAACAAAAAATTATTGAGAAAAGAACTCTTGTACGTGATAAAATGTTTCATAAATCAAGTATATTTTTAGCAATTTTTAAACAAATACAATTACCACAATGCTATAAAGCTAGGCGTAATTTATTGATGTATTTTCTAGCTACATCAGTAGATTTTTGTTCAAACAATTTAGTGTTGTGACTAGGAACACAGCAATCAATTACGTTCCTTGTGTTGTGGACATTTAAATTCGGTAAAAAGGTATTTTACAGCGTATCTGATAAACTGAAAAAAGAAACCATGGCTAAGAAACCATGTTGCATGGACAAAATTTCTACAAACAATAAGATAATAAAACCAGTTTCACAATAATGAAAATACCATGTGGAAAAACAGAATGACCAAGATGAAAAAAGCTCAAGGACTGGGCTGGGCAACTTACAACAAAAAACGTTAATTTTCTATAAACACCAAAATTTGTCAATACAAAACAGTAACACTTCCAGAGACAAGATACACCTGTGAAACCCTATCCAAATAAAAATTTAAAAGGAAACATCGTTGACAAACACTAAAAGGAAAATCATCAGGAAACAAAAAAATCTGGTGTGAAACACTCACATGACTTTCTCTTACCAATATAAATAATGAAAAATATAGCTTACATTTAATTATGAGTAAACGATGTAGAATTAAAAACTTATCCTAATTTTAACCATGAATGAATGATGAGAAACGAAAATCAACCTCTGTTTGACTTAAAAATACAGAAAATCACAAATCAACGCTCTGTAGAAAAAAGGCTTGAAAATAAAGTTGTAGGTTTTTTAATTAATATTCTAAAACTTTAATTATATACACTTTTGTTGTAAAATGCGAGGTCGCAATCTTAAAAAAAATCCCATTTTTTACGACGACAGCACAGGCCCCCCAGGAATTTCAGCAGACATGGTACTTTCCCTATATTGCAATGCATAAAAATGTAGTTAACGAGGCAATTTTTAAAAAAAATTGTAGGAGCCATTATTTTAAATATTGTAAAATAGTGCAAAATTGCACAAATAAACTATTACTTCTGGATGATGAAAATGTTTGTTTAGGGTTCCCTTGTGTTACCTTACTTAAGTTTCAAGTTTCAACTTCATACAATATTCTGTTCTTGATACATTTTGTTCATTCACACACACACACACACACACACACACACACACACACACTCTCTCTCTCTCTCTCACTGAAAACATGCTTTTTTGGGTTCAGGGGGCCTGAAACATGTATTTCTGGTGAGAACACGATTTCTAAAAATCAAACAATACTTTTCTTCCCTATATATTCATGTAGGGCTACAAAAAGTAAAAGTATCAAATGAGGAGATCTGGCAAATTGTTCACAACAAAACTGTCTATTCAAAAATAAATCTTTATAATGCATCCTACAGTTTGAAATTAATTCTATTTTATTAACTGCATCAACTAGTTGACACAGTTAATAAAAAGGAAGGTTAGTGAAATTTATTATAAAAATTCATTATATAAAATAAAATTGTCTATACTGAAACAAATTCAATTATTTGCACAATGAAGAAAAAACAAATATCTTACTTCTTCCACATCACATCAGAATGGCAATAAAAGGATTTTAAAGAAATTATGGTTTAACAAGACAACGAGTGGAAAGTGGGTTATAGATACCAAACGAGATCCAGAAGAAGTTGGACAGGATGTCATGGATGCACATAACAAAGACAAAATCAACACACTCTTCAAGATACAAAAATTTCCCATAGAGATCACACACTGATATCCCATAATTTTTTTACCCTGGCATAATATCAGGATACTATCAGAAAGCAGAGATCAGAATATCTGAAAAAGTACTGGGAATCTTGCAAGAGAAGAATATTGAGCCCTCACAAAAGAATTGATCATGATGACTTAAATGGTACAAATGAGGCCAAACAAGACAAAATAAAATTAATAAATAGTAGGTTTCACTAAATAAAAACTATCTAGTTCCTGGTCACTTAGTTAAAAACCAGCACCTTAATTATTAATTTATTGCTATCACCATTACAATGCTAGTATATAAATTATTTATTTATTTTATTTACTTAGTAGAATACTAATTAACATTGAATTTAGACTATGATAATTAAAAACTGTAAACATACTTTGATTAAGGAAGTATTGTTTATTAATTACTAATCAATATTTTAAACATACTAATTAATAGAATGCAAGTAATGAAATTAAGTACTTAGTAATTTTATCAGTACACCAACAATTGTTTTTTATTCATCATCATAAGCAGTAAGTCAATAAAAGTTAATATGAATCTTAAATTACTGATAACGCATAATCAATAGACCACAGATAAAATTACTAACAAACATTGTAAGACTACTCCTAGAGCAGTCATTAATGCCATATGATACCAGTGGAATAGATAAGTTCTCAGAAGCCCTGGTATAGAAGGTCAATCCTAGTAAAGATAGTTACTTTTATACGGGTTTGAATACTAGACAGTGGTTACCGTTGTGCTTCAATGGTTGGGGTTCAATAAACCATACTCTCTCAGGAATGATCGACCTGAATCTACAAGACTATATCTCATTTACAGATCATACTGTTGCCGACCGGGGCTGACGGCACATGGCAAACCCTTACTTGTGACATTGTTGGCCCTGAAAAGGGCCATTTAATTGGTTGAGGGTCCTGAGAAGGACCATTTGGGTCTTTGTGGTGGCCCTGAAAGGGGCCATTGTTGGTAGTCGGAAGCGGCGAGCCAGCGTATAGAGAGCAGAGCCTTAAGAGTGATGGCTCAGCTACCGGGTTCAGGCCTAGCTCTACCTCAGCGGCAGTTGGGTCCCCACTGCAGGGTAACAGTGGTGGCCCCCAGAGCCCCACAGTGTTGAGTCGGCATAGGGCATTCTCTCTGGTCCCTTGCTGAATTCTATCTTCACCATGGTGCCATCAGGCACGCACGGGCTTCCGTTGGTGGCCAGGTAGGAGACGATTGACTGGTGTGGGATTGTGAGTCCGCCACCGGTAGCTTCGACCAGGGATGGTGTGTCTGGACTTGGCTGGGCTCGTCTTTCTTGTTCTTCCCAGTTCAGGAGCTGGATGGCGAGTACGACTCGCAGTTCAGTGGGAGTCGCTTAAATCCCCCACAGGCAAGTCCACTACATGGTGAATGGGAGGTACTGCTAGCTGCGTGTTGGTAGCGCTCCCCACAGCAGGCAGGTTCTGGGATCGTCTGCAGGCGCTGATAATAGTGGGGCAGTCAGCAACAATACATATCCTCATCTCATTGAGTCATGGGGTTGCTTATTGTTCTTAAATTGAACTGATTGCAAGGTACACACATTAGGGATAAAAAAAATTTGTACCAGGAAAAACAGTATCCAAGCCAGTAACCCTGACTTTTTACCCTAGCCTACCCCAACCGTACTTGACACAGTGTTGAAAGTTTTCAACACCCGTCACAGTTAAGAGTTTGTTAGTTAAATATTGTGGAGAATTCTCTTTGTGATTCAGTTTTCATTTGAACAGAATCAAAACTGCAATATTCATTGCCCGTGGTAAATAATGAAAATTTTTACAGTTACATTTTTATACACAAGAGATTAGCTTTCATTAACACACCTTATATCAGAACCTAATAGAAGCAAATACTCCTACAGGTTTGGGCAAAGGGAAATCAGTGTTCATACACCAAAATCATATAATTCTGAGCAATTATCGTTTCCAGTTTCTAACTACTTCAACCCCCGTCAGTGTCAATTTTGTGACATCAATCAATAAATTTCAAGGACAAACTTTTTACACATGATTAGCTTGAAATTGAGTTTAGTCGGATGGTTCCATGGAAATTTATGACCCTCTCCCATTGAAAACCAATAAATATTGCAAATATTGTATAGGAAAATGTATTTCTCTGGCCACACTGGTCAGAATTGTTGTAACTAATTTACAAAAAAAAAAACATACAATAGCGGTCTCATGGTTCAGTGTTAGCGTCGGCTACTGGATTTTAACAAATACTGAGACTCATGGATTCAAACTGTCCCTTAAAAAGAAATTACAGTTTCACAAACACAATACCAACTAATGTCTAGAGATGTTGATGACTTTAAACATGCATTTGTAATAAATCATAAACTCAATATATTTTACATTCACAAACACTATCAATTTTTTTGGTAATTAAAAAATTTACATCCGTCTGAAAATGATAAAGGGATGTGTATCTGAAATCTAAATTATTAAGAAGAGGAATTTTAACTATTATCATTTTGTTTAATTTGAAATGAAAATGTCAACCACGTTACCTTCTTTGTTTGTGACAGGGATGAGTATATCGATACAACAGACAAGACAATAATAAACGCTGCATAATAATGATATTCATCAAATATCCATAAAGTAACACTAAATGCTTCAAATATGTAAAATGGATTTAACGCTTCATCTATCAACAATCGCCAATAAGATTTCACATCAACATCAATTCTATTTTTTCCATGTACTTTTAACCTGAAAAAAAGCAAGTTTTATCTGTTAATATATATTCTAAGAATCAGATTCTATAAAATTGAAAAGTTAAAATAAGTTGCAGAAAAAACTGAGTTATGCTAAAATTTACAGGACTGTGAATCACGTAAAAATATATGAAGAAAACAATTTACATACTTTTGCTGCTTTTCATCCAATGGTAATCCGCCAGTCAATGTTAATATATTTGCTAATGTATTTACGCCATTGGCCAACCCCCTGATCTGTTGAAATTGTACTCGTTCTTTACACCACATAAATCTCTGCAGTTTATAAATGAAGAAACGAAGAGGTTCCAGTGATACATCACTCTCTGATTCAATTAATTCTATTATCCTGTGTAATGAATATCTACCGGACGAGTCCTGAAATAAAAAAAATATTATCACCATCAACTTAAAATTAAAATCAGCTCAATAAGTTTAAATAAACTATACTTCGAGTACACATTGCAGGTTTCATTGGTTACTCAAGGAAAACGACTAGTAACATAACACTTAATTTTTTTTCATATAGGGCCAAGTTAAGATTTCCAAGTTTCAAAATTTTACAGTCAAGACCACGTGAGGTGACTTACTTAAGACATTTTTGGAAGCTCTTTCTGCAGCCCACATTCTCAGCATTCGTTCAGTGTAGGCTTTTTTCCTTTCTTCAGTCCACCCGGTGTTCAGTTTTGGAATTTCATGGAAGCACTTAAAGTCTGTAATTACTTGTCAGAATTTGGTTTGGTTCAATAAGTTTTCTTGGTTTACTCTGGTTTTCACGATACACTTTCTGACTTCTTTGAATCATCTATCCAACACCTTTGGTCTATTGTTTAGTGTCTTAAAAATTTGTTTTGTCATTCATTCTATAGGGCCTACAGGTATCTGTAGAATTTTAATCTTCTTCTAATGAAAATAAAGGTGCCGGTCATGACAGAAAGAATATATGGATGTGCCAATGAACATGTTGCTGTAACCTCACTTTGGAAAATCATTCGACAAAGACATCACAACAATGTTGTTTAAATTTTGTTCTATGATTCCAATCACAGGTGTCATAGTATTCAGCATCAGTTACTAAATCTAACCTAAAAATGTCTGCATGTACATTAATTGGTTTTAACATAGGTAGTTGTCTAAAGTGAAAAAGATGAAAGGATTCTGTTTTACATGAGTGAAGCGATTGCACAGATCTGACAAAATTGAGCAGCAGGACGAGCACTTACGTAGTCTTTCCGAATGGGTGCAGTACTCAACTATGCTCCCATTTTCTACATGAAACATGAAAAATGTATTTATAAATTTTTCCTAGTTTAGGGTTATTTTCTATGTAAAATAACTTCAGATATTTCAGGGAGCACATAGTACGATTCGTTCATAAAAAATAAAAAAATAAATTACTGTTCTGTTTACTGTATAATCTACTGTTTTCTGTCCATAGGCAGAATTGATGTTCAAAAGATAATTTTCTTTAGTTAGTAATGAATTTCATGGTATGACTGAGGTTTATAGACTCACCATAAACTGATGAGTGGACAGAGCTCCTTCTTTAAAATTAAATAAGTATGATATAAGAAAAGATACAATAAAAAAAAAACAATTAAACCAACACATTTTTGAACAAAAATAAAATACTTACTCTGATTAATAATATTTGCGCATTTTCCAGTGTGCATTTTTTCCAGAAATAATGAACTTCGAACTGAGGGTACCATCTCAAAAATAGATAAGGAATTCCAATGAGCAATCCACAAACACAGTACAAAAAAAAATTTGTACTTCCAATTTCTTTCATATCCAGTGCATGTAATACTACAGTCGTCATCCAAATCTATATTTTGAACACAATGGGCAGTAATATCTTCGTAGCCACGTCTGCGCACACCTTGAAAAGAGAGGTTTCTGTTAAGTTTTTCAAGTAGTATGTAAAACAGTAATAAAAGAACAGAGAAATTTTCTTGAGTTCCCCACAGTCTCCTGGAGCCCAGGTTTTCAGGACGTCCAGTCGTCAATTTTTTACCCCTTTAAAAATCATGTGTTTTTTTATATTCCTTGGTTGTTATTTAACGTTCTATTTACTTCATTTTTGTCTAGGTGTGTGAATAACAATTTCTTATCATAAATCTGTATGAAATTTATAAAATTCATTTGTTGTTGTTTAGGACAGCAGCCGAAAGGCTAGTTTGAACCTTATAGAGGTTTTACTAAGTAAAAACGAGGAGTGAGGTGCTTTACTATTGCCTTCCTCACTGAGTTAAAATGTATGCTTATCAGCATGCAAGGCCCTCTAAAAGGCACCGACTTTCCACCCTGTAAATGACAACGTCACTTCATTCACCATAGGGTCTGGCTGTATAGTGAAATTCATTACTCTCAGAGGCGATAACTCTGACTAATGTCTTTTATAACTCTACCTCTTCTGTTTTAAAATAGTCCAGTCACATAAAATTGGGCTGACCATGTGATAAGAAACCAGAACTATTTTTTTACAGCCCTAGAACCAGCAGATCGAGTGCAAATAACTAAACTCTTCACCAAACTGTTACGAGCAAAAATTTATTTAGCCTATCTATTTACAATATTGTTTTAATATATTTTAATGAAATATACAATTTCTGTTCAAGATAATTTTATTTTTCTAGGATTGTTTTCAAATGTAATTTTTTTTTTTATTTCTTTATTGTTATATCCATTTTTAAAGCTATGAATTTTATTTATTTTTTCTAACAGTTTTTCATCTTCTGTATAGTTAAATGGCTCAATATATTCATACTGTAATAAGCTGCCATTTTACAAGAATATGGTAAGTGAGTATTTAATAATACTAGTGATGGGTGATTTATACTTTAACGAAAAAAATTAATAATTTTTTTGTGTTTTTTTTTATTAACTGCAAGTCCATAAAATTTAATTTATTGTTGTTTTCAATTTCTATTACATATGACATATTTTACGATTAAAAGAATACAACTTATGTAATATAATAAGGTGTTTGTTTTTATATATTGTACCTACTTTTTTCAATATTACCAATATATAATCTACATATCTGTGCCATAATTGACATTATATGTATATGTTGTATTTTTTAAACTTTAAAAGCTTCCTTAAGAATTTTCATAAATTATGTGGTTTATTTCATTTACAAGCCTGATTTATTCCATAAAGTATGTACTGTATAGTTTCCACTTATCTTCGGAACGGATGTAAACAAACGCTCTGCATTGGTATAAGCTGTATGCGTTATTAACGTAATTGACTCACTACTATAGTTGATTTCACGTTCAGAATGCAGTATGGAAAGTCCATAACCAATGTATTTCATATGGGAGTTTCAGCTCTACTACACTAAGTAAAAATATCGACCCCACGCCACAACACATTCATTTACAAACTCCTATTGAAAAACATAATATGAAAACATACTTAATATTTTTATCATTTGAAAGATTAGGTACAGACAATTATTATAGTAACGGAGTTGTTTATCAAATTTATTGTCTTTTGTAATTATTTTAAAAGTAAAGAATAGTTATCGTTTAAATCTTGTTTGAATAACAGTCGCTAGAAAATAAATCTCGGAAAGGTCTAAAAATTGTAATAAAACTCCCCTGGTCCGACAGTGAGGGTGACAAAGAGAGAGACGTCATACCCCTTTCTCTTATATGTACCTACAGTCTCTTGTATGATTTTTGTTTTTTTTTTAACCTCTGACTGTTATGCAATTACTGCTAATGCAGATGGTGAAGGATTAAATGATTTTTTGTAACGTATGAAAATATGCCGTGCCTGAATGGGATTTGAACCCAAGACCGCATGATGAGAGGCGAGCACGAAGAAAGTTCCCATGCCGAAAAAAAGTTCTCTTGTATGAATATCAGAGTATAATAAAACCATTTAAAGCGTGATAATATACGATTCATAAGGAAGCGAAAGTATTTTTTTAAGAATTCTTTGATTAAAAATGAGCTTGTTAGAGCGTGGTAAGCGAAACTCTAAATATTTTTGCCCGTGACCTTCGGATAGAGTTGGTGGAGAAGAGTTATTGTATTGGCTGTGCCTGATGTTTCCCATATGCCTGATACCACAACGGTTTCTCATAAGAGCTGTACTGCATTCTGAACGTGAAGTAGAGTTTAGTGCCTGGCCATGCAATACACGTTATTAGGCAAAATAATTTTATGCAGAATTTCAATGTTCACAATCATAACACGAGAAACAGGAATGATTATTATGTGGCTAATCACTCCACAAAATTGTTTGAACAAAAACCTACTTATGCAGGGAGAAAATTCATGAATAAATTACCCCAATCTTTAAAGTGTTGTGAGGATTTGAATTCCTTTAAAAAAATCTGAAAAATTACTTGATCGGTGAAACTTTTTATAGCGTACAAGAATTTCTTTCTTGATAGTAGTGATACATTGTGTGATTCTTATATGTATTTCAGGTGTTATATCTGACGACATGCCCTATACTCCTCCAGGAGTCTCCAGGGCGCAAAAAAACAAAAATAAAAAAACGTACCAGTCATGCTAGTCTCATTCATTCAAAAGTATGCATAAGTGATTTGTTTACACCAGTACCAATGTTATGTGGAATCAACTATAAAGACAGCAGCTTAGTAGAGAACACAACACTATAAAGTAGTATTACAACTATCATATATGGTGCTTTAGAATAGGATTCTCCCTTCAATTTCAAGTAAATTGGCCAAAGTACACCTTAATTATTATTTTTGAAACTAGTGGCTACTGTTCAAACTCTAAACCTTGATTTGCGGGGATGAGGATAAATTTTTACTTTCTCTTGCCTATATGAATATGTAAAGGTAAGAATAGTTTTCATGTCGATTTTTCATTGGATATACATGTTTTCAGGTCCCCTGAACATAAAAAACATGTTTTATGCAATTGGTGTGTGTGAACAGAATATCTTAAGAACGGAACATCGTACGAAGTAGAAACTTGAAACTTTAGTAAGATACCATTAGAGGACCCAACACGAACATTTTCATCAAAATTGGTCAACCAGAAGTAGTGGTTTATTAGTGTCATTTTCACTTTTTTGCAATTTTTTTAAAAAATCGTCTCATTTACTAGATTTTTTATACTCTACAAGATAGGGTAAGCACCATGTCTGCTTAAATTCTTGGGAAGGCTGTTCTCTCGTAGAAAAATATGGTATTTTTACGATTGCGGCCTTAATATGCATTTTAGCACAAAAGTGTATAATAAAAGTTGTAGACAATTTAAAAATCTACAACTTTTACTTTAAACATTTCTTTGTATAACGCATAGTTTAGGAGTACTTAGTGATTTTCTGATTTCTCATGAAAATTTGTCAAAAAATGGTTTTAAAATTTTGGCCTTAGTATGCATTTTACGACAAAAAGTATATAATAAAATTTATAGGAAATTAAAAGATCTACAACTTTTATTTTAAGCATTTTTCTCTACAGAGTCTAGTTTAACGTGAAAGAGTGATTTTTCGTATTATTAAGCCAAACTGAGGTAGATTTTCAGTTTGCATCATTTACTCATGACTAAAATGAGGTCATGTTTTTCGAGATTAAGTAATTTTTTTGTTTATTTCTAATGTTTTATTACTATTTATTATTATTATTATTTTAGTTTTATTATTATTATTATTATTTAATGTTTTATTAGGTTATATTGATCATTATTTGCATTGGAAAGAGAAAGTTTGTGTGTGTTTCACACCAGATTTTTATTCACAATTTAATAAAAAGAATAGCTGTTTTTCAACCACAGAAACGTTTTACATTAATTTTCAACACAAAATATTTTTTAAAGGTAGACTCTTCCTATAAGTATAGTTTGGAAATTAATTAGGAAAATAACAAAATGTTGATGCAGGAAAGATATGAGTAGGGAAGACATGGGTATGGAATAACAATGGATGGAAGGGTGCTGTATGAAATTAAGGAGTTTGCTGATTTGAGGGCTGTTTTCTCAGCAGACAGAAAATTAGAAAAAATGTTAAGTAAAAGTTCTTCATTCAAAAATAAATCCCTATAATGCATCCTGCAGCTTGAAATATATAATATTTTATATAATAAATTTCACTAACTTTTTTTAAGCTGCCTTTATTTTTTATTAATCACACGTATTTCGGTGGATCCACCATCAGAGTGTATTATACCGTTTGAAACTGAATTTTTTTAAAATTTATAGTATAAAAGTTTTATACAAATGACTGAAAATGTAACATCTTCTATAAATTTTAAAATTTTTACTTTCTCTTGCCTATATGAATATATAGGAAGGAAAGTATTGTTTTCATGTCGATTTTTCGAAATCGAGTTTTCACCGGATCTATACGTTTTCAGACCCCCTGAACCCAAAAAACATGTTTTTAGCGATTGGTCTGTGTGTGTGTCTGTGTGTGTGTGTCTGTGTGTGTGTGTGTGTGTGTGTGTGTGTGTCTGTGTGTGAACAGAATATCTCAAGAACGAAACATCGTACGAACTTGAAACTTGAGTTACATACTACTACCGGACGCGACACGAACATTTTCATCAAAATCGGTCAACCGGAAGTAGTAGTTTATTCGTATAATTTTTCAGTTTTTTGCGATTTTCTCAAAAACTGGTCCTACGATTTTTTTTAAAATCGCCTATTTTACTCAATTTTTTATTCTCTACAAGATAGTGTAGGCGCCATGTTTGCTGAAATTCTCGGTGAGGCTGTTATCATGTAAAAACGTTGTTTTTTTAAGATTACGGCTTTAATATAAATTTTAGCGCAAAAACTTATATAATAAAAGTTGTAGAGAATTTAAAAACCTACAACTTTTATTTCAAACATTTTTTTGTATGACGCTTAGTTTAGCAGTAATTAGCGATTTTCTGATTTTTTCTCACGAAAACGTGAGAAAAATCGATTTTTTTAACATTTCGGCCTTAGTATGCATTTTACGACAAAAGTGTATATAATTAAATTTATAGAAAATTAAAAGATCTACAACTTTTATTTAAAGCATTTTTCTCTACAGAGCCTAGTTTAGAGAGAAAGAGTGATTTTCCGTATTTCTAAGCCAAACTGAGGTTGATTTTCATTTTGCGTCTTTCACTCATGATTAAAATTAGGTTATGTTTGTTGAGGTTAGTTTTTTGTTTATTTCTTATGTTTTATTACTAATGTTGGGTTTATTGTTAATTATTTGCACTGGCAAGAGAAAGTTGTGTGAGTGTTTCACACCAGATTTTTTAGTTTCAAATGGTATAATATACTCTGATGATGGTGGATCCACCGAAACACGTGTAAGTGATTAATATAAAATAAAGGCAGCTTAAAAAAGGTTAGTGAAATTTATTGTATAAAATAGCATTAAATATAAGTGTAGGGAAAGCAAGCGGTTTTGTTACATCCATTTGAAACATTGACTGCTCTTTTTTTACTTTTGGCTGTCGATTTAGATTTACTAATTTACATTTTTGATTTTATTCTACATTCCAGCTGATTGTAATTTAAATTAAAACTCATGTTAAAAAATTTGGTAGAAATAAGTTCAAGAAGAGTATGGCACGAAAAACAAGAAGAGATAGCGTGATAAATTCAGTAATTAAGGAACAATTTAAGATGAACAGCCTGAAAAAAGATTTGGGCAGACAAAGCTATGATGGTTTGGATATATCATTAGATTGAAGGATACGTTTGACTGTTTTGCACAATATGGCTAATGCAGATGAAGAAGGGTGATAAATGAAAAAATTCCAGACCTGTCTTGGAATCAAACCTGGGCAGAGAAACCAGTTGCATTGAAGACTAAAAATGGGTTTTTCTGCAGGGAGTCTCCTGGATAGATATTTGGTAAGATCATTGAGGATGAATTTTAGAAGTTGGCAAACAGATAAGAAGTAATATTTTTCTATCTAGTATGGGATGCACTGGTAAATCCTTCATTCCTAAATTTACTAAATAAAACCTATGGACAACAAATGAAATGGGAATGTAAACACCTGAGATAGTTCTATTTAAGAGATATTTAATCATGCATACAAAGTTTATTTTAAAGTAACAAAAGTGGGAGAGATGGCTCCATCCGATTTTAGAACTATGGTTGTAAACCATAAAAGTCTCCTCGTCAGTTTAGCAGAGTAGATGCTGCACCTATCCAAGGCCACTAGTGGAGGGCACATCTCAAAATCTGGACCTCACCGACTATCTCCGGCAGAAGCTTTTAGCCCTTCTGATCACTCCAAACTCTTTTCAGTACAGAAGAATGAGGATTACTCCTAAATTTATTTATGAGAAGATTTTACCATCAGAACACTGAATCACCTCATTTAGACTATTTTGTGACTTATACTATTTTTCTTTGGCACCCTGGATTTATTAACAAACTAGCTAAAGTACTTGTTCTTTGAATGGTTTTCTGTGGACGGTCTGTTGATGTACCGAGTTCAATCCCTGTCAGGTCTGATATTCTTTAATCTTTCATTGTTGTCTACTCGTACCTCCTTTCGACGTCAGCATTATTATTAATGAAAAAAAACAAAATAGTTGAACATAAAATAAAAGCGAGAGCTTGGTATTTTTAAATTAAGATATACAGCGGTTTATTATTTTCATAATAAATGAAAGGCAAATCACAATAGGAACACCACAATGGTTAACTAATGCACTATTAAAAATACTGGTTCATTTCTGACAATATGACCGAGAATGGGTGTACAGGGTACTGGTGGAATGGGTAGGTAACTGACTGAATGAATACGGTTTTTACCGGCACGTAGGCCTATATTTATTGCGTATGTTAATATTTTAAAAATATTGATCTGTTTGTTTTTCTTCATTGGTAATATCTCCGTTATTACGCATAAAATTGAAAAACTTTACATAATCAAACTTATTTGTCTTCAAACGTTTCGTAATTTCAATTATAAAACATTATTTGATACATTGACTTTTAATGGAGATATTTGTAGTATTTTTTTCACCCCTCCCTTTCACTCCCCCATCCCTTTGTGATATTAAAAAATTGTAGCCTATTTTCATTTCAATTACGGGTTCGAATCTTATTCAGGCACGGCATATTTTCATACGTTACAAAAAATCATTTCATCCTTCACCGTCTGCATTAGCAGTAATTGCAGAACAGTCGGATGTTAAACAAAAAAATCTGGTGTGAAACACTCACACAACTTTCTCTTGCCAATGCAAATAATTTACAATATAATTTAACATTAGTAATAAAATATTAGAAATAAACAAAAAACTAACCTCAATAAACATAACCTTATTTTAATCATGAGTGAAAGACGCAAAATGAAAATCAACCTCAGTCTGGCTTAAAAATACGGAAAATCACTATTTCACGCTAAACTAGGCTCTGTAGAGAAAAATACGTTAAATAAAAGTTGTAGATCTTTAAATTTCCTATAAATTTGGTTATATACATCTTTGTCGTAAAATGCATACTAAGGCCAAAATCTTAAAAAAATCGATTTTTCACACGTTTTCGTGAGAAAAAAAACCGAAAATCGCAAATTACCGCTAAACTAAGCGTTATACAAAAAAATGTTTGAAATAAAAGTTGTAGGTTTTTAAATTCTCTACAACTTTTATTATATAAGTTTTTGCGCTAAAATTTATATTAAAGCCGTAATCTTAACAAAACAACGTTTTTACGTGAAAACAGCCTCACCGAGAATTTCAGCAAACATGGCGCCTACACTATCTTGTAGAGAATAAAAAATCGAGTAAAATAGGCGATTTTAAAAAAAATCGTAGAACCAGTTTTTGAGAAAATCGCAAAAAACTGAAAAATTATACGAATAAGCTACTACTTCCGGTTGACCGATTTTGATGAAAATGTTCGTGTCGCGTCCGGTAGTGGTATGTAACTTAAGTTTCAAGTTCGTACGATGTTCCGTTCTTGAGATATTCTGTTCACACACACACACACACACACACACACACACACACACACACACACACACACACACACACACACACACACACACACACGCACACACACACACACACACACAGACCAATCGCTAAAAACATGTTTTTTGGGTTCAGGGGGTCTGAAAACGTATAGATCCGGTGAAAACTCGATTTCGAAAAATCGACATGAAAACAATACTTTCCTTCCTATATATTCATATAGGCAAGAGAAAGTAAAAAATCCACAACCTAAATACCAAAATTCAATGAATTTGGTTCAGCGGTTCTTGCCTGATGCCGTAACATACAAACAGACAAATAGATAAACAGACAAAAATTCAGCTTAACTTATTTCCGGTCTTTACTTGATAGATCTGGTGTAGAAATAAAATTTGGGGCATTTTGAAAAATTGTACAGACATAATCACTATTTTATGTATTTACATAGATGTAATTTATACTCAAACACAAAAAATGTAATTAAACAATATTTTTTATCTGTTCATAAACTACCCAAGTTAATTAAACATTTTAAAATACTGTATCTGAATTTATAATCTCAATGAATTTAAATATATCCAAAGTATTTAAAAATGAAAAATTAATTTTTTAATTGAATTATCAATTTAAATAAATCTAAAAAATACAAATATTTTATAATCTAACTAAAATGATTCTAAATTCAATAGCAACAGGAGAGAAATTCAATTACTCAGCGATTATCTTTCATAAGGTTAAAGGGGGTCATCACTGTCATAACAAATCAAACACACAATAATAATAAAAGCAATAAATTATGTGGCCTCATATATAGAAAGAGGCCTTTCAGGTTTTAGGCAAATTAAAAAAACAATGAATTATTTCAATAAAAATCTTGCGCAAGGTGCCACAAGTTAAATTTAATATTAGTAAAATAAAATATTTAATAATATTGAGAGTACATAACTCAAAATAAATAATTATGATACACAAGAAAGTTAAAAATCTGGTGTGAAACACTCACACAACTTTCTCTTGCCAATACAAATAATTATCAATAAACCTAATATTACTAATAAACAATAAACTAACCTTAATAAACATAAACTAATTTTAATCATGAGTGAAAGACGCAAAATGAAAATCAACCCCAGTTTGGCTTAAAAATACGGAAAATCACTCTTTCGCGCTAAACTAGACTCTGTAGAGAAAAATACTCTAAATAAAAGTTGTAGATTTTTTAATTTCCTATAAATGTAATTATATACACTTTTGTCGTAAAATGCATACTAAGGCCGAAATCTTCAATGAATAAATTTTTCGCACGTTTTTGTGAGAAAAAAAACAGAAAATTGCTAATTACCGCTAAACTAAGCGTTATACAAAACAATGTTTGAAATAAAAGTTGTAGGATTTTAAATTTTCTACATTTTTTATTATATAAATTTTGCGCTAAAATGCATATTAAAGCCATAATCTTAGAAAAACAATTTTTTTACGTAAAAACACCCTCACCAAGAATTTCAGCAAACATGGCGCCTATCCTATCTTGTAGAGCATAAAATTTTTTGTAAACCAGGTGATTTTTAAAAAAAAATCGTAGGACCAGTTTTTGAAAAAATCGCAAAAAAGTGAAAAATTACATGAATATAGCCTATGTTACTGAGGAAGCTCTAAGCTTCCAACAGAGGTGGATTTTTTGAAATTGGTTGGGCAGTTTCTGAGATTACCTCGTACAAACAAACAAACAAATGCCTTTCCTTTATAATACTAGTGTTGTTATAAAGAGGGTACATTTCATCATCTTTAGACAGGAAATGTCCTTGTTTTCAAATAAAAGAGAAACTTTTAAATAAATTACTCGCTTTAACACATTGACAACAACAGTGATAGTGGTATAAAATCACTCAGATACCTAATGAGCTAACACTTAGAAGTCCTTCAGTAGTGATTATTTATTGTATACATGCTCCTTGACCGAAAAAAAAAAACATAAAAGATGCACAACAATATGAAGGCCATACAGATTGTTTTATTTATTGACAGTAAATATTTTGTACACCATGAATATGCTCCTCAGGGTCAAACTGTTACTAAGAGATACTACCAAGAAGTCCCACTAAGAGATACTACCAAGAAGTCCTCATAATCCCTTATAAAGTAAGCTACAAAATTTGTGGACAACAAGGACATAGCAGTTTCATCATGACAACATTCCTGCTCATTTGTCATAAATTATCGAAAACTTTTTGCCAAAACACTGTTCCAGTGGTCTGGCAGCCACCATATTACCAGATAAAGCACCATGTGACTTCTGGCTCTTCTCCAAACTCCAAATGCCTTTAAAACGAGAACGATTCGAGTCTAGAGAATTTATAATGGAAAATGCAACAAATGCCTAATCAGCATACGTAAAGAAGCTTTCCAGAAATATTACCTACAGCGACAGCACTGGTGGGACAAGTGGCCAAAGTCTGAGGGAGACTACTTTGAAGAGGACTAAGGTACGTTTTTGAATACAGTATAATCCACTTAATACGATTTTCATGCATCAAACAAAAATTAGCATCTTAGGCAGAAAATTGTCTTAGCCGAGAAGCGGCCTGTTATATATTTTTTTGTTTTACGTCTGACTTTTTTGAAATTGCTGCTAATGCAGACGGTGAAAAGGGTAATACATGAAAATAAGTGATGAAAAAATCCCAGACCTGACCGGGAATCGAACCTGGAACCCCGGTGTAGAAGCCAGTTGCATAAAAGTTATAAGTACTATGTAAATAAACGTAAAGATTTGTATCTTTTTGAACATCACATTTAATTAAAAAAAAAAAAAAAAAAAAAAAAATAGCACCAGTTATACATATGTACATAAATACAGTAACTAATAACAAAATTTCCATTACTTATTTTTAAAATGGTCATCAATTTTGAGCACGTATCAGGTGGGATTGAATGCGTATTAAGTGGAAACATATACATGCGTTTTACCTTATTAATCAAGGGACTTCTCGAAAACTGCGTTTTAAGCAGAAAATCGTTTTAGCTGTGAGCGTATTTAACAGATACTACTACTGTATTTATAAAAATTAATTGTTTATTTGAAAGAGTCGGATTATACTTTTACAACAAACCTTGTACATTATATTTGGAATTTATCTTTGAACAGTCATTTGCGCATGGTCTTTTCCTTGTTTAGCAGCTATTTTATAACAAAATGTGTATCTTTTTCTAAATAATCTAAGTACTTTATTAATTTAGTATAGATGCAAGTAGAGCAACTGTCCAGGATTTACTACCCGAACTTTTCCTAATTTTTCCACTAGGTGCAAGCTGAGAATTCATAGTGTCTAGAAAATTGATGAAAAATTACACAAAGTCCTTTCAAAGTACTTGTACGTATTGGAATTGTATACATTGTAAAAGATTAATTAATAGATCGTTTACATATATCGTCCCTCCAATGGTAAACTCGCGAATGTGCAAATTTTGCGAATATGAGTTTGTTAGTGCATGCTGATGTGTACAACCCAACGCAAGTTGTAGTAAACTCGTGAATATGTATTTTGTTCGGTTAGGGAGATACAGCCTTCGTAAAGTTACGAAAATACACAAGGTGTGTTAAAGAAGAAAGCATTGAATTTGTTTTTTGCTCCCCTGTAAAACTGAGAATTTGAACATTCGCGAGTTTACCATTGGATGGATGATATATGCACATGTTCTCAGCACAATATACCAAACTACATTTACTAACACACACACACACAGAAAAATAAATTAAACTATACCATGGTTTAGTTTGTCTTATTAACCATAGCATTGACAACAGTTAAAACAGACAAACTAAAAAAATAGAAAAAAATACACTAAAACAAAAGAGAAACGCATGATGGAATGAATCCACACCATAGGCTACTTAAGGCACTAACTACATTAGTTTTCACATTTTATCAAGATTAATTTTACAGTATAGACACACAATTGTAGAAAAATTTTATTAAAGATTAAACTTTAACAATTATGCGTAGTTGTATTGATAGCCGCTGATGTGGACAATCCAGTGAGAAAAACTAGCATGAAAAATATAAACTTTAATGGTATTCTGCCTATAACTATACATTAACTGTTAAATTTTAATCTTTCATAAATTGTTAAAAAGCAACAATGTCTATATTATAAATATAATTTTGAAAAAATAAAATACACTAACCAAAAATTTGTAAAATAATTGTTTTTTAAATTATAGAAAATTACTTGAGTTGCAGAATAAAATGGCAAAAGCACAAAGTTAAAATTTTTTTTAAAATACCGGGTGGCCCATATATCAGTTTTCGCATGAAATAGGTTATTTTGTATCAATAAGTTTGTAACATTGTTACGTTAGCAGCAACCAGGTATAACATTAATTGTTGTCCGTTGTAGTGAGGTGAGTCTCTAAGCCATATCGTCCATCTTTACTCCAAGTTCTTTATGAAGGTGATCCCGATAGGTGATTAGAATTTAGTGAAACAGTCGCTATTCGTACAAAAGCCGATCCAAATTTCTTGCGATCAATTTTTTGGTGTGTTGAGGCATGTTTCAAACTCAATGAACAAGTTAATTGGCGTAACTGTGTGTACTCGTTGGATGCAAATACGCTTAAGTTAATCTAAGAGCTTAATGTGCCTGGTGTTATGATATGGGGAGAAATTTCAAGTACTGCATCGATATGCTTCTTTTTTTTTAAGGAAAATGTTAACTTGGAAAGTTACTAACAGGTGCTGCAGGAACTAGTCTTTCCGAAATTTGAAAACAATCCTGTTTACAATTTTCAATCGCACATCTGGGAACAAGATGGAGCCCTAGCATATTTCGGTATCAAAGTTCAAGAGCTTTTGAATTCCAAATTTAACGAATGGATTTGTTGCCGTGGAACAATTGATTGTCCTGTGTGCTTGCCAGACTTAACCCCATGTGATTTTCACTGTTGGGTATTATAAAGGATTGGTGTTTACTTCAAACCCACAAAACCTAGCCGAACTAAAAAGCATAATAGAAAATGCATTTGACACAGTCAATGAAGATAAATTGTTATAGTTGAAAATTTGTAAATCAGTTTTAAGTCATATTATCAAGTGTATAAACACTAATGGTGGACATTTTGAACAACCGCTATAACAAAGGTATTATGTAAGTACAGTTCAAATAATAAATCTGTTTTCTTTCCTGTAGGTTTCTGATTCCGTTAACTTGTAACGCCTTCCTTATTACTTGTTTCGTACACAGGAAAACTGACACATGGGCCACCCGGTACATTTCACACAAACAAAGGGCACAAAAGTGAACTGACCTTCCTTGTAGACAGAATATAGCAGATAACAGAATTAAGAGTCGGAGCACAGTAGGCCTAATTACTGTGCTCCACATATTGTGTTGGACCTCGACCACAGATAAAAACTGCTTTGTACTGAATGTAGTAATTGGAGATCAGGTGTCAATTAAAAATACCTGAACAGCTTGTTTTTAAGATCAAACCAGTTCTCAGATATTATCAGCTGAGTATAGACAATAGGTACGGCTTATACTTATGGTGACATGAGTTTTCAATGACTCAATCTGTGTTGGTTGAAATTGCGACCTTAACAAATATGGTAGATGCAGAAAAATTGAGATGTGGAGTTACAGAGGCAAGTTAAAGATTTCTTGGCATCATCAAACATTTCAAACATTTCTTGGCATGTATCATGACATCAAAAAGGCTGTGTAGCCAAAACTGAACACTCATGGAAATTGTTGACATGGTCAAGTGGACATGATTTACTGAATATTTTTCAAAGTAAAGAGAAAGGTTTTAGAGGATCTAGTTTCAATAATTCTTGACTAACAAATGAAATGTGATGATTCAGTACATAAACTATGTCTATTTTATACTAATGCTAAGATTGAAAACCGCAGATGGATCACTAACAGGTAAGAGATAGACACGAAGAGAAGAACAGGTACCTTCAGAAACTCTTCTTTGAGTACCTTCAACTCACTTTCCTTAACTCCAATAATAAGAAAACCCATTTTAGACAGGCAAATCTGATTCTTCCAGTGAAAATATAAGGGCTTATTAAAAAATAAAAATAAATATAAATAAATTCAACCATAACAGACTAGATATTATATCTATCATAACTGAATTTTTTAAACCTATGTGGATATTATATCAACACAAATCTAGCCCTTTACGAGGAAAATCAAAAAAAGAACTCAGAACTTACTAAAATTAACAATGTAAATTGATTCTTTATGTATGGTTATTTAAATTATAATATACACCATACTCCAACAAAAAAAAATACAGGTAAAATAACAATAAGTAACATTGAATCGCTAAGAAAATTAATATTAACGTATTGAAATACTCACGAATAATATTTAAGAGCAAATCCATAATGCATTTCCAGTTCACAGTAATTTAAATACGACCGTTGGAACCTTTGAATTATTTACTAAGTTACAACGATAAGAAAGTTACCCCTCCACTCAATAACTTGACACCCTGCATTAATGTCCTCTATTACGAACGGTCATTCATTAACTAACTGAAACAACGAAGACTGGTGAGGTTGTCTTCTAACTATTAACTTGGTGCACTGGATTACTTAAACGAAACCTTCACCGCGCCGTTATCAGCCAACATAACCTACTCACGGATCAGGATGGCACGCCGATTTTTATCAGTAAAGCAAAAAAAGTTTACAGTAGTAACTTCTTCAATTCATAGAAAGCGCCCTAATACACTTTTTTACTTTTTATTCGGTTTTTTTTATTTATATAATCTAATGGTCACCAATTTGGTTGAAAAAGCTTTGATACAGTCTAACGAAACGTAGTATTATTCCTTATAGAACAGTTTTTGTATACGTAACATAAATCGTACCCGCTTTCTACATCACGGTATGGTGTTTTTGTGTTTGAATCGAACATGGATGATTATTTTATAATAATCTTCTTTACCAAAATGGAATTTCTCGACAATACTGATAGCTAAGTTGGTACGAAGTAACTTTTTCTAGAGGATATCAGACATCTCATTCTTAACAAAGAAAGAGACGGAAATATATAACGTTAAGCTGCCCATGAGAACAGCATATTTTTAATTTGGAAGTTATGTCTCGTTAGGTTATGCAATGTACAAACCAACAATAGCTATTTCGACAGCTGATCTACTAGATACATCTTAGGTAGATTGGCGTCGACCAGAAGAAAAACATTATAAAAATTCCGGAGGATTAGAAAACTTGATACAATTTATAAACTTGTATTTCAGTTCGTTTACAATTGAATTCGTAGATTTTGCTCTACAGAACGACTAAAAGCAGGATCACGTGGGGGTTCCTTCCAAAAATTACGTTTTTGGCTTTTTGGAACATGATAAACTGAGATATAAGTATTGATTTGTTTTACAATTATTACAGAGAACATAAAAATGAGAAAATACACAAAAATATTTGTACTATAGTTCATCCCACAGAACCGTGCAGCATATATAAACATACTACGGGTTGACAGACAGTAAAATGAAAGCACAATCATGTTTCACTCTAGCTACATCTTTAGTCAAACCAACCGACGACAGATTGGATGTTTTATAATAGGCATACTGGATGGATTCTTTCTACTGGTACTGTCATATTTTGTATTTAGTATATGTTTCAATCAGTGTATAGCAAGTTTCATCTGATTACCAAAGAACATTTTTTGTACTTCGAATGGATCGCGCTAAGTTCAATCACAATTTTAATACATTTTACGTTTTGACGTGCTGCACGGTTCCATGGGATACAGCATAATACTGTATTTCGAAGAATCTAGTGTAGCAGTATTTACAGATAACGCGAAAGCTATCCATGGCTGACAATTTCAGTTCTTGTAGGAAAGGAAGTAAATCAGAATCAAAACTTACTAATCTACTTTGGCAGATTTTTGTTAAAAGAAAAACTGAGGTGTATTAAACGGAGGTGTCTTAAGATATGGTTCTTTTGGTACGTTTAACATTTCGAGTCCACGAGGAGATTTCATTGCAATGGGGATAAAGGCATCACGGCAAGGCCTGCCTTATTGCTCATGGAACAAAATAACAAGAATATTTTGGCTTCTGAAAATTAATTGACGGTTTTTCTATATTTACACCTATTATAACGTCACAATTTTTTACGTTTGTATTAAAGTAATAGACGGCTTACCCATTTTTCATTGCAGCGCAGCACAGTGACGTAGTCCGTAACGTAATGTAATCGAAGAGCTGATGTCACTAACATGTATATGTGAACTCTTTGTGGTAAGATCATCGGTAGGTTACGTCTGTGCTACTGCTTCACTCTCTTGTGTAGCTAGCCTGCAATTTCTAGTCTTGCAGTCACAGCAGGTGACAATGTAAAATTGTTTATCAGTATGCAAAAACCAGTCAACAATTGATTAATGTACATTTCTGGAATTAGTTTGTGTTCTGTGATATTTCGTATTACAATTCTGTGATATTTTATTTCGAGTAATAGAGCAGCAAGTTGAATGGAAGTGATTGTTATGATTAACGTGTCTAATATTTTGAGTCTTTTATGGTTTTTAAGTGTACCACTTTAATTAGCGTCTAAGTTAATTAACAAGTACATAATGGGAAATCATCACAGTCATGATTGCTCTCCTCGTAACGGAATTTCAAGAAATAATTCTGGCGAACTTCAAGAAAAAGCTCAAACAAGTCAACCAGTAGAAAAGTTGGCAAAGGTATGTAGGCCTAATAATTTTTAATTTCTTTAATATTATCTGGTATATTTTATAGATTGAGGGTTGACAGTTCTAATAAATAAGTTTTAAATACTTTAATATAATTTTTCAATAGCTGACGACACAATAAGTGCACTTATTTATATTTTTAAAATGATTATCCAACTGTTATAACTTTAATAAAAATACTTTTCAAATTGAGACCTAATTTCGTGTATGTCACAACGAAGTTGATTTTTAGTTTTCCTTTGTTTATCGGATGCTTTTGTAATTTACTAATATGTTGGTTACTGGAATGTTTGTTCTAAAAATTTTCTAACCTGTAGTAACGTAACATTAGCAAGTTGATGAGGTTAGGTGTATCTTTTAAACGAGATAAATCTTGTAAGAAAGACAAAGAAAACATTCCCAATATAGATTCTATTGTTTAATGAAATACGTGGAGGTAGATTGCTCTGATTACTGTGTTCACAGATTAATTAACTGACCAAAGTAAATTTTATGATACAAGAGTTGAATGAACAAGGAAGTTATGCTCCCTGCTGTTCTAAATACTGTATTTTTTCATGTTTTTTTAGCTTAGTATTGTCATTTACTTTTCTTTAATAGTATAATACACTTACTCTTTTTCCCTGTTTTTACACGTGATTAATCGAGCCAAATATTGTGTATATTCTTTATAAAGTAACTTATTATTTTGTAAAATTACTAAATTATTTAAAACTTGTTAGGTGGTTTTTGTCATTATAGCTGTGTGTGTTAACTATTTACAAATAAGTTAATCAAATGTTGTTAGTATAGTATAAATTTATATGTATAAGAATGAGGAGCGCTTACTTATTGTTTATTTGTTTATAGTGCATTTGGTAACAATTCATTAAGATTTATTGATTTTTGTTCATGTAATTCGTACAATTATCAATCTCATTATTATTATACTTTTAAGTGTACTACATATATTTTTCGCAAATTATTTTATTTCATTTTGGGTTTGCAGCCTGGATGGGATTGTTTCATTTAAAGTTTTCAGGTTTTTTCTTTCTTTGATATTCTTTCATTCTCTCAGATATTTTCTTCCTTTTTTGTGTCTGAAAATACCTTTCTTCTGATACTTTTTTATTTGTGATCTGGTTTTTTGATTTTTGAGAATTTCTAGAATAATTTTATTTTTGAGGGTTTCTAAAGTTATATTTAATTTTTCATATATTTTTCTAATTCTTCTATTCAGTAATTTGGCAATTTTTTATCTGATATTTTCTAGGATGTTACTTATTATTCTGTTTTCAGGGGGTTTTATCAAGTTTTGTAGAAATGTTATTCTCTCTTTCTTTATCATGCTTGTTATCAGTTCTATGTTTTTATATAGGCCTACTTGTTAATTTAAGGCAATCTTAAGACTTCTTTCTTTGTAACTGGTTTTATCGATGCAAGTTCTAATTATTCTTCTTTCTGCTTTTAATAGTTTTTATCGACTTCTGTGCTGTTAGTTGTTTTAAAGATCGTTTTGCTTGCATATATTAATACTGGTCATAAATTTGTGTAACACAATTTTTTTTTTATTTAAAGTCGCATCAAACTGCTTTGTCATTAGCGACTATGGTGGATTATGTAGCATTAACAGTGGGATTTGATATGTAAAAATTTCCTGACCTTGGCCGGGAATCGAACGTGGGACCTCCCTGTTGCAGGCCAATGTGCTAACCACTATGCTACAAAGGTGGCCAACACAGTTTTAGAATGTAAATCAGTCCATCATTTGAAGGTGTTCTTGTACTAAAAAGAGAAATTGCCAAATTTCTCAATTTTTTGAATACTCAAACTGTTTTGATATTAGCCTTTAATGATGAAAATATCTCATTGACCCTGGAAGCAAAATTTTTTTAAAATCTATAATTTGTCTTGAAAATTACCTTAATTCTAAATTATTTATCTCTTTTTTTCTACACATATGTCTATTTCTCTATCCATAACAGACAGGTGGAGTGTCAAATTATTTACACACAATGTGTTAGTTGCAGGGCTAAAATAAATAGTTCTGTTTTGTATCACATGGTCAGCCAATTAAATAACTGAATCATTTAAGAACAGAAGAGGTTGAGAGGTGTAAAAGACACTAATCAGAGTTATCTCTGAAAGTAATGAATTTCATTATACAGCCAGACCCTGTGGTAAATGAAGTGAAGGTGTCACTTGCAGAGAGGAAAATATGTACTGTTCAGAGGGCCCGGTATACTGATAAGCATATTTTTCCTTTTAGTGAGGAAGGCATGGTAAACCACCTTACTCTTCATTTTGCTGAGTAAAACCTCTACAGGTTCAAACCAGCCTTTCGGCTGATGACCTAAACAACGTGTCTATTTCTATATACTACGTGTTATTTCAGTACTAGTGTATTCATTATGCAGTCATCTTATGTGAT
Source organism: Catonia carolina (assembly GCA_035578175.1). Classification (NCBI taxonomy): domain Eukaryota; kingdom Metazoa; phylum Arthropoda; class Insecta; order Hemiptera; family Achilidae; genus Catonia; species Catonia carolina. The sequence goes on along the minus strand of JAQMRL010000007.1, from coordinate 29,783,692 downwards.
AATTACAGTTGTGGCTCGGAAATGTCAAGGGTATGCTAATAAAAAATAATGATCTATGAATTTTTTGGGTCGGAAAGTATTGTTTTCAAATGTTTTGAAATCGAGTTTTCATCGGATATACATGAGTTAAGACCCCTCACCACAAAAACATGTTTTAATGATTTGTCTGTGTGTGAACAAAATATCTTGATAGTGGAATAGCATATGAAGTTGAAACTTAAGTTAGGTACCACTACAGGACCTGATATGATGAACATTTTCATCAAATTAATATTTTATTTTATTAAGTACGTATAAAAAAACTTTGTACTTACCTTATACTACTTTTCATAAATCATTCGTACAAGTACTTTCGCGGTGGGCACCGTTTCTTCAGGTATTGTTAATAAAAGTTTTAGAATATTTTACAGAGATTGCATCTTCCTTCAAAGTCAATTCAAACCATTGACAAAGGCTGATGCAATCTTTATAAAATATTCTAGAACTTTTATTAACATTACCTGAAGAAGCGGTGCGCACCGTGAAAATACTTGTAAGAAGGATTTATGAAAAGCAGTGTAAGGTAAATACAAAGTTTTTTTTATAAATACATAAAAAACAAAATATTAATATGGATTCTACTGCTACGATGCTAACAACTTAAAAATAATTTTCATCAAAATCGGTCCACCAGAATTAGTAGTTTATTCGTGCAATTTTCTCAAAAACAGCTCCTATGATTTTTTTAAAAATCACCTCATTTAACACATTTTTTTGCTGTGAATTTTAGGGTAAGCATCATGTCTACTGAAGTTCTTGGCAGCCCTGTCCTCTCGTGATAATTTTTTTTAAGATTATGGCCTTAATATGCATTTTAGACTTAACGTGCATATAATCAGAGTTGTAGAACATTAACAGAACCGACAATTTTTATTTGAAACATTTTTTTGTACACCACTTAGGTTAGTGTCAATTGTTTGATTTTCTGTATTTCATCAAAATGTGTAAAACAATTTGACTTTTTAAAATTGCAGCCTTAGTATGCATTTTACGATAAAAGTGTATATAATTAAAGTTATTTTATCAAACATCCTATGTAGGATTTTTAAACAGCCGTATTATTTAAAATTGAAATATATATTTCAATAATTAAAGTTATGTAAAATTAAAAAACCTACAACTTTTATTTTAAGCATCCCTCTGCAGAGCTTAGTGTTTAGGTAATTCCTGATTTTCTGTATTTTAAGTTCTAAAGAGGTTGATTTTCATTTTACATTGTTTATTCATGATCAAACATTGATTTAGGTTGTTCATTAACTACATTGGCAAGAAAAAGGCATGCGAGTGTGTACACAAGATTTTTAATTTAGGGGGCATATTTTAAGCCATTCTGTCATTAATATTTCTAGGGTGTAGTTGAATAGTAACGGTCGATCACCTTAGTGCAGTCCTGTTTTCATGTGAAATAATTCCGACAGTTTGCAGTTTTCAGTGTTTGTGTTAATACGGTTGTATCTAAAACTGCATTTTTTACTTTCTCTTGCCTATATGAATATATAGGAAGGAAAGTATTGTTTCCATGTCGGCCTTAGTATGCTTTTTATGACATAAGTGTATATTAGAATTTATAGAAATTTAAAAGATCTACAACTTTTATTTAGAGCATTTTTCTCTACAGAGCCTAGTTTAGCGTGAAAGAGTGATTTTCCGTATTTTTAAGTTAAACTGAGGCTGATTTTCATTTTGTGTCTTTCACTCATGATTAAAATTAGATTATGTTTATTGAGGTTAGTTTTTTTGTTTATTTTTAATGTTTTATTACTAGATTATTGGTCATTTTTAGCATTGGCAAGAGAAAGTTGTGTGAGCGTTTCACACCAGATTTTTACATAATTTATTGTAATACATTTTAGGTTTTCTCCTAAAAGAAAATGAAATCTTGTGTCGTATAAAGTGATTACTTCAGAAAAGTATTACTTTATTTTGCGTTAGTGTATTGGAGAAAGAATAAAATAAAAAACGTTGTTCATAAATTTTCACATTCTGTATTAATAATCCATAAAACACTTACTATTTTGTGTTTTTTTTTATTTGAAATTTTTTGGTAATAAGTGAGGTAACTATGTGGGATCTTTTTTGTTGGTTTAATAGTTGCATATTTGTAAAATGGTTCCGGTTTAAAATTTCTGTTCTGTGTAACAAAGTGAAGAAGAGTCTAGATAAGTGAAGAGGCTAAGATAAGTAACACTTATTAAAGTTCACATCTGCAATTTGTAGAACTATTGTTTAAATGAAAGAATGTGCTAATTAAATTTCACAAAACAATTAACTACTTAACACATTTTAGAGAAAAGCGAATGAAAGAATAAGTCAATAGAATTTGGTACTACTTATAAATAATTATTAAAGTTAAAAAATGCAGATCAGTTAAACCAACTTATTGCATAAGAAAAACTGTAAAGTACTTTTAACAGTTACATAATATCTGAGAATTATATAAATCTGAAAAACACTTTCCTAGAATTATTATGTCAGGTGTTTTCTAAGTTTCATTAATACCATTGTCAAAGATAAATTTTGTTTATAATAATTTTTCTTACAATGTTTAGTTTAGTGGGTAATAGTTATTTTTTTAAATTGTCAGACAATTTTACATCAAAATCTTCAACTTTGGTAATAACCATATTACAGTAACGGCTGTAATATCCGGCACCTTTAGGGTCGCTATGTTGCCTGTTATCGGAAATGTTCAGATAATAGGACGTTGTTTTTGGTGCATATAAATTGTTCTCAGAAAAACAGTTATTTCTTAGTACCTAAAATGTATCTTTATATTTTAATTAATAATTTTTACACTGTTACATATTAAAAAAAATTATCTTTCATGTTTGTTTATACCCACTTCTAAATTAATAAAATGCTATGTATGCTAACACATACATATATACACTAATGTTACAAGAATACGTAGAGCAGTAAAACTTAAAAACAGTAACAAATAAAAAAATTTCTTAGTCTACAGTACATTGAAACAAAACATAGATAAACGATATTGTATGTTTCTCTGGTTTTTAAGAAAATTACGAATGTCCAATTGCCTGATGTCGTTCCTCTAATGGTAAACTCGCGAATATGCAAATTTTGCGAATATGAGTTTGTTAGTGCATGCTGATGTATACAACCCAACACATGTTGTAGTAAACTCGTGAATATGCATCTTGTTTGGTTAGGGAGATACAGCCTTTGTAAAGTTACGAAAATACACGAAGTGTGTTAAAGAAAAAAGCATCGAATTTGTTTTTTGCTCTCCCGTAAAACTGAGAATTTACACATTCGCGAGTTTACCATTGGATGGATGATATGTGATGATCGTCTTTAAATATAGTAATTTGTAGTAAATAAATTGTAATAAAAATAATAAATAGTATAAAATAATAATAAATATAAAAATAATAGTAAATAATTTGTATAATAGTAGTTGCAAAACTACACATAGTAACATCGTTAGGAGAATTAGTGAACAAAGTGTAATGCTATAAATTATCATGTATAACTGTAGTTCTTGCTGCAGAATTGCAGTGCCGTAAAAGCCTTCTCAATCTTGTTTGATTTTTTTTTTGGTTGAAAATATGCCGGTCAATTGAATGTTCCGTGTAATAGATTGCTGGATATTGGGAGCTTTTACTATGTATTGTTTATTATTTACATTGGCAAGATAAAGTTGTGTGATTGTTTTACACCATATAATTTGCTGTAGTTATAAGCGAAGTGGTTCCAAATGTCTGTTCTGTTAAACAACAGGTATCAGGTTAAATTATACACTTCAGCTAGTTTGTTTGTTCGTATCTGGATTGAGGTCTTGTTTAACACTACATATTTTTATCATTATTTCTAATACCTTTCTAGATTTTCTGTTAAGAAAATTAAATCTTACAAATTGGTCACAAATGATTGATGAAGAGGATTTACATTGAAGCATTTTCTAGCAACATATTATTTTGCAATGGTTACTTTGTTAAGGACATCTTTTTAGATGTAAAATACAAACATTCATTCCATCCTTATTTTTGGATGATGTGGACCAGCCAGAAAATGTATAGCATTGTGTGACCAATACAGTGTCTGCGCCCCACTAAAAAAAGAGGGGAAAATGAATCATTGGAGAAGTTGATTGGTGATCATTTTAGCATATCATAATTTCATGTGAATGTTTTATCTCTTTTATTGCTTATTATTTTTATGGATGTATAATCAGTATTTTTTTATGTCTGAACACAAAAAATAAATAAAACTGTCAGAGTCAACTGAAAAACGGCTTACTGTCTACAAACATTGTACTACATTTATAAAAGATTACAAATAAAGAAAATTTTCTTAAAACACTATGTTGGGAGTATAGTATTATATGGGAGTGAAACGTGGATGATAGGGGCTGTAGATAGGAAGAGGATAGAAGCTTTCAAATGTGGTGTTATATTTCTATTTCATATAATGAATTAATATAATAATTTCACTAACCTTCTTTTTAAACTGCGTCACCTTTATTTCAATTTTTACTTACACGTGTTTCGGTGGATCCACCATCATCAGAGTAAATGAAAAATAGAAACTAAAAATTTTTTTCATTTATTTAAAATTTACAGAAGATGATACATCTTCAGTCACTTGTATAAAAGTTTTATACAAGTGACTGAAGATTTTTTTCATTTATTTAAAATTTACAGAAGATGATACATCTTCAGTCACTTGTATAAAAGTTTTATACAAGTGACTGAAGATGTATCATCTTCTGTAAATTTTAAATAAATGAAAAAAATTTTTAGTTTCTATTTTTCATTTACTCTGATGATGGTGGATCCACCGAAACACGTGTAAGTAAAAATTGAAATAAAGGTGACGCAGTTTAAAAAGAAGGTTAGTGAAATTATTATATTAATTCATTATATGAAATAGAAATATTTCAAACTGCAGGATGCATTATAAAGATTTATTTTTGTGGTGTTATAGTTCTGATAACGATATTAACACAATAAATTGCCAGCTAAAACACTGATTTTATTTTGTATGCTTTTACCAATATAGTACTACTGAATAGTAAGATAATGGTAATTTAAAAAAAGTTACAGTTGTAAATTGGATCACATTGATTAAATAAACACAAAAAATTAAATGAAAATAAAAAGAAAAAAATAAGATTTTGGGCGGGAAAAATACAGATGTTACACTGATAGCAGTGATGCCAACGCTTCAAAAAATATCTATCATGCATATTTATGTAATTAGTTAAAGTGATAAAAAACTATTATTGGTCATTTTTCTTCACAAAAATAAACATTCCTTAAATTTTTGTAAATTTCAAACCGTTTTATTTATTTAGGAGTCTAGTCCGTTAAATCGGGCATTGACAGTAATTAAAAAATTTACAAATGACTGAAGATATGATATCTTTTAAAGATTTTAATAAGTTTAGTTTCATTTTTTAATTTATGTATTCTAATACTGGTGGATTCACTAAAACATTTTGAAGTAGAATTGCCATGAAAAAAAGTGAAAAATAAGTAATATAGCAATAAAAATCTGGTGTGAAACACTCACACACTCTTGCCAATGTAAATAATTAGCAATAAACCTAACATTAGTAATAAAACATTACAAATAAACAAAAAACTAACCTCAATAAACAAAACCTAATTTTAATCATATATGAAAAACGCAAAATGAAAATCAGCCTCAGTTTGGCTTAAAAATACGGAAAATTGCTCTTTCACGCTAAACTAGGCACTGTACAAAAAAATTCTGTAAATAAAAGTTGTAGATCTTTGAATTTCCTATAAATTTTATTATATACACTTTTGTCGTAAAATGCATACTAAGGCCAGAATCTTAAAAAAATCGATTTTTCACACGTTTTCGTGAGAAAAAATCAGAAAATTGCTAATTACTGCTAAACTAAGCGTTATACAAAAAATGTTTGAAATAAAAGTTGTAGGACTTTAAATTCTCTACATTTTTTATTTAATAATATTTTACGCTAAAATGCATAATAAAGCCGTAACCTTAAAAAAATTATTATTTTACGTAAAAACAGCCTTACTGAGAATTTCAGCAAACATGGCGCCTACCCTATCTTGTAGAGCATAAATTTTTTAGTAAACCAGGTGATTTTTAAAAAAAATCGTAGGACCAGTTTTTGAGAAAATCGCAAAAAAGTGAAAAATTACACGAATAAACTACTATTTCCGGTTGACCGATTTTGATGAAAATGTTCGTGTCGGGTCCGGTAGTGGTATGTAGCTTAAGTTCTACGTTTCAAGTTCGTACGATGTTCCATTCTTGAGATATTCTGTTCACACACACACAGACCAATCGCTAAAAACATGTTTTTTTGGGTTCAGGGGGTCTGAAAATGTGTAGATCCGGTGAAAACTCGATTTCGAAAAATCGACATGAAACAATACTTTCCTTCCTATATAATCATATAGGCAAGAGAAAGTAAAATTAATGTAGCAAAAAAGATACATCAGGGCAATAAAAGAATTGCATAATTTTACAATTGAGCATAAGCTGCAGGGTGCATTATAAAGATTTATCTTCTTCTTCTCCCAATCAAGGATTAGGCTTCTGCCTGTTCCAACTCACAACAGTGATTAACTACTGAATTATTGCCGTTTTTTGCGTGGCCTCCCAACATCTCTCTTCCCCACCAGTCTGTATTTGCAAAACACTGAGAGGATCCTTCCTTCAGGCATTCTCTTTACGTGCTCCCTCTATCGATTACGATATTCTTATAAAGATTTATTTAATAAATAATTAATTATTGCTTTTCAATAATTTTGATGCTCATTTATTTGTAATTTGTAAATATAAAAGTGACAGCAACACTTAAGAAGTCGCTGTCACTTTACAATAGAACTATAGTGTGTAGGTAATTGGACAAACTCTCACTGTTCATGTACCCAACTTTAGCTGTCTGACAAACTCTACAAGACCAATGAAATTTATGAATCTATTTTCATCGTTTTTACAAAAAAAAAATACAGTAGAGCGTCAATAATCCGGATTAATTGGGACCCGACGCCATCCGGATTATCAAATTATCCGGATTATCGAAACACTCGATAAAATTGCCAGTAGACGTCATCATAGTAAGAAAAGTACAGTAGCTATAAATTCGACTATATTTTACATGATTTGTTAACAGAAATGTGAAGCGGGTAATTAAAACTATGAAATATGTTATGTATAAAGAACTAATTTTTATTTAACATTAACTAATTTTTATTAACATTTGTAATTGTACATATAAAAGAGTGATACATAATAAGCTTTGGCGCCATAGACGCAAGCTTTGCCAGTAGACGTCTTCAAAGTAAGAAAAGTACAGTAGCTATAAATTCGACTATATTTTACATGATTTGTTAACAGAAATGTGAAGCGGGTAATTAAAACTACGAAATATGTTATGTATAAAGAACTAATTTTTATTTAACATTAACTAATTTTTATTAACATTTGTAATTGTACATATAAAAGAGTGATACATAATAAGCTTTGGTGCCATATTGTATTCAAAGGACTCTTATTATTTTGAGTTAAGACAATTAATTTAATTTGTGCAATAGACAATACTTTAAACGATAAATTAATTCCCATTTTTCGCCAGAATTGAATCCGGATTTTTGACGTCCGAATTATTGACGCTCTACTGTACACACAATCCATTTTATTGCGTGTATTTTTTTTTATTGGTCTTCATGTATGAATAATTGTAATGAGAATTGTTTTTGTAGGATATTGTAGATTGTACAATAGAATATTAAGAGAAAAAATATGATTGTTTGCTTCGTTAATGAAGTGAATGAATCAGTTTTTCTAGATGTATAAATGCAGTCATTAAATATTTATGATCGTTAATGCTTGCCATTTATCTTGTATCTTGTTACTGATTAGTAGAGTATGGTATATATTGTATGTATATATATATATATTCGGAAAAGCCCTCACTGACTGAATGATTCACTCACTCACTCATCACTGTAGTGTGCGTCATATCATTGAGAGGTTCAATGGGTAGCATTACTGGCAGCTCAACTTCCCTCGTCATTCTACCTTGCCACTTTCAGAATGTGTGCTTATACAATAAACATTTTAAGTTATTCGTTCTGCCTTATTATTTAGAGTAATTACTTAAATATTACTCATTCTTTCATTACATTGAGCTTTTATTTGTTTGTGTTAAATAGTATTTTTATTACCCAATTAATTACCATTATTGTTGCAAATTATACTATTGAAGTGAAAATTTCTTTAGGCGCACCTTGTGCTTTTTCTGAGCAGTGAACGAAACTGAACCGTGACACTGAATCAGCTATACCCGACTCTAGTTAACATCAGCTAGCAAGTTCACTGTCTGAGCTGTCAGTCTCCAGTTGTTATCAGCTACATTTACTGTAACAACGAGTGAATCGTTTTAAGAATTACGTTTTATTATTTTAAAATAAAATAATATCACCTTGTTCCTGATTCACTGAACTAAAATTCATTACATAACATCAATGTGATTATTATATACGAGGCGTGTTCAGAAAGTAAGTACCGTTTTTAAAAAAAACAAGTAAAACAATTTTTTTCAACACAATTTTATTTCTACATGAAAGCCCAAACACTTATCGTAGCGGGTGATCAATTTGTCTATACCCTCTTCGTAGAAGGTTCTCGCCAATGAATATAGCCACGACTCCACGGCAGTTTTCACTTCATCGTCGGTTTCAAAGTGTTGGCCGCCTAGCTCGCGCTTCATGTGCAGGAACAAGTGGTAGTCAGACAGTGCCAAGTCCGGGCTATAGGACGGGTGATCGAACTGCTCCCAACGAAATTGTCGAACCAATGTTTGAGTGTCACCAGCGGTATGGGGCCGAGCATTGTCATGGAGCAACACAATTCCGTTACTGAGCATTCCTCTCCGTTTGTTTTGAATTGCCCGCCTTAGTTTTCTTAAGGTTTCGCAATACCTTGCCGCATTAATGGTTTCACCTCTTGGGAGAAAATAAATCAGCGAAACACCTTTCCAATCCCAAAAGACAGTGCACATCAAAAATCTTATTACAGAACGAATCTCACAATCGGCGGGATCACTAATTGTCTTAAACATTTTAAACGTTCAGAGAAAACTGAAAACACAACGTAGAACAACTACAATGGCGTGAGTCGATAGCCAGTGAACAAGGACGATTAGTGCGCATGCGTGGAACACCGATTGCAGCGCTACGGCGACAGTAGAATGAAACGGTACTTACTTTCTGAACACACCTCGTTCACATTTTGCCCGCAACAGGCAAGTAGAGTGTTAAATTAATTTCACTCGATCTGCTGGTTCCAGGGCTACAAAAAATAGTTCTTTTTTATCATATGGTCAGCCAATTGTATGACTGAACTATCTATTTCAAGTTCAGAATGCAGTACAGCTGTTATGAGAACCTGTTATGTTATCAGGCGTACGGAAAACATCAGGCACAGCCAATACAATAACTCTCCTCCATCGAAACCATCCAAAGGTCATGAGCAAAAATATTTAAAGTTTCATTTACCATGCTCTAACAAGCTCATTTTTAATCAAAAAATTATATTCATTTCCTAATGAATTGTATTTTATTACTTTATAAATGTTATTAATATACTCTGATATTTAGATAAGATATGCTTGTATGAAGTTTAAATCTCGTTACATTTTTTACGTTTCACGTCATATAATGTTTTTCTTTCAATGACGACATAGGTGTTTTATTATTTAGGTATAAAATATAGAATTGTATATGAAATTTGATGTATAATAAGTCATATGTTGACAGAACCAGAAATAATAAATAAGTTTGAAAAAATCTATCGAAAGCAGGTCAAAGATCTGAAGGTCAAAGAATGGATCGTGTTTCATATTTCTAGAATCTCTGAATCATTTTGACACCTGTGAACTTATACCAAACAGTCAGTCTTTTTGAGGGTGTTCAAACAAGAAATAATTGCTTTTTTGTTATTGTCTACCAAGATTTAAACAATAACTATTCTTTTCTTAAAAATAATTAAAAAAGACAATTAAATTGATAAACAATTCCATTACTATAATAATTGTCGGTACCTGATCTTTAAAATGATACAAATATTAAGTATTACGTTATTCAATAGGAGTTGGTAAGTGAGAACAAGTGGCGTGTGGCGCGTAGTCGATATTTTTACTTAGTATAGTAGCATTCAAACTCCCATATGAAATACATTGCGTATGGACTTTCTGTACTGCATTCTGAACATGAAATCACAGTTATCTCCTCTGAGAATAATGAATTTTATTATACAGCCAGACCTTGTGGTGAATGAAGTGAAGGTGTCATTTGCATTTTGTTTTTATTTCACCCATTGAAGACGGCCTTGTGGAGGCTAAAGTGCATTATTAGGGTTAATCTTTTGAAATTACGAGGGCAGTGCAGAAAGTCTGTCACGTTTTGTGTTGTAGCCGCTAGGGGCGGAGCTATCCCGGCCATTTTGGTGCCGCAGCGTTTCTCCGTTCAGTGGCTATCCAGCCGTGCTAGCGAGAGGTCTGTGTCGCTCTTCGTTGTTTTTCAACAACAATTTAAAATGTGTGCCGCAATTCAAAATCCCGCCAGTTGTGAAGTACGGTCGGTAATATGGTTTTTGTTGGCTAAAAACAATAAACCAATTGAGATTTATCGCTAAATCTGTGAAGTTTATGGGAACAATGTTTACACTGAAAGTGGAGTACGGCGTTTGTGCATTCAGTTCAAAAATGGCCGAACTAATGTTCACGAATAAGAATGAAGTGGACGGCCAAGCCTCGTGACTGATGACATTGTGAATAAAGTCAATGAGAAGATTAGAGAAGACTGTCGATTCACCATAAGAGAGCTATCGCTTTTTTCCCACAAATTTCAAAAAGTTTATTGCACGAAATTGTTACAGAAAAATTAGGTTTTTCCGCGAGCTGCAGGAGGGTGTGACTAACTGGTTAAAATCACAGGCGGTAGTTTTTTATGACGCCGGCATTTCAAAATTAGTTCACCGCTATGATAAGTGTCTTAATTTGTTTGGTGATTATGTAGAAAAATAGCATTTTAGTTGCACTTTCAAATGTATGTAATAAAATTTTTTTCTTGTACTTAGTTTTTTTTATATCAAAACGTGACAGACTTTCTGGACTGCCATTGTATTTGTGAATGGATAGTAAATTATGTTGTTTTGATTAATACCAAAAAGGTCAAGCTACTTAAGTTTTGAATGTATTCTAATTTACCAATTTTTTTTGAAGAAGTATATACTCTGAAGATATTCATTCCTGAAGAACACATCAATTTTTCCTATCCTTTTTCCAAGTTTTCTTGGATCAGGACCAACATAACTCCTTTCCACTCTCCGTATTTCCAAATCATCTTTCTTCCATTGCTATTTTATCAACACATCTTTTTCCTAATTCATCCATAACTAAACCCATCTATTCACTCTTCGTCTGCTCTTAGGTCTTTTTCTATCCACCTCCATGTACAGCATCATTTTTTTTAGGAATTAAAAATCTGCTCCATCGTACTGACATATCCAAAGCATTGTAGCTTTATTTCTTATAAGGTTCTTAATTTTTTGTCTCCTTAACCTGAAGGTTGGTGGGCCTACAATCTTGCTTTAACCATAGCCAGTTTCTTCACTTCCTTATATTTTCTTACATCTTCTCATCCATTATATTCCAGTCTTGGTCTTCCCCTTGTGGCAAGACCACATCCTTGTCAGGTTGTCCATCCACCAGTGTACCTTAATTATTTAATTCCTCATTCTATCTCTTCTTTCTTTCATAGTATACTCCTCGTGAACTTCATGTCTGCCGCCTGCAATCTACTCTCTGCCAACCTTCTATTTGTCCATGTCTTCGCTACATCAGTCTATTTATTTGTCCATTGACACATTTTATTGGGAATAGGATATTAGTACAATATTATTATTCTAAAGTTTACTATTACTTTCAATATAAATTACATTCTAAATATTACTATAAAAACTATCATATCACTAATTTATTCTTATTACTATTTATTATTATCACTAATTGATTCATAATACACTATGTACGAGTATATACTATTTTGCTACTTTGGGAAATAATTAAAACTGTACTTTATATTTGGTACGTATGACTGATTGTAATTATAAATAGAAAAAGGAGAAAATCAAAATAGAATATATCATTATAATTTATTCTAATTAATTAGCAATGCTAATTATTATCAACATAAGATATATAATTAAATAAGTTGGACTAATGTTAATTTAATTCGTGATTGCAGATTATTAATAGATTTTATTTTCTTTGTAATGGTTTAAGTATATGTCTGAATAAAAAGGATTATTGATTATTTCTTTTTTGTTCAAAATCATATTTTTTTGTAATTATTTTCTTGCCGTATTATTTGGGGTAAGACATTGTAGTACTTGATATTACTGTAATGTGCTCCAGTGTCAGTATTAGCGCGAAAATACATGTACGTATTTTCTTTTAGAATGAGAAGTTATTTTTACTTTCTCTTGCCTATATGAATGTATAGGAAGCTATCATATCAATATTAGTATTGTTAGTATATTGATTGTTAGAGTATTGATAGTATTGTTTTCATGTTAATTTTTCGAAATCAAGTTTTCTCCGGATGTACATGTTTTCAGGCGCCCTGAACCCAAAAAAGATGTTTTAGCGATTGGTCTGTGTGTTCGTTTGTGTGTGTGTGTGTGAACAGAATATCTCAAGAATGGAACATCGTACGAACTAGAAACTTGAAACGTAAGTTAGGTATGGCTAGAGGACCTGACACGAACATTTTAATCAAAATCGGTCAACCGGAAGTAATAGTTTATTCGTGTCATTTTTTACTTTTTTGCGATTTTCTCAAAAATGGCTCTTACAATTTTTTTAAAAATCGCCTCATTTACTAAACTTTTTATGCTCTACAAGATAGGGTAAGCACAGTGTCTGCTAAAATTCTTGGGGAGGCTGTTTTCTCGTAAAAAAATTGTTTTGTTTTAAGGTTGCGGCTTTAATATGCATTTTAGCACAAACATGTGTGTAATAAAAGTTGTAGAGAATTTAAAATCCTACAACTTTTATTTCAAACATTTTTTTTGTATAACACTTAGTTTAGCAGTAATTAGCGATTTTCTGGTTTTTTTCAAGAAATTGTTTAAAAAAATAAGTTTTTTAAAGATTTCAGCCTTAGTATGCATTTTACGACAAAAGTGTATATAATAAAATTTATAGGAAATTAAAAGATCTACAACTTTTATTTAGAGTATTTTTCTCTACAGAGCTTAGTTTAGCGTGATTTTCCGTATTTTTAAGCCAAACTGAGGTCGATTTTAATTTTGCATCTTTCACTCATGATTAAAATAAGGTTATGTGTTTTCAGGTTAGTTTTTTGTTTGTTGTTAATGTTTTATTACTAATGTTAGGTTATAATGGTCATTATTTGCATTGGCAAGAGAAATTTGTGTAAGTGTTTCACACCAGATTTTCGTCTTTATTTTGATTTTTTATTGTGTGATGATGCCTACATAAGCGTTTCACTTATAGGTAATGATGTAAGGTGATGTATAGATGAAAAAATGTCAGCGCAAACCGAGTATCAAACCTAGGACTTCTGGTATAGAAGCCAGTTGTGCTGATGACTACACCAGTAGGGTGACCACCTTGATCCTAAACTAGGCTTTTTATACTTTGGTAGAAACAGCTTGCCTTTTGCACGATTTTACTTTATTCCTTTTTTAATTTTCGGTCTTAATAAAATAACAGTTATATCAGTTTAACCTTCCCATTTCTTTTTAACCCCAAATTCTTTTTGATGTGTTCATATTTGTATTATTTTAGGCAACAAAAAAGTTTATTATTTATTTTATAGACAGACAAATATTTAATTAGTATTAAAGCCTAATATTTCAATTACTGGTTAATTTAGCGTATTAATAGACACTACATAGCATAACATACTAGACGATGTATATTAAAGTAATTAAAAATAGTATTAAGTGAATTATAAAATATGTATAATATTTATAAATTGATGGAGTAGATAAATTATTTTATGGGGCTGAAATATTAAAGATAGAAGTGTTAGTATTAATTAATTAAATGTGTACTTTATCTCGGAAATTTAATTAAAATTTATGATGTTATTATCTTCTTATTAATCTCTATTTTTCACCTTAAACGGTAGTTTTTATTCGTATAATATTTAATAAAAATATCTTTTAAATATTAAACAATTTTTACTTCCAGTTAAAGTTCAAATGTTTGAAATATTTGAGCTGAGAACTTTTTTATACCTGCATCCAGAAGACACCACTAATGGAAGTACACTGCCCTGCTAAGAAAGAAGGCAGTAAGTGCAAAAACCTGAAGTGTGGGGAAATGGCTTTAAAGTATTTTCGACAGCCGTGACACAATTATTAATGTAACATCATGATATTGTGATATATGGTAAAAAGGGAAATATTTTAACTTTTTTTGAGTAAAAAATTAAAAAAAGTTAGTTACAACAATTAAAAAAGCAGATACTGCTTTTTTGTTTAATAACATACCTAGTCAGTTGAACGGGGTTGGTAGAAGAGGGAGGCTTGTTGACCAGAGGTTTCTTGATTTCGGATATCAGAGACCAAAATCTCATTGCGGAGGTTCTCCTTCCTTTTGGCCCTCCAGGTTGGTTGAACTGGGTTGGTAGGAGAGGGAGGCTTGTCAACCAGAGGTTTTCTGATTTCGGATACCTGAGACCGAAATCAATTCCATTAAGAATTTATCTTGGTACAGTTGGTTAAAAAGGAGAAATTTTTTGATGAGGTAATCATGAGAACAAGGAGAAGAAAAAGAAAGAGGAGAGACATTTAGTTTGAGGTAAATTCATTTCATTGGGGTTTTTAAGGTTTGTGTTTTATTAAAGTCGCGGCAGAAAAAGGTTGGCTATATTTAAAATAGGTTAGGGTAATTTAATGAAAAGTTTGTTAGTAATTTATGCATTAAATGTTTAAGTTGAATGCAAAGAAACACAGTTTTATTTATTTAATTTTCTGATGCTCTACTGGAGCTGGTGCCCAATAGTTCATTTTTTAAAAATCCATATTCAAGAATTTGCCCACAGGTCAATATTTTAGGTGGTGCAACCTTAAACTTTTATAACCGATTAACTTTTATGACTAATCGACAATGATATACAAAGCAATAAATTAGTTGAGTATCAAATTCTACTAAGTAAAAAAGCAGTATCTGCAGCGTATTAAGAAAGAAGGCACTAACTACAGTGCAGATACTGCCTTTTCCCGTAGTATTTGTATATATTGCTCTTTTCCTTTGTAAGCCGAGCAAAAATGTGTAGATACTGCCTCTCAGTACCCTGATATCTAAGTAACCATTGTAAATACGGCTTTTTTAGTTAGTTCACTAGTGGTCCAAAACATAAGAATACATATAAAACTCAAAATCGAGAAATTTGAAGTTACTGCCTTTTTTTTTAGCAGGGCAGTACAGTGGGGTATCAGATTATCCGGATTAATTAGCGATTTGATCGTCCGGTAAATGGATCTGTCCCGAAATAAATTGGAGTAAAATGTTAACTTACGTTGTTAGACCAAAGAAAATTGTGCTGTACAACAGTATTCATTTATTTATTTCAGTAGTTTACATTATGACTTAAAATAGCTTTCTGCAATAATAAAAATTGAAATTCTTAACTTTAAGAAAGAAAAATTTTGATTTTCAGGGCTATTCACTTTCTTCATCATTGTCATAAACATTAGTTATACACCTTAAAAAAATTGTTGCATAGAATCTTTGTATGGCCTCTTCCACTATAAAGTAGAGCTTAAGCTTCAAAAAACATCTACTTTCATTTTTTAATTAGAAGGAAACACTTTATATCCTTAAGGATAAACCATTTCTTAGTGTTATATATTACTTAAGGAAAGCCATACTGGTTGTTTTTATAAGGATTGGTGTGTTTACATTCTGTTAGTTCTAAAATGCTGTAAAGAAAAAATGTAAAATTTTGACTTACGGGGTGTCGGAAATGACTGATTCAGAAGTTTTTAGTAAACTGGTGACGGTTATTTATTGTTATTAGTTAATTATAATTGGTTTGTTATTTATTATAAGTAATTTAACTGTAATTTACTTGTAGATTTTAGACACTTAATTTTATTGTACTTTTACTTTCTCTTGCCTAGATATGAATATATAGGAAGGAAAGTATTGTTTTCTTGTCAATTTTTCGAAATCGAGTTTTCACCAGATCTACACGTTTTCAGACCCCCTGAACCCGAAAAACATGTTTTTAGCGATTGATCTGTGTGTGTGCGTGCGTGCGGGTTTGTGTGTGTGTGTGTGTGTGTGCGCGCGCGCGTGTGTGAACAGAATATCTCAAGAAAGGAACAACGTACAAACTTGAAACTTGAAACTTACGTTACATACCACTACCGGACCCGACATGAATATTTTCATCAAAATCGGTCAACCGGAAGTAGTAGTTTATACTACTACTAGTAGTAGTATAAACTATTTTATACTACTACCGGAAGTAGTAGTTTATTCGTGTAATTTTTCACTTTTTTGCGATTTTCTTAAAAACTGGTCCTGCGATTTTTTTTTTAAATCGCCTGGTTTACTTAATTTTTTATGCTCTACAAGATAGGGTAGGCGCCATGTTTGCTGAAATTCTCGGTGAGGCTGTTTTCACGTAAAGAAATAGTTTTTTAAGATTACAGCTTTAATGTGCATTTTAGCGCAAAAATGTATGTAATAACAGTTGTAGAGAATATAAAATTCTACAACTTTTATTTCAAACATTTTTTTGTATAACGCTTAGTTTAACGGTAATTAGCGTTTTTCTGTTTTTGTCTCACGAAAACGTGTGAAAAATCGATTTTTTGAAGATTTCAGCCTTAGTATGCATTTTACTGCCCAAAACGGGCAGGTGGAGTGTTATTTTAATTGCACTCTATCTGTTTGGTACAGGGCTAAAAAAAATAGTTCTGTTTCTTAACACATAGTCAGCCACTTATATGACTGAACTATTTAAGAACAGAAGAGGTAGAGGTGTAAAAGACACTAGTCAGAGTTATCTCCTCTGAGAGTAATGAATTTCACTATGCAGCCAGACCCTGTGGTGAATGAAGTGAAGGTGTCATTTGCAGGGTGGAAAGTGAGTGCTTTTCGGAGGGCCTGGCATGCTGATAAGTGTACTCTTTCAACTCAGTAAGGAAGGCAATGGTAAACCACCTTACTCCTCGTTTTTACTTAGTAAAACCTCTAGAGGTTCAAACCAGCCTTTGGCTGTTGACCTAAACAACAACATGCATTTTACGACAAAAGTATATTAATCAAATTTATAGGAAATTAAAAGATCTACAACTTTTTTTTAGAGCATTTTTGTGTACAGAGCCTAGTTTAGCGTGAAAGAGTGATTTCCGTATTTTTAAGCCAAACTGAGGTTGATTTTCATTTTTTTAATGTTTTATTACTAGTGTTAGGTTATATTGTTAATTATTTTCATTGGCAAGAGAAAGTTGTGTGAGTGTTTCACACCAGATTTTTTAGTTGTAATAAATACTTGAATTTTAAACTTAAGTGTGTTAATTATTTAATTTATCCAGATCCAAAAATGGATTTTAGAAATAAGTGTCATAATAAATTACTTCCTGTTTAGTCTAATAATGAATTAAACAAAATTATAAAAATGTTAATAAACAAATCTGACAGGTGTTGAAATGTGTAATTCTTATAGATACTGAAGTCACGAGATTGCTTTTTTTGTTTTTATTTTTTTTTGTTTAATGTCCGACTCTTCTGCAATTACTGCTAATGCAGACGATGAAGGATGAGACGATTTTTTGTAATGTATGAAAATATGCCATGCCTGAATGGGATTCGAACCCAAGACCGCATGATGAGAGGTGAACGCGTTACCAATTACGCCAATGCGGCTGGCTTTTTTGTATGGATGGACTGTGAGGAAGGGAAGTGAAAATTTGTCAGAACCTCAACAGTGAGACACTACTCGTACATTTCACTACCGTTCAGTTTCTACATATTTGTAAGCTGTGGTTTATTCCAAGAAAATGGTTTTCTTCATAAACCTTATAAGAAATAAAGATGACCTGAAATATTATCTATAGCTTAGTTACGTGACTAGAAATGTTTGATTTACTGTAATTACCTTATTCCATTGGAACAAAATTTTCTACGAATGAATCACTTTTTTACTATTCCTTGTCACCGGCGTCTCCACTATCAGTCTCGTTAGTATCTACCTCACCATTTCCTTTTTTTTTTATCAAGTTTCAATAAAACTGTTGAAGAATAGCTTCTTCACGTCTTTAATTTCCTTCTTTATTTTTTGAATAGTGGAAAAAAAACATAGTATTTAGCCAGTCGCTTATGGCTTGTGTTAAGAGGCAGGAAAAGGCATTTTTGTTTAGCTTCAACTTCACATCATTTTATTACACTGCGTATTAGATTTTGTTAGCACTGTGAATAGTCTTCCCATGTTTTCGAGAAACTAACATTTCTGTTTACGGTAACAAACAGTTATATTCGTACAGTTAACCTACAAAAGGTTCCGTGATATATTGTATATGCTCTGGGTATAGTATAAGTTGTTGTGTTTGTTGTACTGAAATTAAAGCAATCGCGCATGGATACTGATGCTTTTCCCTCTTTACCCCTTGTTGTAAACAAGGGTACACTCATGACTCACGTAACTATATAGGTATATGACGAACTAATGTCCCATAGCCGATCGAGTGAGAGGGAGATATGTGGCATAACTACGCATGCGCTCAAAGGTCTTTACCGTTATAATCCAAATCTGAAAACATACTGCAGTCGTTATCTTGCTTGTTAGTTTACTGCACGCATAAACGCTTGCTCACAACAATGAGTAAAATTAAAGACAATGTTATTGGAACGGCGCGTATGGCTAGTGCGAGTGAGAGCGTTATGCATTCTCTCACTCCCACGGCTAGGGGACATTAGTTCATCTGAATACTATACCTGACACAATAAATCATTATTATCAATTAATCAGTAGTAGTTTTCTTAATTCTTCTTTCAGCAAGTTAAAATTTTATATGAGTTAGGTCTGACTTAATAAATCAGTAATTTTCAAGTTAAAACAATATTACATTTAGTTGTAATGTAATTCAATTATAATATTGTTATACTTTTAAAATATAGTAATAATAATTATGTAATAATATAGTTATATTAAAAAATTAAGTTTAATTATATTAAAGTAATAATTAGTTAATTATTGTAATCATTTAATTATAAATAATTACAATTAGTTTAATGGTTTTGTTAAATATTTATTTAAGTTAATTGTTGTATATTTATTCCTGGCTCTTTATTTCAAAGCGATTTATTTCATATTGAAAAGAATTCGTTGTTTTATAATTGTTTGAATTTATGTTTGCAATAGTGACTCTTTAGATCTTACTATGGTATTTATTAATATAAATTTTTACTTTCTTTTGTTCCATATGAAATATAGGTAAGGAAAACTGTTTTTTTCACTGTCGATTTTTCACTGGAAGTACTCATTTTCAGGTCCCCTGCCAAAAAAAAACGTGTTTTTACAAATTTGTCTGTCCCTCTCCCTTGTCCCTTCCTCCCCCAATGTGTGTTTGTAAGCGCATGCACGTGTGAACAAATAACTCTGGAGTAGAAAATTGTACGAAGGTGAAACTTGGAACTTAAGTTAGGCACCATGAGGGAACCCAACTCAAACATTTTCACCAAAATCATTCAACCGGAAATAGTTTATTCATGCAAATTTTCACATTTTTATAAAATGACTTATATTAACTACATTTCTTGTGCTCTACAAATGGGGTAACTCGAGAGAGGGGGTTGACTGTGCTCTTGTCTTAAAAAATAATTTTGTTTTAAGATTGCGTACTTAATATGTATTTTAGAGCAAAAGTTTATATAATCAAAGTTGTAGAAAATTAAAAAACCTACAACTTTTATTTTAAGTTCTTTTTTCTACAGAGCATAGTTAAGCATTAGTTGATGATTTTCCGTATTTTTCTCATCCAAAACTTTTAAAGTCCACAGAGGTTGATTTTTCATTTAGTTTCATTCACGTAATTAAAATTAGATTATGTTTTTCATTGTTATATATTGCAAAAAGAAAGTTGTGTGAGTGTTTAAACCCAAATTTATTTTCCAAAGAACCGTGCAGGTAGTTACGCGCATAATTTGAGCTTCCTTTTTGTTTAGTTATTTATTATTGTGTGTATTTTTGTTTCTGAAAACTTTTGATTTGCAATATATGTCACTCGTTTATGAACTTTTTTTTTGCTGGCGCTATGACTTAATGCAAGTCTGGCCTTCTTCAGTTTATGCCTCCAGATGTCCTTATTCAGAGCCAAGCAGACATTAATTTGGATACATATCTCATTTCTGGTGTTTTGTATTTTATTTAATTCTTTGACTCCACATTACTTAAACATGTATTTAAGTACTTCCCGTTGATTAAGGTTAATTATAATAAAGTTTTGATTTTTATATTTTTCAGCTGTTGGTCCAGAAAACTGTAGAAGAAGATTCTGTTCAAGGTGGCATTACCTGCAATATATTTATGGTAAGTGAATCAGATTTATCTTTTTTGAGTGCGATAAATTCTTAATTATCAAATTTGTTATTAGACAGCTCAAGTTATCAATCCAGTGCATATTCTGAATTCATTTAAATAGATTTATACTTTTCCTTATAGAGATTAGTGCATCAAAAAGAGTTTGGAATGACTAAAACTGACAGAAGCCTGTACTGGAGGTTGAGTCGATAAGAGAGGTGCGCTCTCCATTTGGTAGCGTTGGATATGTGGTGCAGCTCTTCACTGAACTGAAGAGAAAGGCTCTGCGGCTTACAACTGTATTTCTAAAATTGAATGCAGCAATGTGTCCCACCTTTATTACTTTGCCGATGTAACTTTAGCATTCATGATTTCTCTTCAATAGAACTACTCTCACAGGTAAGAATCCACTGTCGCTTTACATTGCAAACACTGACTGTGAGATTCTTGGGAGCTTATACCTACATGGATGAAGGTTTTAGAGCCACCTAGAAGTCTTATAAATGAAATATCAATAATGAACACTGAATGGGAGGAAAAAGAAAAAAACCAACAACGAATTAATGTTGAGATTGTGGTGAGCAAAAATAGTTTCCATAAATGTCTTAAGTTACTTCACATGGTCTAAAGTAAACTTAAATGAATAAAGTAGTGATGTATATTTATGTATCGAAACAAGATATATATCCATCTAAAGATACACAAAGTACAAGATAAAACAGTTTTTCAGTTCTCCTGAAAAAATGAATTTTTTCGACTACCTGATTTTTATCTTTTCAGATATTTATTTTGTTATATATTTGTCAGCATCCTAGCATCATAATAAAAAAAAATTAAAGTATTAGTTTATTTTAATTCTAATGACTAGTTTAAAACATTATGTTTTTTTCAGCGTTATGTATTTAGTCAATACAATGATCTCAGTCGCCGTATGTTCAGTTTTTTGGCAAGTGGTGCCGGCATGTCTTCTTCTGCCCGAGTCATAACCCAGAATAACTTCCGTATTCAAGTAGATAAATTATTAAGCATTATTTCATACGAACAGCAAGCACTGATGTATGTCTCGGTTAGTAATCAACTTAACCTGTTTAATTTTTTCAATATTTTAGGTTAGTAATATTTTTTGTTTTATTTTATAGATAGACGTGTTTATAAATTGTTTTTGTTGTATGTATTTTTATTTCTAATAAAATAGATTAATTAATCGATTTGATTTTTTACGGTTTATAAAAAACAGTTTTGTTTCTTCTATTATACTCAGTACGACTGGACCATTTGAGAACATGAATTGATTATAGAACAAAATTGAATTGAAAATTGAACTTATCATTATACTTATGCAGACTAAATCATTTGAGAACATGTAATGTAACGGTATAATTGTCATCAATCAAGGTTATTTTCTCTGAAAATAATGTTTTCATTATAAAAATAACGTTGTTTAGGTCAACAGCTGAAAGGCCGGTTTGACTGTAGAGGTTTTACTAAGTAAAAACAAGTAGTTAGGTGGTTTACTCTTGCCTTCCTCACTGAGTTGAAAGAGTATGCTTATCAGAATGCCAGGCCCTCTGAAAAGCACCCACTTTCCACCTTACAAATGACACCTTCACTTCATTCACAACAGGGTCTGGCTGAATAGTGAAATTCATTACTCTCATAGGAGATAACTCTGACTAGTGTCTTTTACACCTCTGCCAGCCGCATTGGCATAGTTGGTAACATGCTCGCCTCTCATCATGCGGTCTTGGGTTCGAATCCCATTCAGGCACTGATATTTTTATACATTACAAAAAAAATCATTTCATCATCCTTCATCGTCTGCATTAGCAATTGCAGACATTTTCTTCAGTAGTGATGTTAAAACAAAAAAAATTTACAATGACCTCTTCTGTTCTTAAATAGTTCAGTCATATATTTGACTGACTATGTGATAAGAAACAGAACTATTTTTTGTAGCCCTGGAACCAACAGTCAAGTGCAATCAATTTAACATTCCACCTGCCCGTTATGGGCAAATAAAAATAATACATATTCAAATTAATGCACTGTCGTTATGTGCTGAAAATGCATTTTGTGTAATTTTGACCTTCCTGTATCAAGCTGAATTTTTGATAAATCTCTAACAATGCCATTTGTACTACAGTGGAATACAAAATACAGTGTTAATGAGAAATTTGTATTTGTAAACTTAGTTCCAAAAAGGTACTAGGAGTCAAAACTTTTGTTTTTGAGAAATTGTAACGGTAAATACACTATTTAGCTTATCCACCCCTAAAAATTTAAGCTTGAAGTTTCATTCCTTCTTGTGGTAATTGGGTTCAAAAATTTGAAAATTTGTCACTTAAGGTGGATTGGACTATTTTGGCTACAAATTTGATTAATTTTGTATTTGATGTACTACTTACGGTGTTTTTATTCTGAATAAAATTGTTTTGTTTCATCTACTGAAGGTGGTGAACCCTAGGTGAACTGGTGAAATTCTGAACAATATACTTATTGCAAATCCTTACAAATGCAAGAACCAGTTTGTTTCACTAAAAAAAATTAAAGTTTGGAAAAAATAAAATTTGTTGTTTTTGGATTTGTTATATGTAGGAATCCACAAATAAAATAATGGTCAAGCAACCAATTATTTCTTTTTTTTATCAATTGAAATAAACAGAACCATTTACAGATTCTGTTGTTAAGTATGAATGTCAGCCCAGATAAACATGTATAATTTTCAACCTAATGAGGAAGGTAGTGTTGCATCATTTAATTTTTCAGTTTAATCGATATTGGGGTTAAACCAGCCTGTTAACCTAGGCAACAAATTTGTTTTTCTTCAGTAGACTTCTTATATTTTCACCTTCAGTTCATAACCAATTAATTTTATTATACAGAAAATTAAATGCATGTATAACTGTTAAAGAGTTTAAATAATTCTATGAGATTGTGATCTTACTTTAAAATTATGCTACATAAAATGTGTCGCTAATCAAATCAAAATTTAAACACATTGTTAAGTTATTAGAACAATATTAAAGTCTGCTAGATTGTTTGTAGGCAATAAAGTAAAGGTAAAAAAATTTAAATCTGAATTTAAAAAATTTACATATCGTAATTAAAAATTGTTTTATAATTATAAAATAGTAAAGTTAGCTTTATAAATATACTTACTAATGTTAATTATTTCTGTTATAAATTTCATGATAACATAAATATTTTTTAGTTGGCTTAAAATGTTTGGAATGTGGACTCATGAATTTTGAAATTTTAAACTGTAAAAAATGTAATTTTTTACTTAAGTTTTCTGAAATATTTACATTATCGTCGGGATCTTTCTTTAATTAAAATTTTTTGTTGTGCTCTAATGCATTTATTGATCAGTTTATGCTGGCTTATTAAAATTGTTCACTTTAATTTTTTTTATGATAGTAAAGTATGGAAGTAAATAAAGTTTTTCCTTTACTAAATACATACATACATCTCTGGATTTTGTTCCAGCTAATTCTGGGTCTAGGTGTTAAAAAGGCTTCTCTATTTTCCTTGATTCTTCTCTCTACACTGTCCTTAATTCCCTCTTTCCATTGTTTTCTAGGATGTACTTGGGGTCTTCCACCAACCTCTAGCTCCTCTATTCTTCTCGTTTATTCTTTTAGCACATCCATTCCAGCATAACCTTATTTTCTCAATTCTCTCTCATACTTTCTGTTTTCAGATCATCTAATATCCACGGTTTCACACCCTGTTTCTTTTTGGTTTACCTTTTATTGCTCAAATTAATTTCATCTGCTCAGTTTGAAGTCGGTCAATCCTTTTCCGTAATTTTCCAATATTCTTGCATTATAAAATAGCTTATAGTATATTTCATACAATAAAATGCCTTCTATGGTTCTCTTCTATGCTATACCTAATGTTTCACTGCCTGATACAGTTTCGTCCTTTTCTGGAATCTCATAGATAGTTCATCGTGTAAAACTTATAACTGTTCTTAAGGGTACATATCCTAAATTCTAATTTTTAGGTTGAAAAATTTATTTATTGGATTTCATATTTATTTCATTAACACCTGTTATCCTGGTATTACATTAGAAGTGTTAATTATTTTAATTATTTTTTGTATTCTAACAGATGTACAGCAGCAATAAAGAAGAGATTACACCAGATGAACTTCAGTCGTTAATTATGGTCATTTATAATATTTCTATGGATCATTACCCGGATGGACCGCAGAGTTGTCGCAAAATTTTTAACACAATTCAGGCTGTTGTGGATAGTGCTGTCAGTATTACTTTCTATGTTTGTGTATTTGTTTAGTTGTTAGTAAATAAATTTATAACCTCTAGTATATATTTTGGTTTTACGTCCAACTGTTCCTAGTACCTTTTATCAACACAGCAAAGTATCTTGGGATGAAATTCAAAGCTGAGGTAGAAGGAACGTGTTAAGGAGAAATAGGAACAATTACAAATAAAATCTAGAGATATGTATTAACTGCTTGGTTGGAGCTGTGAATTAATTTTCAATCTTCAATAAATTTCTTCTCTGCTAGCGAGTGCTAAAATTGGTATGGATGTATAATGTACATATCTATGGTTGCACCAAACTAAGCAACCTTAGTGCCATCCAAAGGTTCCAAAGCAAGGTGCTCAGAAACATTATAAATGCTCCATGGTATGCTCACAACAATGACATCTATTGTGACTTGTAAGTGAATTCAGTAGCAAAATAAGTGTCTTAAGTATACCAAGAAACATTAAGATCATCTTAACATTGAAGAATTTTAATTGTGAATCCGACTGACCTGTGGATGTAGTGTGTTAAGAGAAAGACTTAAAGTTAAAAAAAAAAAGTTGTGTGTACAAGTTACAGAAAATATTTAACCCATTACAGATGGAATTAGTTTTATGTCACAGATACATTTAATTATCCGTTGGGTACAAAATTTTTTTGAGAAAAATTTGTTTTCCTCAATAGCAAACTGTTTTTAAAGGGTTAGAATCCATGCAAATTTCATCAAATATTTTTCTCTTCACTTTAATTTAATATAATGGATACAGATATATCCGTCTTTAGTCCTGAGTGATGTGATATATGGGTTATATCCGTAAATAGAACTGAAAAAAATTATTTGTTCATTGAATTGCAGAATACATGGCAACGAGCTGTTGAGACATGGGCATGGAAAAAGCTGCCACAGTGCATCCAAAAATCCATCCATTGAAATGGTGATTATATAGGAAAGTAGATAACAAGTTTAAGCTCAGCTGTTTAATGATGTAAACATTATTGAAAATAAATGGTTTTTGTATTTCCAAACAAATAAAGACCTTACTTTCAGTATTACCTTTGTTATGAATCAAGATGTACTGGTAATATTTCTAATTCTTAAATTTAATTTTTTAACAGTTTGTTCTCTTAATTTACAGTTTCATAAAAAGTCAACATTGGGAATAAGTTACCTGGCACATTGGATAGAGAACCACTGCTCTCGCCTTATAGTCATTTTACATCGTTATGTAGTTCATGTACTTAGTACAGCTTATAGAGGAATCGCAGACACTAGTGATAAAGCAACGGTCAGTATATTTACTTGTATTTAAAGAGTATTCGATTAAACAAAAAAATATCTATGAATGTTTGAAATATTTCTTTATTATTAAGTATTTTAATAAAAATCGCCTAATAAACCTGATTTGTTTATGGTGGCGGAGGACACCTGAGAGACATCAAGCCTTGTAAATTGTGCGAACAGGGTTGTTAAAGCATACAACTTTGCAATACCCATGTCGTATTCAATGTGTTAATTAATAATATGTTTTATGCTGATTTATGTTTTCATGTGGGGGTCGATCTAAGTAGAATAATGTCCCTTGAGGCTAAGCAGTAATCACTTAATTACTTTGTGTTAATAGTACTAGCTTACTTCATGAATTCTTTCTTTATTTTAGTGTATTAAAAAATAATTGTATTTTTCAGGAGTTGGAATTAAGTACACCAGTTCTGGAGAAAACATTTACTACAGCTTCAGATAAGCAACCGTTGTTACCTGTATCGCAAGTTTGGATCCTCTCCACAACGCTTCCTAACACTTATACTCGCCCCTCACATCACATGTCTCCATCACCTACATCGGTTAATGGGTTAACTGCTCAAAATTTTCTCTCTAAAATCGTAAGTACTGTTTTTTTTTTTTTACTTTCTCTTGCCCTGTATAAAATATATGTAAGGATAGTTAATCAAAATATGTATTATTTCTTTGAACCACCAGTAATACGCCGGCTGCATTGGCGTAGTTGGTAACGTGCTCGCCTCTCATCGTGCAGTCTTGGGTTCGAATCCCATTTAGGCACGGTATATTTTCATATGTTACAAAAAAATCATTTCATCCTTTCACCGCCTGCATCAGCAGTTACTGCAGAACAGTCGAATGTTTAACAAAAAAAAAAAAAACTTGTAATACGGTAAACAGTAACTACTGTTTACAGTAATTAATACTGATGTGAAACAGTAACTACTGTTTATCGTATTACTGGTGGTCAAAGAAGTAATATATATTTTGATTATCAATGTAATATGGCTGTTAAAAATACCTATATAGGATGTTTGATAAGATAGTAAGGATAGTTATGTTTTCATACGTAATTTTCATTGAAAAGGCATGTTTTCAGGTCCCCTGAACCCCAAAAAACATGATTTTACCAATTGGTTTGGGTGTGTGTGTTTGAACAAAATAACTCAAAAAAGGAAAATCATACAAAGTTGAAACTTGGAACTTAAGTTAGATACCACAAGGAGACTGGATATGAAAATTTTAATTAAAATCAGCTCCTTAATTTTAATTAAAATCTTGTTTACTACATTTTTTTTTTTTTGATTTACAAGATGATGGGTAAGTGGCATGTATGAGGAAATTTGTGGGGGCTCTGCTTTTGTGGTAAAAAATATTTTTTATGTTTGTTTGTGGCTGTAATATGTATTTTAGGGCAAAATTTTACATAATCAAAGTTTCAGAAAATTAAGAGTCCTAAAACTTTTTTCAAATGGTTTTTTTTGTACAGAGTCTAGTTTAGCATCGGTTAAGTCTAGTTCGAGTATTTTAGTAATTTAGTACTCGACTTGTTTGGACACGTTGTTTTAGTCGAGTAGTTAAGTTGTAGTCGAGTAGAATGGTTGAGTGCACAGTTTGGCGATAAGAACTGCCTTGTGGCTGGAGGGCAAGATTGGGGTCCCATCAGGGGAGATGGGCCACACCGAGATCTTCAAAGTGATTGAGGGGATGGGTGTGGTAGGTGGTCCTCGGGACCGTATGTACAGAGCATACAACTCCTCTGACACACTGAGGGTGGAAAGTTTTGATCGTCAGGAGTGGGCAGAGGGACAGCCAGTGATACCGGAAGGGGCTACCGTCTGGTATACTGACGGCTCAGTGATGAGCGGAAGAGCGGGAGTGGGGGCCTGGGGGGCCAGGGGAAAGATTTCCCTGGCCCTTGAGTGTAACATAACCATCTTCCTAGTTGAATTATTGGCCATTAAGGGCTGTGCGGAGAGGCGTATTGAGAGGCGCCTCAGGGGGTCGCACATTTATATTTAAAATAGGGACAATCACAAAAGATCTTTTAGGTCGCGGTGAGGAGGGGCTGCTGAGGCCCGAACGCCCATATAGTAAAGTAAAGTGAGTGCACAGTTTAGTATCTTACCCCCACCAATACGCACAACATACTTTGCGAACGAGATCCCGTCTCCGTCAAGCCATGACAATGCACTAAATTGGCTATCTACATTACTTGTGCAGACAGTTACTAAATTACTCGACCATTGCTACTCAACTAAAATACTCGACCCATGTAAACTAAGCTTTAGGGATTTTCCATATTTTACCTTTGAAATTGGTAAAAAAAAAGTTTAATATTGCTAAATATTTTTTATAAAACTAGGTTAAGAAATTTGCCATTATGATTTCTAATGTGTTATCAATTTGGTAAAAGTACTGATAGTAATGTTTTTTTTTTAAATTAAAAACTACAACTTTTTCTTCTTCCTAACTTTTTCTTGTGGCAGTTAATTTCACATGTACTGCTCATCAAAATTGGTCCTTTTTTACAGTGGCAAGAGAAATAATGTGAGTGTTTTACACCAGATTCTTTAATAAAAAATATTATGGTAATTAACACATTCACTGCAGGCTTGTTTTTGCTGAGCTATCTTCTTACCGGATAGATTATAGCACATGACAAAAGTGAGAATAAGACCACAGTTTCTACTGTGGTCCACACTAAAAGTGTTAAATGATGTATTTTCTCCCTACAAAAGTAGTTTTATGTTTATACAATGTCGCAAGCATTTGATCAGTTTTAATTGGTCAAGTTACTTTTTACTTTCCTGTGACCTATATGACTATATATGTAAGGAAAGTATTGTTTTCATGTAAATTTTTTGAAATTGAGTTTTCACCATAAATGCACAAATAATGCGCGTGTGCGCATACATACACATTGAAATTCTTGTAGAGCTTCTGCTCTTGTGGTAAAAAACAGATTTTCTAAGATTGCAGGCTTAGTATGCATTTTACAAGAAAAGTATATACGTTTATATAAAACTAAAGTTATGGAAAATTATTAAACTGACAACTTTTATTCTAAGCATTTGTTTTTACAATGATTTCTTTACTTGTGAAACATAAGTTATAGTTTTTATTATTTACATTGTCAAGAGAGTCATGTGAGTGTTTAACAACAAATTTTTACTTTCTCTTGCCTATATAAAAATATATAGGACGGAAAGTATTGTTTTCATGTCGATTTTTCAAAATAGAGTTTTTATTGGATCTACTCGTTTTCAGACCCCATGAACCCAAAACACATGTTTTTAGCAATTGGTCTGTGTATGTGTGTGTGTGTGTGTGTGCGCGCGCGTGTGCGTGCGTTCGTGTGAACAGAATATCACAAGAACGGAGCGTCGTTCGAACTTGAAACTTAAGTTAGATACGACTAGAGGACCCTACACGAACATTTTCATCAAAATCGGTCAACCAGAAGTGGAATTTTATTCGTGTCATTTTTCACTTTTTTAAGAGTTTTTCAAAAACGGCTTACTTACTACATTTTTTATGCTCTACAAGATAGGGTAGGCGCCATGTCTGCTGAAATTCTTGGTGAGGCTGTTTTCTCGTAAAACATTATTTGTTTAAGATTGCGACTTTAATATGCATTTTAGCGCAGAAAAGTATCTAGTAAAAGTTGTGGAGAATTTAAAATCCTACAACTTTTATTTCAAACATTTTTTAATATAACGCTTAGTTTAGCGATAATTAGCGATTTTCTGTTTTTTTCTCACAAAATCAAGTAAAAAAAATCGATTTTTTTAAGATTTCAGCTGTATTATGCATTTTATGACAAAAAAGTATAATTAAATTTATAGGAAATTAAAAGATCTACATCTTTTATTTAAAGCATTTTTCTCTACATAGCCTAGTTTAGCATGAAAGAGTGATTTTCCATATTTTTAAGCTTAACTGAGGTTGATTTTCACATTACGTCTTTCACTCATGATTAAAATAAGATTATATTTTTTGAGGTTAGTTTTTTTGTTTATTTCTAGTGTTTTATTACTAATGTTAGGTTATATTGTAAATTATTTGCATTTGCAAGAGAAAGTTGTGTGAGTGTTTCACAACAAATTTTTAGTGCATATAATCATTGAAAATGCCCATAACGGGCAGGTGGAGTGTTAAATTATTGCACTTGACCTGTTGGTTACAGGGCTACAAAAAATAGTTCTGTTTCTTTTCATATATTCAGCCAATGATATGACTGAACTATTTAAGAACAGAAGAGGTAGAGGTGTAAAAGACACTAGTCAGAGTTATCTCCTCTGAAAGTAATGAATTTCACTATACAGCCAGACCCTGTGGTGAATGAAGTGAAGGTGTCATTTGCAGGGTGGAAAGTGGGTACTTTTCGGAAGGCCTGGCATGCTGATAAGCGTACTCTTTCAACTCAGTGAGGAAGGCAATAGTAAACCACCTCACTCCTCGTTTTTACTTAGTAAAACCTCTAGAGGTTCAAACCAGCCTTTTGGCTGTTGACCTAAACAACAATCATTGAAAAAATTAATGTAATAATTAATTTAACTCTAATCACTCTGTTTTGTATTTTGTGTTGCTTTAGTTGGATTTGTCATGCCCTTCACATTGGACACTTCTCTATAACAGTTATCAGCATGGATTAAGTTCTAACAGGTATAAATATTTTAATGCAAAAAGTCTGTATTTGTAAATTGATATATCTGCGAGTACGCTTGTATTGTAATATGAGGTGTGTAAAAGATTTATAGGATTTGGGAATATTTATGCACCAGCGCTGTTGTTTTCATTGAATTGCCATGGATAAATAACATCCGTACACCTGCCGCCAAAGTTCAGTGCATCTGTAACAAGTATGTATATGAAGCCAATAGGGAGAGAGCACATAGTTGACAAGTCTCTTAATAAAACCATCTAAATACTACATGTTCAAAAACTTATATGTCAACAATCATGTTTTGTTTAATCTTTTCAAAACTTAGTAATGTTTTGAAGCCAATCTATCACAGTACTTAGATAAAATTACAAGTTTGTAAGTCAGCAGTATTACTGATAACTCAGCGAGGAAGGCAATAGTAAACCACCTCACTGGATTATTTATTATAATTATGGTATTTATTTTTCCAGTAAATTAATCAGTATGTTGTAATATTTTTATAGTGTTTATAAAGTATTACATTTTAGTCTGCTAGGCAAATATTATGTTTTATTATAATCAGTATAAGTGTTAAATTATTTGCACTTGATCTGCTAGTTCCAGGGCTACAAAAATAATTCTGTTTCTTATCACATGGTCAGCTAGTTATATGACTGAAGCATTTTAAGAACAAAAGAAGTAGAGGTGTAAAAGACACTAGTCAAGAGTTATCTCCTCTGAGAGTGATGAATTTCATTCATTATACAACCAGACCGTGTGGTAAATGAAGTGAAGGGGTCATTTGCAGGGTGGAAGTAGATGCTTTTTGGAGGGCCTGGCATGCTGATAAGTATACTTTTCCACTCAGTGAGGAAGGCAATTGTAAACCACCTCACTTCTCATTTTACTTAGTAAAGCCTCTAGAGGTTCAAACCAGCCTTTTGGCTGATTACCTAAACAACAACAATAATCATTATATGTAATCTGAAACTCCCATCAAAGGTATGATATAAAATTTATATTTTAACCAATATAATCCTTATCCTTAATATATCCTTTAGTTGTAAAAGTGATGGATTATCGTCAAGTCAATAATTTTGTAATTTGGAATTGCATATAATCTTTAGTAAGCTGTTGATGTTATTTTAACAGCAGTATTGTTGCTTTTGAAGTAACTCACCATAAATTTAAGCCTGTTTAACCATTTGTAAATGGTTTAAAAAATGAACATTAACTAATACATTTACTTCCAATGTATAAATACTTCAAAGTTTTATTAAACTTTTATAGCTGCGTTGATATCTTTTTATCTATGATTGTATTTACATAAAATTTGATATTTCAGTGGATCATCAGAATGTATAAAATTATATAAAAATTGATACTTATTTATTAAAATCTTTAAGAGAAGAATCATAATGTGAATTTATTTCAAAAATATAATACAAAAATAATTGCATCAAAATAAAACAAAATTAACAATACAAAATTATAAATACGAATGAAAAATTAACTGTAGGAGTGACCTCCTGGCCGTCAGCCGAAAGAGAAATTATATCTTTAGTTAAGATTTTAGTGAGTTAGTTTCAATTTTTATGTTATTTATGTTAAAGAAGAAGTATATGGAAGCATCTTACCAAAAGAAGCGATAGGCTAGTGGGGCATATCCTAAGACATCCAGGTATTGGTCTATCAATAATGGAGGGTAATATTGAGGGAGTAAATTGTAGAGGGAGGCAAAGATTAGAATATATAAAGCAAATTACAAAAGATGTAGGGTGTTAAAGGTATGTAGATATGAAACGACTTGCGCAAGATAAAACAGGTTGGAGAACTGCGTCAAACCAGTCGAGAGACTGATGACAAAAAAATGTAATTTTATTTATTTTGATAATGGTGGATTCACTGAAACATGTAATTTTAATAAATAAGATCATAGATAAAGAAAAATTAAAGAACCTATAAAAGTTAAGTAAAAATTTAAAGTAAATTTATGGAATAAATTCTTATAATGCATCCTACAGCTTTAAATTAATTCTATTTCATATAATAAATTACGCTAACCTTGTAAAGCTGCTCAAATGATATCTTGTACTCTGATAATGGTGGATCCACCAAAACATGTGTAACAAATTGAAAAAATCAAGACAGCTTTACAAGGTTAGTGAAATTTATTATTATATGAAATAGAATTATACGTAAGAATTTATTATAGACTGCAGAATGCAATTAAAAGAATTATTTGTGAATAATACATTTACATTATGGAACACCTTTTGAAGTTGTAATTTATGTTTTTACTTTAGATTTCTACATCACGTACTCAGTTATAAAGGCCCAACATTAATGTTTCTAAGAGGAGAACAAGACGTAGAGTTTTGTATGGGAGTTAGTCAAGAGTGGCATGAATCACATCAGTATTGGGGTGGAGAAGATTGTATTGTTGTTCAGATTCTTCCTCTATATCACGTTGTTGAGAGTAAGCAAAACTTTAAACAAGTACATTAGATTTAAATAAATAATTTTTACTTTCTCTTGTCCTATGTGATATATAAGGCGCGAGAAAGTATTGTTTTCATGTTGATTTTTTTTTACTTTCTCTTGCTTATATGAATATTTAGGAAGGAAAGTATTGTTTTCATGTCGATTTTTCGAAATTTAGTTTTCACCGGATCTTCAAGTTTTCAGACCCCTGAACCCAAAAAACATGTTTTTAGCTATTGGTGTGTGTGTGTGTGTGTGTGTGTGTGTGTGTGTGTGTGTGTATGTGTATGTATGTATGTGCGTGCGTGTGTATACAAAATATTTCAAGAACGGAACATCGTATGAGCTTGAAACTTGAAACTTAAGTTACATACCACTACCGGACCCGACACGAACATTTTCATCAAGATTGGTCAACCGGAAGTAGTAGTTTATTCGTGTAATTTTTAATTTTTTTGCAATTTTCTCAAAAACTGGTCCTACGATTTTTTTAAAAATCGCCTGATTTACTAAATTTTTTGTGCCCTACAAGATAGGGTAGGTGCCATGTTTGTGAAACTCTTGGTGAGGCTGTTTTCACGTAAAGAAATTGTTTTTTTAAGATTGCGGCTTTATTATGCATTTCAGCGCAAAAATGTATATAATAAAATTTGTAGTCCTACAACTTTTATTTCAAACATTTTTTTGTTTAACGTTTAGTTTAGCGTTAATTAGCGATTTTCTGTTCTTTTTCTCACAAAAACGTGTGAAAAATCGATTTTTTTAACATTTCGGCCTTAGTACTCATTTTACGACAAAAGTGTATAAAACCAAATTTATAGAAAATTAAAAGATCTACAACTTTTATTTAAAGCATTTTTCTCTACAGAGCCTAGTTTAGCGTGAAAGAGTGATTTTCCGTATTTCTAAGCCAAACTGAGGTCGATTTTCATTTTGCGTCTTTCACTCATGATTATAATAAGGTTGTTTTTTGAGGTTAGTTTTTTGTTTATTTTTAATATTTTATTACTTATTAAAAAATAAATATCTGTAATGTTTTATTGTTAATTATTTGCATTGGCAAGAGAAAGTTGTGTGAGTGTTTTACACCAGATTTTTAAGTACAGTTTTCATCGGAAATACACATTTTCAGGTCCCCTGAATTCAAAATCATGTTACCAATTGGTGTGTGTTGTGAATGAAATGTCTCAAAAATGGAAAATTGTACCAAGTTGAAACTTGGAACTTATGTACCATGAGGGGTCGTGACATGAATGAATGTGTGTAGAATACTGGAAAGATAAATTGAGCGCTGGTTCACACATGCCCCGCACCTCCTGTAAAGTATGTCGGTATCACGCTACAAATCAAAAAGTTTGCATTATACAGTCGCCGTATATGTCTAGTTTATCTTTGTTGTATCTTGTTTAAATGTTTACTTTATGTAGGAATAATTTAAAATAATAAATTTAAAAAATAATCTGGTGTGAAACACTCGCACAACTTTCTCTTGCCAATGAAAATAATTAACAATAAACCTAACATTATTAATAAAACATTAGAAATAAACAAAAAACTAACTTTAATAACATAACCTAATTTCAATCATGAGTGAAAGATACAAAATGAAAATCAACCTCAGTTTAGCTTAAAAAAACAGAAAATCACTCTTTCACGGTAAATTAGGCTCTGTAGAGAAAACTTTTTTAAATAAAAGTTGTAGATCTTTTAATTTCCTATAAATTTGATTATATACACTTTTGTCGTAAAATGCATACTAAGGCCGAAATCTTAAAAAAAATCGATTTTTCACACGTTTTTGTGAGAAAAAACAGAAAATCACTAATTACCGCTAAACTTAGTGTTATACAAAAAAATGTTTGAAATAAAAGTTGTAGAATTTAAATTCTCTACAACTTTTCTTATACAGGGTGATTCATGAAGTTCTCCCCCCACTTCTACAGCACATTGTACTAGTAAAAATAATGAAAAAATGTTATATAAACATAGGTCCGAAAACGCTTCGTTAGCGAGTTACAGCTAGCGAAAGTTTCGCCTGGATTTCAGTTCACCAGGTGAAATGAGGTCTTCCTGGAATTGTGGTAAGGTAGATTAAGGGGCGAATTCAATCATTTCTTATGGTTTTTGATCTGATAAATTGAATAAAACAGGTCCCAGAACTGTAAGTTAAATAGTTTTTGAGAAAACCAGTGTCAAATGCAAAAAATGGAGTGAAAATCACATTTTTTCATCTTTGGCCAAGAATAACTTTGTTATTTCACCAAGAAACAGTTAAAATTTTTCAATAAAAAATGTAGAAAATTTTATTCTGAACAAACCGGTGTAAATAAAGTACACAGAAAGCGAATAGTTTTTGAGAAAACCAGTGTCAAATGCAAAAAAATGGAGTGAAAAAAACACATTTTTTCATTTTAGTTTTTCCGGTTAATTTTACTTTGTACTCTTATGAATAAAAACTCATTTAATCAAACATCTATTCGCTTTCTGTGTACTTAATTTACACCGGTTTGTTCAGAATAAAATTTTCTACATGTTTTATTGAAAAATTTTAACTGTTTCTTGGTGAAATAACACAGTTATCCTTGCCCAAAGATGAAAAAATAAGTTTTTCACTCCATTTTTTGCATTTGACACTGGTTTTCTTAAAAACTATTTAACTTACAGATCTGGGACCTGTTTTATTCAATTTATCAGATCAAAAACCATAAGAAATGATTGAATTTGCCCCTTAATCTACCTTACCACAATTCCAGGAAGACCTCATTTCACCTGGTGAACTGAAATCCTGGCGAAACTTTCGCTAGCTGTAACTCGCTAACGAAGCGTTTTCGGACCTATGTTTATATAACATTTTTTCATTATTTTTACTAGTACAATGTGCTGTAGAAGTGGGGGGAGAACTTCATGAATCACCCTGTATAAATTTTTTGCGCTAAAATGCATATTAAATCTGTAATCTTAAAAAAAGTATTTTTTTAGGTGAAAACAGCCTCACCAAGAATGTCAGCAAATATGGCGCCTACCCTATCTTGTAGAGCATAAAAAAATTAGTTAATCAGGCGATTTTAAAAAAAATCGTAGGACCAGTTTTTGAGAAAAATGCAAAAAAATGAAAAATTACATGAATAAACTACTACTTCCGGTTGACCGATTTTGATGAAAATGTTCATGTCGGGTCCGGTAGTGGTATGTAACTTAAGTTTGAAGTTTGAAGTTTGTACGATGTTCCGTTCTTGATATATTCTGTTTACATACACACACACAGACCAATCGCTAAAAACATGTTTTTGGATTCAGGGGGTCTGAAAACGTGTAGATCCGGTGAAAACTCGATTTTGAAAAATCGACATGAAAACAATACTTTCCTTCCTATGTATTCATATAGGCAAGAGAAAGTAAAAAATGCTTGATTAATTAAATAAATACAGTTTACAAACAATAAATTAACCATTGCAAAATAAATCTGTTTATAAAACGATGAGGTTATGTGATCTATGATGTGAGGTTATAGTGATCAAATACAACAATACGCTCATTAGGCCTAATCGTAGGGCAGTGAGAGCGCAGGCTTGTAACGAGAAGTGACTGTACAGCTGCACTTGTGTCTTCACTGTCTGCGCTTAATTTATCTTTCCTTTATATCAAAATTGTTATAATGGTAGTAGTAGTAGTTTATTTGTTAATTTTTCACTTTTTGTGATTTCAAATTTTTTACTTTCTCTTGCCTAT
Source organism: Catonia carolina (assembly GCA_035578175.1). Classification (NCBI taxonomy): domain Eukaryota; kingdom Metazoa; phylum Arthropoda; class Insecta; order Hemiptera; family Achilidae; genus Catonia; species Catonia carolina. The sequence continues at coordinate 29,746,638 of JAQMRL010000007.1, read as the reverse complement.
ATGAATAAATAGGAAGGAAAGTATTGTTTTCATGTTGATTTTTCAAAATCGAGTTTTCACCAGATCTACACGTTTTCAGACCCCCTGAACCCAAAAACTGTGTTTTTATCGATTGGTCTGTGTGTGAACAGAATATCTGAAGAACAGAACATCGTACCAAGTTGAAACTTAAAACTTAAGTAAGATACCACTAAAGGACCCGACATGAACATTTTCATCAAAATCGGTCTACCAGAAGTAGTTCTTTATTCGTGTCATTTTTCACTTTTTTGCGATTTTCTCTAAAGTGGCTCGTACAATATTTTTAAAATCACCTCCTTTACTAAATTTTTTATGCTCTACAAGATAGGGTAAGCATCATGTCTGCTTAAATTCTTGGGAAGGCTGTTCTCTCGTAGAAAAAAAATGGTTTTCTTAAGATTGCGGCCTTAATAAAAGTTGTAGAGAACTTAAAATCCTACAACTTTTATTTCAAACATTTTTTTTGTATAATGCTTAGTTTAGCAGTATTAGCGATTGTTTTTTTTTTCATGAAAATGTGTAAAAAAAATCGAGTTTTAAAAAAGATTTCAGCCTTAGTATGCATTTTACGGCAAAAGTGTATATAATCAAATTTGTTGGAAATTAAAAGATCTACAACTATTATTTAGAGCATTTTTCTCTACAGAGCCTATTTTAGTGTGAAAGAGTGATTTTCCATATTTTCAAGCCAAACTGAGGTAGATATTCATTTTGCGTCTTTCACATATGATTAAAATTAGGTTATGTTTATTGAGGTTAGTTTTTTTATTTATTTCTAATGTTTTATTACTAATGTTAGGTTTATTGTAAATTATTTGCATTGGCAAGAGAAAGTTCTGTGAGTGTTTCACTCCAGATTTTTGTAACTTGTGTCGTCTAGTTTAAGTTTGTGCAACATAGTTTTGAATTGATTAGATGAGTGTAATGTTGAAAATCCCTTGCACTTAGACCCCCACATGACTCATTGTGCAGGTTGCACTTCCACATTTAATTCATTAAAAAGCTTGTTCTGAACAATACAACGACACCAGGACAGATCTTGAAGTATTTTCTTATTAATTCCCCAAGAACCAGTAATAATCCTACTGACCAATAGTGTCAGGCAGTTGAAAGTTATATAGACTATGTTTTTCTCCTAGTCCTCAACATGTACACAATAGTTTGTTCTTATTTTATAACATTTTATGATGTAGATTTTTTCAGTCTTAATTTGTTGGATTTTTGCAGGAGGTCCAAAAATGATTTACTTAAATTTAACAATTCGTGGTTATCCTCATGGAGTAAGAGCTGGAACTGATCCAAGGAAACCATCCATATCTGTAAATGAAACATTTGATCAAATTACGTACTGCGGAATTCCTTACAAGTTGTACAGTATTGAAGTATGGGGTTGCGGAACACCACAGAGCAGGTAAGGAGTCTGTTTTAATTTCCTCTCATAAAAAATTATGATCTTTGAGATCCTTTTTTGTAAACTTTCTGACAATAAAATTTTTACAAAATCTTTGTAAAATTTTTATAACTTTTTTTGTAAACATCAATTATGTATTGATTATTTACTGAAAACGCAGGAATTAATCTTGAAGCAACCAAAATCATGCAATCAGTCTCGTTAACTTAGGAAGAGATATAATAGATTTTTTAAGTCGATTTAACCCTACAACTGGCAGGCATCGATTTTTCGACGCGTGGATCGTTTTCTCTACCGGCAGCATTGATAAATCGTATCGATCAACAATGCATTAGTTTTGAAATTATGACGTAAAAACTGTATTGCATAACCACGGCAAGTAATAAATATTTTTAATCAGAAAATTCAGCTTTATAAATTAAAAATATTTTTGGTTTTTAAAAGTGATTGTTGTTAATGTATTATTCAATGAAATTTATGTATAATTCTCATGGAAGTCACTTGGTGTTACTTGTTGTCATCTGCTTTGCAAAGGTCGTTCGCATTTACTCATGTTCATTTGTTTATTAGTTATAAATATATTCATTTAAATTTGTATACGATAAATCATCAATTATGATTTTATTATTATTAGTTATTGCGTAATTCGTTGTTTTGTTGATGTTTATGGAACTAAACTGATTTCGTAGTAACTCAACTCGTGAATGTTTGGGTTATAGGTTAAGTTTTATTTATTATTTCATTATGAATTTCAATGTAAATAATGAAATAGGCGATTTAGTACATACTGTGCTTGATGAAAGGGTTACCGATGAAAGCCCTAATATCAGATTTTGTACAGTGTTTCTTTTATTTGCTTTTAAACTGTATATCACTTATGCGTCGACATGAAAATATTTAGTTATGTAGTATTCTTGACTATAGAAAGAAAAGTTTTCAGTCCATCAACACAATATTTATATCATATTCTGCAGAACAAAAAACTCTACAAAGTTGCTATAATAGAATAATTGTAGTAAAAAATTATTTTTCGTTTCAATTTTAGGGGGTAAGAGAGGTTAATTATAACCGTATTCATATATGTAGTGAATGTAGGGGGAGTAAAAAGAGGGACCCCTAAATATTTAATTTTTAGTAATAGTAAATAAATATTTGAGATTTTCTGAGCATTTTGATGTATGATATGTGTTATGAAGATTATAAAATGATTGTAAAATAAGTAATTTAATAACACCTTACATTTGGCAAATTTTCTGCTGCCGGTTATGATGAAATAGGCCACCGGTTGTTGGGTTAACATTATTGTAGATTACTTGGGATCAAAAACTTGCATTTTTTGACTTGCTGGTGCCGTATGACACCTTAAGGCATCAGAGCAAATTTGTGTATATGCCTTAATATGTCATTCAATATACCTATTTCTTTCTTATAATTACTATTTAAACAATGACACATTGGTAGTGTTAATGGGTGCTCTACAGGCGTTCGGACTGATCCTGTAAGCACTATTCATTTTTAATAATTAGCTGTTGATGGTAATATTGAACACAATCGTTGATGGTAATATTGAACACGATCAGTGCTATGGATGTGTGTATAAGTTTAACTTAAAACTTTCCAGCCAGCAAACCGTTAGTAATTTACTCACTATGTTTTCATAGAACAAATTTAAATTTTATAGTAGTACAGTGATTAATTGGGACCAGGAAAATCATCGGATATCTCAAAATCTCATATCTCAGAATCTACGTTCAATGTCCATTCATAATTGATCCCAATACAATACAATACAATGTAATGCACTCATATAAATTATGGTACGACAAGAAAATCTGGTGTGAAACACTCACACAACTTTCTCTGGCCAATGCAAATAATTAAAAATATAACCTATCATTAGTAATAAAAATTAGAAATAAACAATAAAACTAATCCCAATAAACGTAACCTAATTTTAATAATGAGTGAAAGACGCAAAATGAAAATCAACTTCAGTTTGGCTTAAAAATACGGAAAATCACTCTTTCACGCTAAACTAGGCTCTGTAGAGAAAAATCCTTTAAATTAAAGATGTAGATCTTTTAATTTCCTATAAATTTGATCTTATACACTTTTGTCGTAAATTGCATCATACTAAGGCCGAAATCTTAAAAAATTCGATATTTTACATGTTTTTGTGAGAAAAAACAGAAAATGGCTAATTACCGCTAAACTAAGTGTTATACAAAAGAAATGTTTGAAATAAAAGTTGTAGGATTTTAAATTCTCTACAACTTTTGCCATAAACATATTTGCACTAAAATGCGTATTCAAGCCGCAATATTAAAAAAATTTTTTTTTACGTGAAAACAGCCTCTCCAAGAATTTCAGCAGACATGATGCCTACCCTATTTTGTAAAGCATAAAAAATTTAGTAAACGAGGTGATTTTAAAAGAAATTGTAAGAGCCGTTTTTGAGAAAATCTCAAAAAGTGAAAAATCACACGAATAAACTACTACTTCCGTTTGACCGATTTTGATAAAAATCTTTGTGTCGGGTCCGGTAGTGGTGTCTAACATAAGTTTCAAGTTCGTACGATGTTCTGTTCTTGATATTCTGTTCACACACACACACACACACAGACCAATCGCTAAAAACATGTTTTTTTGGGTTCAGGGGGTCTGAAAACGTGTAGATCCGGTGAAAACTCGATTTCGAAAAATCAACATGAAAACAATACTTTCCTTCCTATATATTCATATAGGCAGGAGAGAATAAAAAATTTAATAGAAAGTAATTTAATTAATTCTTGATTCTCATGATTCTTACCTTTGTGCTTAACGCGTTAGAAACGGTTAAAAGTTAAAGGTTTTTAATCTTTTTTTAAAACATGGATAATTTTTCTGTTTACAGAGAAGTTCAACTAGATATAAGAAAATGGGAAGTGAAACAAGCGGAAAAACAGCGAGTTGTCAAAATGAAGTCAAGCGACTGGATCGACCATCCAGATAGGTACCTGTTAGAGCTTGCTGGGCGAACCAATTACTCGGACTCATCTCACTGACTGTTACTGACACAGATTATAAATACATATTTACACTTCCATTCCGTTCAGTTAAATTAATTGTAGCAATATAAATTACAAGCAATCGTTATATATAATAAATCACTTCATGTTAACAAATCACCCGTTCCAGTTTCGGCAATACTTAAAAAATTGTGAATTAGTGTTACTTAATACATAATATACGCTGTACTTAAGTTATTATAATTATTGTATACATCAGTATTAATTGATTACGCAATGGTGGCCTTTTATAGAATAATGTTTTATTTATGTCTGTACATAATAATGCGCAAATTCTTTGTACATGTCAATTGTTGGACTAATTTATTTGCATTTACTGATAAATAATATTTTTTTAAATTTCTGTCATTTAATATTACATTGTATCTTTTAACGTACTTAATCTTATTTTTGTAACTGCGCTGAACCACCTGTCTGGTGCTCTTTTTTTTCAATATTATGTTAACATATCTTACTATATTTTTTATCAACTAGTTTTAATTTGCAAGACGAAATTTATTGTGAAATTTAAGTTAATTTTTTATCGATAATATTTCAGGCTGGTTTATGTTTCCTAATGAAACAAAAAGTTGACAAAATTATTGTGTCAAAGTTTGTAAGATACTTAATGTAAACATAATAAAATAAATTTACTGTTCTTAAAACTGCTGATTTTTTTTTTGTTTTCCTTAAATCATTGACATGTAATGATGAGATAGTATAAGTCTTTCCTTATCCAAAATTGAGACATCTGAAATTTTAATAACACTTGTCTACACAGTTTGATAGCATTATCTAAATATACTTAAACTTTCTTCTTTTGCATATTGTTAACAGATCTGGTGTTATAAAAGCTATAACATCTAACTTTTTTACAATACAGGTATATTTTTAGTTTTAAACAAATCAGGTAAAACCCAGTAAAATCTTTTCTAAATTGGTCATATCGCCTAAGAAGGAATTTGAAAAGATTGTTTTAAAACAAACCTTCATGAACTCTAGTAACTGAGTACTATCATGTGTTATTTATGTTTATGCTACTTTACACAATATTTTTGGTTAGTAATGGCTAACATAGAAATAAAAATCTACCTGTTTGATTTTGCTATGTTGATGTATACACTACATACCAAAATCTCAAATTCAGAATAGTACCTAAGCAAGTTAAAAAAGCATTTATATTTGTATTCTTTAAGTTTGATGATTAGGTTAACACTGGCTCTCTTTATGTGGATTGAGTTAGTTGTGTCAGCCTCAATAAATTCGAAGCCACTAGCTGCATTTTTGGTTGTAGTGAAAGTTTTTCATAAAACCAAGAGAGAGAAATCTATAGTTCTGGTAAGAAGACTGCTGGTTGCTTACAAGAAACTATGATATCGAATGTCTTTAAAAATTTATTTACTGCATTCCTACTTGGACTTCTTTCTAAACAGGATGCAGAAAGCAATGGGCAAGGGGAAATTTTCCGTGAGATTTTAAAACTATGAAAATGCATCAGATTTAGAAATGACTGGGAACTGGAGCTGGTTTTTTAAGAAAGAAAATACTTCTGTACACAAGGGACAAATAATGGTTTTGATTAAAAATTAGTATGTCAGCAAATTATATAAAACATACATTCTGTATGAGTTACAATTGCACTCCATGGTAGAGACTTGCCAAAATAATTTAACAAAATGTCTATATTTGAAAGAAGAGTCCTGGAAGGAGGGGTTCAGTCAGTGCTGAGTTGTCACATTTTACGATTGTGGGTGTCACCAATAGGCCTGTCTTCCTTACCAAATCTTCCTGTAATTTGGTTTTACAACATTTTTGTATAACACTTTTAATTAATTAAGTAAATACATTTTAGAATACAAAAAATTAAAAAGGATTGTATTGAAAAATACAGTTTTATTGTATGTAAAATAAAAAAGAAGAAGAGAATTCAGGGAACGATATCACCGCTACGACAGTCAAACACTGATTGAAGCTTATACGCTGTCTACCACAAATCTGGCGTCACTGCCTAGACTATTGTTGCCTAGCAACAAGCCCCATTCCAGTGTGTTCTCTCTAGTAGTTTACGACTCTTTCAAAAATAATAGTATAGAGAGATTTAATGGAGAAATCCATTACAGCAGTGTCTCATTTACATGCACCCTGTTCATCTGGACTAAATTTCCAGGTAATACAAAATGGAGTAATTAATGCATTTGAAGTAGTGACAGGGTAAGTAATAGGACACTCGATACTTTGGTACAAGTGGTGGGCATACTAGGAACAGGTACAGAGTGCATTTTATATCAGATACAAGTTACTAATTACTCGTGTGCTCTGCAGTGAAGAGTAACCGAAGTAATTTAACCAAGTAGTAAGTGATCGAGCGCAAAAAAAATATATATTTATTGCATTGTAGTAAAAATTATGTGCCTGAATCAGTTTTTATGACTGTAGAATAAAAAGGATGCATACGACATAATTAAGAAAAGCTGTGCTGAATATAAATGTGTTATAGTTAATATTTATTGCACTATAGTAAGAATTATGAGGGTTGTTTTTTTACAACCTCTGATAGGCCATTTTTTTTTTTTACCGTCTGACTGTTCAGCAATTACTCCTAATGCAGATGGTGATAGGCCATGAATAAAAGACAAGTGAATATAGAAAAAAATTTTATTTCTAAAAGTGATGTACACTTATGGCTACGTTTTGATTTAATCACCTCGATGATTCAGGCATTTGTTGTACCTGTGGACAGGCTTTCCAATATCCTCTTCATAAAATGTTACTGTCAATGAATTTAAATGAGTTTTGAAGCTCCTCGTTAAGTTTGGAAGCGCTGCCCTCCTAGCCACTTCTTCAGTTCATGGAAAATATTGGCGTCACTCGGTGATAGGTTGGGACTGTATAATGGGTGATTGAAAATATCCCAATGAAATTGCTCAATGAGCCATTGGGTTGCACCAGGACTTTGAGGACGGGCTTTGTCATGGATTAGAACAATTCCAGAAGTCAGCTTGCCTCTTCTTTTGTTTTGAATGGCTTTCCACAAACTTTGTTAAGTTTCACAGTAAACAGCTGCATTATGTGGTTTCTGGCTCCATGAACTTCACAAGAAACACAACGAAGAGCTTCAAGACTCATTTAAATTCATTGGTGGCTATATTTTATTGGAAAGTTGTCCACAGGTACAAAAAATGTCTAAATCGTCAAGGTGATTATAACTAAAGTACCCGAAAGTGTACATAACTTTTAGCAATAAAACATTTTTTTTATATTCACTTGTCTTTTATTTATGACCTGTTGGAGGTTGATTTTTTTTTTTTTTTTTTTGGTTTAACATCCGACTGTTATGCAATTACTGCTAATGCAGACGGTGAAGGATGAAATGAATTTTTGTAACGTATGAAAATATGCCATGCCTGAATGGGATTCGAACCCAAGACCGCATGATGAGAGGCGAGCACGTTATCAACTGCGCCAATGCGGCCGGCAGGTTGAAAAAAAACAGCCCTCGTATATGTGCCAATTTTAGAACAAAGTATAATTAAGAGTGTAAACAGTTTCTTGATGTTACTATTATTATTGTTATTTAATATAGCTTACTAAATGCCAGGTGAGGGTGTACAACACTGTTGATTGGATGTGAGAGTAAGCCAAAGACCACAGTACAAACTGCTGTAGCAGTAAGAGTTCTATTCTTAGTATTAACTTATATCAGGTCCAAAGTATCAGCCTCCTATGACCCCTCATCACTAGTTCCAATAGAACGGAATACTTCATGAATAATAATCTTTTTTCACTCAGCTGGTAATTAAAGTATCAAGTACACTGTATCAGTACCATTCAGTATGAAATTGTATGAAAAGGAGAATCTTGTTCTGATCCAAGAATAACCTGAACTTATTTTCAATGTTTCTTTTAATAGAGCCAATATAAAACAAGATTTGGGTGACTAAAAAATGGTGCAGATGAATTACAGATTTTATACATAAAGATATAAATAATGTTAGCGTTATGCAATGTATTGTCACTGATGACACATGTCAAAACATTTTTTGCATAGTTGGTGGCCCTGAAAAGGGCCATTGTTGGTGGTCAGAAGCGGAGCCTGAAGAGCGACAGCTTGGCTACCAGGTTCAGGCCTAGCTTTCCCTCAGCGGGAATTGGGTCCACACTGCAGTGTGACAGTGGTGGCCCTAGAACCCTGCAGTGTTAGGTCAGCATAGGCCGTTGGTTGTGGTGGTTCTCTTCGGGTCGGCGAAGGCTGATCGGTGCAGGAATGTGTGTTCGCAACCAGTAGCGTAGATCAGGGATGGTGTGTCTGGTCTCGCCTGGGCTGTTCTTCTTGTTCTTCGTTTGGAAGCTGGATTCCAAGTGTCTCTCATGGGCCAGTGCAGCAGCTTAAATACCCCTTCGGTGAGTCCACTTCATAGTGGAGGGGAGGCACTAATAGCTGCGCATTTGTAGCGCTCCCAGCGGCGGGCAGGTTCTGGGACTGTTTGCAGGCGCTGATTATGGTAGGGCAGTTGGTGACAGTATCATTGACCTTGAAGGCAGATGGAGTTAGCCACAGTATTGCCAGATCGCATTTTCTATGCGTTACTGGTACAGTAACCTCATTCACACAAGTACATGAGCACATTAAAACAGCAGTTATATAATATAAAAAAAATCCCCAAATACACAGTAGATGACTCATCTGATTAAATAAAGTTAATATGTCCTTTCAGATATCATGTCTCTATCATCACTTGGAATATAAATACATCAATGCATGCACACTTTCATCAATTTGCCATGACAATGAAGATGGATAAATTATATCCGAAAGGACCTATTGTTTTTTTTAATCACGAGAAAATCATCTATTGCTAGTATTTTGTACATTATATAATTCTTATATAATTAAACAATACACAGGAAAATGTTGAACAAAATTTAAACAACAGTATATAACTATAAATACGATACGTTGCAGGTGTACAGTTCTGTTTTGATTTTCAGTTCAATATATAGTTAGTTTGTCTATATATTGTGTGCCATAACCATACATTACTTTTACTTATCTACATAAATGGCTACACTGGTATAAAAGGGGTGAGGAGAGCTAATAGTAATGCTAGACATTGAAGCTTACAATAAAATAATAATGTAATGTTTTCTTATGTTTATATAAAAAACTTTTAACATATACCTTTTTGCTGCTTCTTTTACTTCGATTTTACTAGGTGCGTATCGCTTCTTCAGGTAATAACATATAGTTTCTAGAAAATGTTTACTGTGAAGATTGCATCTTCCTTTGTCAAAGATTTAAATACTTTCAGAAAATCTTAACTAGGAAGATGCAATCTTCACAGTAAAAATTTTCTGTAACTATATGTTACACAGGTAACTATATTACCTGAAGAAGTGGTGCACACCGCGAAAGTACTTGTAAAATCAAATTAAAAGAACCAGTAAAAAGGTAAATATTAAAAGTATTATTACATAAACATAAAAAACATTACATTAATAGGGATTCTGCTGCTATGTTGTAACTAGTAATTTAAATAATTATAATGACATAACAAAACACTACAATAATCATTAGTTACATTTTTTTTTAACTTGACAGGTTAATCATTAGTTAACTTGACAGGTTAGGTAACACTTGTAAAAACAATGCAAATAAAACTCAAATAAATATTTTAATGAAAATATAACAATACACAAAAACACAAATAATTAAATAAAATAAGATTAGAAACATTATCATTTTATTTAACATAATTCAAGGTTCTGTTATATCAGATGTTGAAGCTAATGATACTGCTGAATGCAGTTTAATTCAATAAAATCAACCTTGTATGTAAATATATCCTATTTGTATATCCTGTTTTATTATCACAATTTTAAAATCAGTTTTAACATTCAATTGTACAAGGTACGGCAATTAAATAACTGGACTGGTGCTGCAACCAGCAAATACCAAGCTCGCTCCAGCAGGTTTGAACACTTATGTGCCTGTTGATGCTTCCCCAAACCTGAGCTTGATGGTCATGGTTGTATGTTGCTGTAGCAACTGCCCATTCAATTCCTTGTGGTAGCACCTTGTCAAAAAAATGCAGTGTTCAGATAGAGCAACAAGTAACCTCAAATTTTTTGTGAAACTGGGTAAAACCACCACAGAAGCTCATGCCACGTTAAAGAAAGTGAATGTTTATCGCACACAAGTTTTTTAGTGGTTTGAAAGGTTTAAGGAGGGATGTGAAATGACCAAAGACGATTCTCAACATCAAAAATGTATGATGCATGGAATTATCTACGTTCACTGGTTCCCTGAAAGTCAGACAATCACTGTTATTACCTCAAGGTTCTGACTAACCTTCATGAACGAGTGAAAAGACGATGATCTAATTTGCGGAAGAGCAATTCCTGGATGCTTCATTAAGACAATGTGCCTGCTCATTCCACCTTGTCCGTGAAGGCGTTTTTTTGTGAAATACGGAATCTTCGTATTGAACAATCATACTCGCTCGGCCTGGCCCCCTGTGAAATTTGTTTATTTCCTACAATAAAATCATTAGAGCTGAAGCGAACTTCTTGAGGGCTTTCAGCGACAAAAAATTGTACGGAGCATTGTAGGAATCGACAAGGAGAGTATATTGATTGAACGGGATAAACTTTGTAATGTAATTGGTGATCAATGAAATGTTTTGTAGCTCCAGTTCAGTTATTTAATTGCCGCACCTTGTATGAACAGAGTTTACCAATAAAATTAAACCTTTTAAAACAGTTTCTCATTCAAGGTAAACAGTAATCCCTTGCCATTTGTGTTTGCTCTTTTCTACTACCAAAATATTAAAAAATGTCAAAATAGTTGAAAAAGCATAAAAATCTTTACGTAATGCTATTCTACACTGGTTTATGTTGTATTGGTATTTACATAAACGATTTATGGTTTATTGCATGCCTCTGCCAAAGTGCTTTTAGTACCCTTTGATTTTGGTCTCTGGTGCAGATGTACATCAATTGATGAGCACCAACGAAAGACTTTTGATCTGATAGTGCAAAGTTATTATTTTTGTTTGTACTGTACCATGTAGCCGCTAATAAAAGCTGACGCTGAATAATTTCGTGAGGTGGGCAATATTTCGGTCTAACGATTACAAATGATTGACATTTCAAAAGTTGAAAAAATAAATGGGAGCAGGTATCTGAAGACGATCTTCACCAGAGAGAAGAGTAAATGGTTCTGAGGCAGTGTGTAAAGAAAAATGAAACACTGCCCAGCTTCTGGCAGTGAAAAAACATCTACGGACAAAAGAATTATAACACCTCACAGGCATCATCCTTCTTTAATATGTTAATAAACTAATAATAAATCTGTGTAACACAGTTACATGAAAATATTAACATAATTTCAGTACTGTATTATATAATGAACATAGATTGATTTTATTAAATTAATTAGAAAGCACGCAAGTCAAAATATTTAAAGAAATAGTTGAATTAAAACTAAAAATTCATCCATAAATAATAAAACTATAAACTAAATATAATGAATACAGACTGTAAGTATAGTACAGCAATTATGATCTTAATACACAAAAAATGTATTTTTACAACTTGGACAATTTCAATCTATCAAATTGATTCCATCTCAGAAGTTACATCAGATGTAAAATAAATATTTTTAGAAATTTTAGTACAGTACTATCCCATCTGTCTGGATTAAATTGGGACTAGAAGCAATCTGGAAAATTGAAATATGGATAAACCATAAACAATAGGAATTTGATAAAAAATTTATACTTGTTTTGAAAGAAGCATACCACAATATATTTTGTATTCAAACGTTTACATGTGTTAAGTTTTACTTTACAAAAAAAAAACATTTACCTTGCTTTACTTTCGTAAGGCACTTGCAGGCATCACAATCGCACAATTTCTTTACTATCATAAGTTCAGCTGATGTGGGGTCAGGCTGCTGCTCCATGTAAGCCATGATGTTGTTCAGCCATGACTCACCAAGCAAATACAGTAATATGTGCGTGATCTGTAGCATGAGGCACTAATGCTTTAATAGTACAGTACACTTAGATAACTGTACAGGTTATGCAGAGAATAATAAACTGAATCAAGATTCCAGTGTTATTAAAATACTGTATGTGGGATAAACAAGAAACAAAATTGATTACTATGCTGCTAAATACAACACTACATTATTCGACAAAAACCTACTTATGAAGGTAGAAAATATATCAATAAATTATCACAAATTTTAAAAGTTGTGGTAATCTGAATTTGTTTCAAAAAAGCTAACAAAATACTTGATTGCTGAAACATTTTGCAGTGTACATGAATTCCTTTCTAAATAGGTTTTGTTTAAAAAATACATGAACTTCTAGGTAAATGCAGAGTCACATTGTGCATTATTTGATAAAAAATGGATGACAACTTATTGTTGTAAGGAAATAGGCGTGGTCATAAATGAATTTAACATAGTGTTAAAATTTAGACATGTTTCATCTTGATTTATCCTATACTCCCTTCTGGAGTCTCCTGGATGCAGTTATAAAAAAATCCTGATTTAAAAAGTATTTTAATTTTGGTCTAGATAATCCAGACAAACAAGGTAGAACTGTACCTTGTAATGTTAATTACACATGAAACATCAAATACAAAAATAAGTTAATCTAACATGAAAAAGATAAACAAAAATTAAACATTTATCACTTAATTTTGTGATTTTCCATACGATATATTTCATTGCAAACTTCTGAGGTCAAACATTCAGCAACTCTAAGCGAATCATCATTGACAATAAAACATTATTTAAGTACTTCAGAGACTAGTATAATCAGAAATCTATCAGCACTTTCTGATAATTAAAAAAAATTTCAAAATATGAAATATCTAGAAACATTTTAATTTTTGAACATTAAACAAGTTGTAACAAATTTTGATGTAAACTGAAAATATAATTAATGTGTACTACAAGGTAAATCCAGAGAGTAAGAATACTTAAGTTTTTAAAAGTCAAAAAGGCAATTGTTAAATATTTTTGAAATCTTTACAGATTTATATACATACATCAACACTATTTTTTGATTAGTCTTCCTTCTCAATGCACTTTGTGAGCCAAGATATGAACTTTCATAAACGTTTATCAAAAAAGTCTCCTGTTGCCTTTTTGTTTAATAGCATACTGAACCTAATTGCCAGTTGAAAACCTTCTTCCACCCACATACGACTTCAGATAATTGAAAAGATGAAAATTTATAGCTCGTTCCACTTGACTTTGGAACTTGTATAAACAAATCATATGAGGTTAAAAAAACAGACTGGCACAACTGGCACCAGTAGCTAATCATGTTGATAATAGTAAACATAATGTTTTCATATCTGCTTCTAATACAGTATAACTTCGAAGCTTCTTGTAAGAAGTTCAGTGCTTAATTCTTCCTAAGACAATGTTTTATTTTAATTGGACAATATAATCTTAATTGGATGCGAATGGGTCCTTACATTATGAATATAGTCAATAGTACAGCAGAGTATTTATTTACATAAGTTCCAAATATAAATGGAATAAACTATAAAGGTGCCAGATCAAGGATGTTAGTGGGAAGGTTGACGACGTCCCAACAGAATAAGCTCAAGAGTTGCTTTAGGTGTTACCTGTGTGGCGATGTGCATTTTCATACAACAAACAAACTCCTTTTGTTCCATATAGCCCTCTGTAGTTTTTTAGGAAGTTAGTACTACCACGGGGGATTAATAAAACCGTTTCCCTCCCAGGAATCATTTCTTTGATCTTGTTCACCACCTCATCAACCATGATTGATGGACGCTCAAATCTTTGTTCATCATGATAATTTGTTGGGTTAACTTTAAACTCATGACACTACTGGTATTAGTATGGTTAAAGACACCATTCCCATAATGGTGTGTTTCCGTTTTCCTCAACTCAAATCAAGACGGATTTGGAATCGAGAAATTAATACACACAGCTACTACAGGAGTTTTCAACCGATTGAGACAAATGTGCACTTATTCTACTAAAACTATTTTTTCATAGACCTAGACATTGAAATGTAGTGCGGCCACCTTTGTTGAAAAAAATTCCCCCTGAACATCAGAAATTCAGTACTCTTTTGCTTTCTGAATTTGCCTCTTAATTAGGATTGAAATGTTTCGACTCAAATTTAAAAAAAAAACAGACCAATCTTAATAATAAACATAAATTTAATACTAATTTAATTCTAAATAAAATATTACACACAGCCATTGCGTATGTTATCATTTAAAAACAAAAACCAATCTTGTAATTTATATGTACAATTTAGGAAGTTATGTATATCAACAGGCGTAACATAATGTGGCACATAGACTTTCAAATTTATTAATAACAATATAAGAAAGTAAAACCTGGTAATTTACAATTAAGTTTGTGTGTTGAATATTTAATTAAGTAAAGAAACACAATGTAAAATTTAGAATAGCTACTAAAATTGTGTATACTGTTACGCCTATTTGTATAATATACATAGATATCATGCATTTTCTTTAAAAAATAACCACAGCTAGTTTTTTTTCTTTAAATTTCCAGCAATGTTTGTATGAACTTTTTGGTTTATGTGAAGAACACTGAGATTCATTCAATCCATAATAGAATGTGCAATAACAGGTTATATTTGATTAGTGTTAGGTTGTATAATAGATGTAAACATCCAATCTAACGCATGGAGACTGGCGGACATTTAAAAAGAACAAAATTCGTAATTTTTTAAATCGATTGTGAAAACATCACAGTTAGCTTCCCCCATCATAAATTTAACTATATTAGCAATATATCTTCACAACTTCAGAGTGGAGTTACTGAAGAATGTAGTGGAATTCATGACTAACCGTGATAATATGTTTTTATGTTCAAGTTCTTTGTGCCTCCGTGTATATATATGTTCTTCATATCTTTGTGCTCATAAATCTTACGATGTTGGAAATGGTAAAAAGTAATGGTGAATGACTTTGATTAAAAAATAAATGTAAAAATAAAAATATGAACATGATAAATTAGATAATATGATTAGAGATTTCAGCAAGAATATTAAGGCTGTTTGCCGTTCTACTTTGCTAATAGACTTCCATACCTGGCTACACACTGCTCTGTTCTGTTGAAGGAGACAATTGGGTGTACGGGGAGTGTGGGAACCCTACAAAAATAATTTAAAAAATGTGATGAGCTAATAAATTTTGGTTGATACTGTTTTGAAAACAGAAAGTAGACACTAACCAGGGTGAAAAGGAACGTGAACAGAGTAGACTCTACCCCGACCATCTGTATTAGATGACAACAAAGATACATTGATATCATCCACTTAAATGAAGGAGTAGATTATTAGATTTTTGATCGAATTGAGAAGTAGGGAATTCAAATCAAAGAGAGAAAGTATTTTATTAAAAACAGAAAAAACAGCTGTGGTGGCTTTATAAAGAAAATATTTTCTAAACTAAAGCTAATAAGTATAGTAGCAGAAAGATGAGATTTGTCGGATGTGTTTGACACGGTGAACATAACTGATTTACTCTAAATATTTATAGAAATGACCAAAATTATTTATAATAATACCTGGTCACTTGCACCTTGTTTATGTATGATTTCTCGATAATCCTGTAAAACTAAGAATTAAAAACATTTATTAAATGACATTGCCACATAAATATGTGGTATGCCATAATATACACTAGAACCTTCTCGATCGTGGTTTTGGTTCTATATGGATTACTGCGTTTGCAAATCCATTTTACTTTTACACAAATTTTTCACAAAGACCGTTTTAATTCTTATTACAAATCACAAAAGCAAAATGTTTTATTCACTGAATTGTATACTCCTAGAACAGATACCACAACAGAACAACCTAAATGAACTGGGAAAAAATTATGAACATTTGGACAGATGACTAAAGCCAAAAAATGCAATGCTTAGTGACATCATTATTAGAAGTAAATCAAAAAATTAAATGAACTGATAAAAAATGAAATTTGTACGGACAAAACTGTAAAATAATTTCAAACGAGCTGTGAATGATTTAAGAAATTTAAACACGGTTTTGCATAATGTGTAGATAGTCAGTTAGTGTCAATTGATCATGAGGCTGGAAATAAAATTCCAGTAGAGTTGTCAGATTTTAAATTTATTTTACTTTCTCAATTAAATATGAATAAAATAATTTTTCAATCACAATTAGTACTAATAAAATATATATTTAGGAGTCTTATTACAAAAACATTTTTCATTAGTATCGTAGTTTCTCATTGATAAAAAGCCTATAAACATTGTTTTTACAAAATTAGATTTCTTTCTCTAGTTTTCTTATTGCAACTAGTGTTTCTAAGGTTTGCTTTCCATTATTACTGTATTACCATAAACCGGTAAGATTTGCTTTTACTTTTTGTAATATAGACCTACATTTTCTGGAACACTCCATATTTTCATTATGCCTAACATGTTTCATCCACCACGTTTTTATGCTTAGCAGTATCTAATGGAACGCATTAACCGCGATTGGGAAGGTCTTGGTGTACAGCAACAAATTAAAATTTTCAGATAGTTTACATAAATTATAACTCTATATCCTAATCCTACAGCTAGTTTAATCACCAAGGTCAAAATCCTTACAACCAACTTTATGGTACCAAATAATTTAATAAAGGAACAGAAATTATTACAAGTGATTGTCACTGTAAGAATATAAGTAATATATGAATATTTTCTGGTGCTATGGACTTAAATTAATCATATACAAATGTTTAAGTTCAGTTTTTGGTAGGTTTTCGAAGAGAGCTGCTCGATTTTGACCTTCACCTTTCTTCACCCAGTGTCCATAAACCCTGAATGCGCAACCATCAATAACCTGAAATAATAATAATAAATTTTATAGCCAGAAACATACATATAAATATTGTCACAGACTGCCCTACCAATATTAGTGCCTGCAGACAGTCCCAGTACCTGCCTGCCGCGTGGAGCGCTACAGACCCGCAGAGCCAGAAGTCCCTCCCCTCCATTATGAAGTGGACTCGCTAGAGGGGTATTTAAGCAGCCACACTGAACCGCTCGAGAGACTTCCCAATCAACTCTCAACCGGAGAAGAACAAGAAAGTAGAATTCCCAACCAAAGAAGAGCCCAGCCGAGACCAGACGCACCATTCCTGATCTACACTACTGGAGGCGGATGCACTTTCCTGCACCAGTCAGCCTTTGCCGACCTGGAGAGAACCACCTCAGCCGCGCTATCGGTGGAAGGCCTACGCCAACCCGACACTGCAGAGCTCTGGGGGCCACTACTGTCATACTGCAGTGGGGACCCAACTGCTGCTGAGCCCAGCCGAGACCAGACGCACCATTCCTGATCTACGCTACTGGAGGCGGATGCACTTTCCTGCACCAGTCAGCCTTTGCCGACCTGGAGAGAACCACCTCAGCCGCGCTATCGGTGGAAGGCCTACGCCAACCCGACACTGCAGAGCTCTGGGGGCCACTACTGTCATACTGTAGTGGGGACCCAACTGCCGCTGAGGGAAGGCTAGGCCTGAATCCGGTAGCCGAGCCATCACTCTTCGGAATCTGCTTCCACCACACCGACTCGCCGCTTCCACCACCAACAATGGCCCTTTTCAGGGCCACACAAAATACACACCCTTTTCAGGGCTACCAACTACGCAAGCAAGGTTTCGCTACTAGTTGTCGGCCCCGGTTGGTGACAATATATATATATATATATATATATAAATAAAAACGTTTTAGACTTCCACTTATTTTACCCCGCCTTGCCCATCCCACCATACCAAGTTATAGTTGTTAACCTTGAACCTCTCCTTTATGCTGGACCCCATTAGTGATTTTGCTGCGTTACAAAAACACTAGTAGGCGCCTAGTCTAATGCATATGCATGAACTTGCGCAAACATGCATTGATACATAAATACATCACTTCAGACTTATTGAGCAGAATATTGTTTACAACAAAAATAATTCACTATTTTTTTGAATAATGATTCTATGGGAATATGAACATTTGTGTCATTAAAATGTATGTGTGTGCCACCGGAGGGGAACAAATCAGATAAGGCTCATGGAGAATGGGGATGTATGTTTATATAAAAAAGTCTACTGAAAAAAAAGAAAAGAAAAAGAAGAAGATTTTTAAAGTTCTACAAAAAGTGTCTACCGACTTGATACTTTGTACAACAGAAAACGAAGACTAATTTTACAAACACCTGTGTAAAATAGATGTGTACTTATGTAAACAATATTTACAGTAGACAAGAATTGTAAATCCTTAATATAATTTCTTTTACATTAGATTTAGTGTTAAAACAAACCCACATGTGTGTGAGTAAAACCCACAATATAATATTGTAATAAGGTACATTATTGTAGTAATTATGTAACCCATTTGTAAATATAATAAGCTATCTACTAAGAGGGCATTTTTTTAGGTTTAACATCCGACTGTTCTGCAATTACTGCTAATGCAGACGATGAAGGATGAAATGATATTTTGTAATGTATGAGATATGCCGTGCTTGAATGGGATTTGAACCCAAGACCGCATGAAGAGAGACGAGCACGTTACCAACTACGCCAATGCGGCTGGCAACTAAGAGGGTTGTTTTCTATTAGGACAACATATGTTCTCCAATCTCTCTTTGCTCTGACATAAAGCCTCACTTTTTCCAGGCAACTATTGAGCAATCTGGGTTGTTTTAATCTAGTAATGACTACAGATTGTTTAAAGTTTGTGAGGTGGGGTTTGGATGCTGGTTAGTTGCAGGAGTAGATGATTTTGGATAACCGACAGTCTGCTGTAATTTCTGGATAAGAATACAAAAACTCTTCTATTAAAATTTAAGAAAAAAAATAGAAATTACCAGTAAGAATTATTACCTTTCTTAGAGTTTTAATTCGATATGGATCTCCTCGTCCACATGATACTGCTAAAGGTTCAGGAGTAAAGTGCAAACGACTGATTCTGACGACCGCCAATACACATAAGATAGCAAACTTAAACTTCTTCTTCGCATCAAATGTTGATGCTTTTATTTCCTAAAAACAATGATTAAAAAAATTAAATAACCTTCATTTTACAAAAAATTTATTCTACACTTTCTGTATATGGGACAACACATTTTTTTTCTTGTATTATCAAAATTTAAGAACAGTATGAAATCTGGACAAGTGGAAGGAAGGCATAGAGTAGAATGCAGGACAGAAATGATGTGATTAGGGAAAAATCCCTTTCATGAGACAATGGCAAAACCCATTAGTGATTTCTATATCTACTCTTTAAGAGGAATCTAATGATACTATTTTTGTTTCCAAATTTCGACTTTAATTTTTTGACTTACGGTTTTGGGCCACTTAAATTCGAAACTGGAACTTCCAACCAATCCAGGCCCACTAACTTTTTGTGTAGATTACGAATCAAAAAACCATTTGTTGCTATCTATTGTAGTTTCTGACATCTGGGTGTGATACAGACGGATGGACAGACAGACAAAACAAAATAATAGATGACAATTTTAAAAATTGCCACCAACAAAATTGGGGATGGACAGCCTAATAAAAGAGTTGGATAGACAAAGCTGCAATGGTCTCATTTCATTACTATTTCCTTGTGATGGAAGATACATTCTGATCCAATATAATGCTTTGGGTTCAATAATTGTCTTGCAATGTCCCAATTTTTTTCCAGTTTAATGATACTGATTTTTGATTATAAATATTTTTTGTCTGTTGATGTGCTCTTTCATATTCTCTATTTTATTTTTAATTTCTTTGTCTTCATTTGCTATGTACTTGGTTACACAACTTAGGTTTTAAATTTCTTTACTCTTTTTATTTCTGATCTTCTAATAAAACAATAACTTTAATTTTGCTTTTTTCACATTTAATACTGTATATTTGTCTCCTTGCTGTGCCTATGTTGTCTGAAATTAAAAATATATAATCTTGAAAAACTTAAAAATTTATTACTACGTAATTTTTTCATCCCATATTTTCTGAGTTGTTCATATTCAATTAATTCAGTTGCTTTTCCCATTAACCGTTTTTCCTTTACTACTTTATCTAAATAAATATTTAAATAATAATGGAAATAATCCACCTCCTAGCTCATATTCCTGTATTATATAAACCAAGACATGAAATCATGTGTTCAATTTGACAGTTATTTCTAAACAGGTACTTAATTAGTAGAAATTTAATATAATAATAATATTATTATTAAATTACTAACTAATATAAAATTTTACACAAACCATAACAATCTGTGAGATACGACTAAGTCTTCTAGAAGTTGATGACAAACTTTTCTTAAGTGGTGCAATGTCTTGATCCCATAACTGTAAAAAAAAGTTTTAATAGCATTAATTGGGTCATGTAAAGGAAAAAATGCACTACAAACGACTTAAACTCCGTGAAGAGATGTCTTGAAATACAAAATACAATTAGGAACACTTATCCCATTTACTGGTTAATGCAACCATGTGTTTTTAGTTTGCCGCTTATGTTCAAGGCTATACAAAAAAATTCAAACATATTTCACCAGGTAAAAAAATTAGATTCTATTGAAAAGTAGATTGCTTTTGTACTTAATGTTATAATTCTTGTTATTCTGTGTACCGAGTTGTAACATCTATAAAAATGAAAAACACTGTTTTACATCTTGTACTTGTTTCTGAATTGGAAGTTGTTTTATATACAAAATAAAACACCCAAAAATACAGTAAATGAATAAAGAACTAAAGGAAAATGTACAGTACACTTCGGATATAAGGTCATCAGTTATAAAGTAACTTCAGCTATTAAGTAAAAAAAAACCAGTTCCGTCCCACTGAATTCCCAAAAGACACTATGTTAAATGGCTTTGATTATAAAGTAACTTTTTTGCTTATAAGTTTTATTCATACAAACTTATACATTTTGTTATAAGTTTTTATAAAATTTTTTTAAGTAGTTTTGACAGCTCAAATGAACACTGAACGTCCTCCATACGAATAAAAATAAAAACTTATAATCATTTTATGACCAATTATTGAAGTACGATAATTTCATACAGTATCTTAAAATGAATTTCATCTTATCTTGTCTTAAATTAATTTTACTGTACAGATAACCTAATCCAAATCAAAAACTGTTTACCAAAAACCTGAATGAAATGAACTATCATCAAATCTTTGGAGAGTGGAGACATGAAGATTAATGTAGCAAAAACATTCAAATTAATTTATTTTACCATATGGTGTAACAGCGAAAAATTAACGGCAGCAAGTAAAAGAATTATCAACACGAAAACAAAAAAAAAAGAGGAAGCCAGCCCCAATGAACTGGACAATGCATCTGAATTCTTAAATAAATGAACACAAACAAAATTCAGATTTAAAAAAAATTAATTAGGCTTAGGAATATTTTCAATGTTTATATATAAAAATCTGTATTTTTTGTACAGTATTAGGTATTTTGTTCACATGCTAGTTTTTATAAAATACTTATGATACTGTAATACTTAACAAATGAGTGAATTTCATTAAATTACCAATGGTCCCAGCAGTTACTTTATAACAAGTGTTGACTATATTAGCAAATAGGAATGACTATTTAAGTTAAAAACAAAGGCCTATCACTACCCCGCCTTTAATTGTCATCCCATTTCAGATTATGTCAGGCGATTACGGTAGTGATGGGGCTTATTTAACATAACAGGATTAATAACATGGTTACTGGATTGTGGTAGTTATCATAAAAAAACACCCTGTTATTTTAATAATACCCTATTAGCTGTTACTTTATAACAGCGTGATTCAAAGTCGTTAACTGATGTATGAATGACGGTTGTCTGACAGTTATAACAGCATAAGATTGTTGAAACTAAATGAAGTTATCAATAGCCCTATCGTCTAATAACACCACTTTATAATAGTTTATAAGTTTAACTACAGTATTCAGATGAACTAATGTCCCCTAGCCATGGGAGTGAGAGAATGCATAACGCTCTCACTCGCACAAGCCATACGCGACGTTCCAATAACATTATCTTTAATTTTACTCATTGTTGTGAGCAAGCATTTATGCATGCTGTAAACTAACAAGCAAGATAACAACTGTAGTATGTTTTCAGATTTGGATTATAACGGTAAAGACCTTTGAGTGCATGCGTAGTTATGCCACATATCTCCCTCTCACTTGCTCGGCTATGGGACATTAGTTGGTCTGATACCTATACCTTATAATACTGTTAATTATACAAGCACAAGGATGGCAAATCTTACTGAATCTCTTACAGACATAATGTTAAGACAAACATAATTATTTTCTGCAACAAATACAACCACGGCAAACCAAACGCAATTTTTCGCTAACACAAGGGTGGCCAGTCGAGCTGAATCTTTCATGAACACACTGCAAGGCATTATAGTTACTATGCATTGTACACCGAGCTGAGAAGTCAGCACAGCTATATATCCGTATAGGCATCGGCAGGATTAAAGCAAGTCCACACTCAAAACAAACCTTCCAGCGAGTCATGATGTAGCGCAGAATGGTTTGTTTTGACTACCATTTTTTGTACCAATAAATCTTTGTGCAAAAAAATCTACCTTTTAGTGAATTATTTAGTTCATTTTTTCCACACTGTTATTTCCTATAACCTATTACTACAATGTATTGTAAAATGCATACTAAGGCTGAAATCTTAAAAAATTTGATTGTTTATACGTTTTCAAGAGAGAAAAAACAGAAAATCGCTAATGATCGCTAAACTAAGCTTTAAAGAAAATAAAGAATGTTTGAAATAAAAGTTGTAGGATTTTAAATTCTCCACAACTTTTGCCATTAACATATTAAGCTAAAATGTATATTAAAGCCGCAATATTAAAAAACAATTTTTTACGTGAAAACAGCCTCTCCAAGAATTCCAGTAGACATGGTGCCTACCCTATCTTGTAGAGCATAAAAAATTAGGTAAATGAAGCAATTATAAAAATTCGTAGCCTTTTTGAGAAAATCGCAAAAAAGTGAAAAATTACACGAATGAACTACTACTTCCGGTTGACTGATTTTGATAAAAATGTTCGTGTCGAGTCTTCTAGTAGTATCTAACTTGAGTTTCAAGTTTCAAGTTCGTACGATGTTCCATTCTTGAGATATTCTGTTCACACACACACACACAGACCAATCGCTAAAAACATGTTTTTTGGGCTCAGGGAGTCTGAAAACGTGTAGATCTGGTGAAAACTCGATTTCGAAAAATTGACATGAAAATAATGCTTTATTTCCCATCAATATATTACAGATGTAATTCCAGATATTATGATCACTATTCAGTACAATAAAAAATCCAGAGAACAAATGTGACCATAATAAGGAGTGGCTACTGTATTTGAACAGGTCCATCTTTGAAATGAATAAAAATTGTAAGAAAAATTCACATTAATGCCTTTCAAAATAATAAAAAAACTACTTTTTCAAGCATAAAAAACTCATCTATAGAAAAGAGAGCTTTAAAACTAGTGATTTTTTTACATAAACATTAATTTAAGGATTATACAAATTGCTATAAGAACCTTTGAAATTAGAAAGATTTAAAGAAGCAGACAGCTCGACAAAAAAAAGTATTTCTTACCACCAACCCAAAGGCTTGCTATCATTATACCAAAATAACATTAAAAAAAACCATCGCTAGAAAAATGACGAAAACAACTAATCAAGAGCAATGTACATCTAAAAATCTGGAAAAATCAAGTCATAGGCTGGGAGAAAAACAAAAATAAACCGAACGGACATTCCATAGCTTCATTTTGTCTTAAAAACAAAGATGTCTGCTTTGCTAAATATTTCAACTGTACCAGTCTCCTGTTTTGAAAAATGCATGTTATGCCATGAACCCGACTCCAGGACAGAAATAAAACAACTCCTTCACTTTCAAAAACTGGAAGTAAATTTAGAAGAATTAAAAGAAAATCATCAACTGCACTGAGTCACCAGAAAGCTGATAGACCTTCAGTAGATAGTCCAGGCTGGCCATACAAAATAACAACCTTTTAACTTTGTTTAACCTCCACTTATTTCTTTTAACATGAATAACACTATTCTTTTGTTCTACACTGGTCGCATTGGGATAGTTGGTAACGTGCTCGCCTCTCATCATGCAGTCTTGGATTCGAATCCCATTCAGCCACGGCATATTTTCATACATTACAAAAAAATCATTTCATCCTTCACCGTCTGGATTAGCAGTGATTGCAGAACAGTCGAACGCTAACAAAAAAAATTCTTTTGTAGAATAGAAGTTAAATTTGAAAGAGAAAAATCAATTAATTAAGAAGTTAAATCAATCAGTTTACATTCAGAACATTGTCCATAAATCATACATGCATTTAATTCATACACAATACAACTAAATCCACAAAAAAATAATAAATAATAATTATTACCATAATATGGAAAAACGGATGTTCTAAAGCATCTTTAACTGTAAGTCTTTGAGACGGATCTACAACCAGTAACTTTCGAATCAAATCCTTTGGTTCTTCTGTGATATTTCAAAAATAAAACAAAAATCAAAACATAAAATAAAATTTAAAAAATGCTGAAGGGAAAAACATGTATTATGTTTTGAAATTGAAATATATATTTTCTAACCACCAGAATACGGTAACATAAAACACTTACCAATGTTTATAGCGCTTTCGTGTATCTTGTACACATCTTCAGT
Organism: Catonia carolina; assembly: GCA_035578175.1. Classification (NCBI taxonomy): domain Eukaryota; kingdom Metazoa; phylum Arthropoda; class Insecta; order Hemiptera; family Achilidae; genus Catonia; species Catonia carolina. The sequence goes on along the minus strand of JAQMRL010000007.1, from coordinate 29,721,410 downwards.
AAATTAACATTTATTACAAGTCAAAATTTAAGGAAAATTTAAGGAATCATGATTCCTTATCTACCATGGTAGGAGCAGGAAGTTTTAAATTTTGACTTGTAATAAATGTTAATTTACTGAAGATGTGTACAAGATACACGAAAGCGCTATAAACATTGGTAAGTGTTTTATGTTACCGTATTCTGGTGGTTAGAAAATATATATTTCAATTTTAAATAATACTGCTGTTTAAAAATCCTACATAGGATGTTTAATAAAATAGTATTATGTTTTATAAAATAAAAATTTCTGCTAAGAGACGTACGCGAGGGAATTAATCAAAACGTGTGTGTGTGTGTCTGTGTGTGCATGCACGCGCATACACACATACACACACAACTACCTAATGCGTTGGAGTATACAATCGATCTAGCAGCTACACAATTTCTGTTACATATTTATTTAAAAAAAAATTGATTACACATGTTTCGCGTGCGAAGCCGCACGGGGCATTTATAAGCACAAACATTGTTCTGATTTTAAGACTATAATAATATTTCAAGATCTTTCGTGTCCATAACATCTCTACATTGTTGAACTTATAAAATATGTCTTGAACCTACATTTCCTGGGCTACATAAAATAGTCTTGTTTCTTCTCTTAAGTTCATTTAAAAGAAGGTACGGATAAACAAAAGAAGTAAAATACTAAAAAATGGTTATCAAACATCAGAACTAGTTCTTTTTGGGAACCTAGTACCTAGATATTGGATGTCCTTTTTGTGATGTGATGGAAAAGTACTCCTGTCTTGGGTTTAAGTCCCCCACTGGACTCAAGGATAAAAAAGCACTTGACCCAGCCGTATGGAGCAGAGTGGCCCATGCCAATGGGGTACAGGGCATATGGGAGATGCGTCTCCAACCTTATTGGACAAGTTCAAACTTCTATTACAAAAGTAAAAAAGGTAGGATAAGGTTGAATGAATTACCAACGTCTATTTGGGGCACTTATAACAAAATAAATCTGGTGTGAAACACACAACTTTCTCAATAGCCAATGTAAATAATAAAACATAACCTATGTTTAATCATTAGTAAACAATGTAAAACTAAAAACATAACCTAATTTTAATCATGAGTTAATGACACAAAATTAAAATCGACCTCTGATCGGCTTAAAATATGGGAACTCACTAATTAACGTTAAACTAAGCTCTGTGGAAGAAAATGCTAGAAATAAAAGTTGTTGATGTTTCCTATAATTTTGATTACATACACTTACATCATAAAATGCTTACTAAGGCCGCAATATTAAAAAATCCCACTTTTTTACCAATTTTGATGAAAAAATACAGAAAATCACTAATTCACACTAAACTATTGTACAAAGAAATATTTGAAGTAAAAGTTGTAAGTTTTTAAATGTTCTACAACTTTATTTACACTTTTCTCCCTAGAATGAATGTTAAAAAAATCTATCTTAAAAAAACAATTTTTTACCAGAGCACAGGCACCCCCACGAATTTCAGCAGACATGGAACTTACCCTATCTTGTAGAGCATAAAAAATGTCGTAAATGAGATTATACAAAAAATCGTACGAGCCATTTTTGAGAAAATTACAAAAGGAAGAGGAAAATCACATGAATAAACTACTATTTCTGGTTGACCGATTCTGATGATGTCCATGTCGGGTCCCACAGTAATACCTAAATTAAGTTTCAAATTTTAATAGCATATGTAATACTGTTCTTGAGATATTTTGTTCACACACAGACCAATTGCTAAAACCATGTATTTCTGGTGAAAACTCAATTTGGAAAAATCAACATGAAAACAACTTTCTTTTCCTATATATTCATGTAGGGCAAAAGAAAGTAAAAATATGAAAAATCAATTACAACTGGCTCTGGTACCGATGATACAATAGGTTTATAAACCCAAACTATACTGGTTCTATGCAGGTAATAAATGCATAGCTTTCTATTACAGAACACTCACGATTAATGCGCCCATTCTACCCAGAGTAATGTCATCGAGTTAATAACACTTGACTTGTACATGTGAACAAGGCTTAAAAAGTTAAATGAGTGCTGTGACAATCCACGGTACTGATACATTAATGATTAACAGTAATGTGAAAAACAGTTGGACATAAAACAAAAAATAAATAATTAAATGCCACAATAAGAATGAAGCTTTACGATCCAAATTTATGTATGACTTCTAAATTTGAACGTCTAATTATATGACACGAGGATAAAGGTATTCTCCTTGATTTTATCAACAATCAATAAATTTCATCCGTAATTAGACTAACCTGTAATATCAGCCCATTCTGGAGATGTAAATGAGTATTTTCCTTCCATTATATTCCGTAACATGACCATTTGCTTACGATGCCAAAACGGAGGACATCCAACCAATCTGCAAAAATATCCTTTGTAAAAATAAAATGAAAACTTATTACTTTAACTAAAGTAATGTCATTCCAGATAACAAATAACAGTAAATCGAAACCTCTTCATACAGCAAACTCCTGCTTACTGGTGATGTCAAAAAAATCTTCACAATTTTTCAGTGTTAAGTTAGCCTATTAAAATTATTCCTTTTTATTAAAATACCCACAGCAGATGAAGCCCAACCAAAATTTACATATTTTAAATTACTAAATTATTATAAAGAGTTTATAAAATCAGAAATATATCTGGTATCTCAGAAGAGATAGTCAATTTGATAAATTTATAGAATCCACATCTCTTAGAAACTTCACTTTTTAACCCTTTATAGGTCTTTGGTAAGTATACTTACCATTGTCAATAATGGCAACTTTATTTAACCCTTACAGTGCCAGCGTCCTAATATTAGGACGACAAGATTTAGACTAAAATATGCCAGCGCCCTATTATTAGGACGTTAGCAGTTTTACCAAAAAATGCCGTTGTCGTCCTTTTATTAGTACATCCACTAAAAAATTCATCAAATTTTTTGTTCACTCAATTTTAAAAATCAACATATGAACATAATCAGTAAGAAATGTAGATTAAAAAAAAATACATGTAGTTTTTTTTATGAATGTAATTGATTAAAAAAACTAAAAATTGAATTTTTATAACTTTTATTGCAGTATTTTTATTTTTTACAATACATAAATATTTTTGTTGTAATTTTTGCGTAATTAAATTATCTATAAAGTGATGTAAATGAAATTGAGTAACATAATTTTTTTAGGGTGATTTTTACTTTCTCTTGCCTATATGAATATATAGGAAGGAAAGTATTGTTTTCATGTCGATTTTTCGAAATCGAGTTTTCACCGGATCTATACGTTTTCAGACCCCCTGAACCCAAAAAACATGTTTTTAGCGATTGGTCTGTGTGTGTGTCTGTGTGTGAACAGAATATCTCAAGAACGGAACATCGTACGAACTTCAAACTTCAAACTTAAGTTACATACCACTACCGGACGCGACACGAACATTTTCATCAAAATCGGTCGACCGGAAGTAGTAGTTTATTCGTATAATTTTTCAGTTTTTTGCGATTTTCTCAAAAACTGGTCCTACGATTTTTTTTAAAATCGCCTATTTTACTCAATTTTTTATTCTCTACAAGATAGGGTAGGCGCCATGTTTGCTGAAATTCTCGGTGAGGCTGTTTTCACGTAAAAACGTTGTTTTTTTAAGATTACGGCTTTAATATAAATTTTAGCGCAAAAACTTATATAATAAAAGTTGTAGAGAATTTAAAAACCTACAACTTCTGTTTCAAACATTTTTTTGTATGACGCTTAGTTTAGCAGTAATTAGCGATTTTCTGATTTTTTCTCACGAAAACGTGTGAAAAATCGATTTTTTTAAGATTTTGGCCTTAGTATGCATTTTACGACAAAAGTGTATATAACCAAATTTATAGGAAATTTAAAGATCTACAACTTTTATTTAACGTATTTTTCTCTACAGAGCCTAGTTTAGCGTGAAATAGTGATTTTCCGTATTTTTAAGCCAGACTGAGGTTGATTTTCATTTTGAGTGTTTCACTCATGATTAAAATAAGGTTATGTTTATTGAGGTTAGTTTTTTGTTTATTTCTAATATTTTATTACTAATGTTAAATTATATTGTAAATTATTTGCATTGGCAAGAGAAAGTTGTGTGAGTGTTTCACACCAGATTTTTATGAATGTAATTGATTAAAAAAACTAAAAATTGAATTTTTATAACTTTTATTGCAGTATTTTTATTTTTTACAATACATAAATATTTTTGTTGTAATTTTTGCGTAATTTAATTATCTATAAAGTGATGTAAATGAAATTGAGTAACATAATTTTTTTAGGGTGATTTTTTTTTAATTGAAAAGGAAATTGCCACAAAAAACGGCTACGTATCATTTTATTTTGAAATTGTAAAAAAAATGTGTTCCAATTTGATTGTCATACAAGATCAATTCATTATGAACAAAACAAAAAAGTCATTAACCTATTCATTCACCTTGGCCATATACATGTACATAAAATTTTACCTATTCTTATGAACTAAACTGCGCGTATATCGCTTTGCGTAAAATTGGCCACATACATGAACAAATTCTTTACGAGTCCAGCAAGTACTGCAATCTATTGGGACTTTTGAAAAGTTTTCATAATGAAAAAAATAGTACTTTAAGAATATATATATTTTTTAATTCCTAGTATGTGTACGTTGCAATCTGTTCAATTGAGAACAATAAGCAACCTCATGACCCAATGAGATGAGTATGATATATATGACATGTAAATGAGGTGTAGTCTTGTACAGAATCAGGCCGACAATTCCTGAGAGAGTATGGTTAATTGAACCCCAACCATCAAAGTACACCGGTAACCACTGTCCAGTATTCAAATCCGTATAAAAGTAACTACCTTTACTAGGATTTGAACCAGGAACCTTCGTCTCCGAAAATCAGCTGTTAAACAGCTGATTTTGGTAACGACTTTACCTCTAGACTAACCCGATGGGTAAGAATATAATATTTCTATTTCATATAATGAATTAATACAATAATTTCACTAACCTTCTTTTTAAACTGCGTCACCTTTATTTTAATTTTCACTTACACGTGTTTCGGTGGATCCACCATCATCAGAGTAAATAACATATAATTGAAACTAAAAACATTATTTATTAAAAATCTATAGAAGATGATACATCTTCAGTCACTTGTATGTGACTGAAGATGTATCATCTTCTATAGATTTTTAATAAATAATGTTTTTAGTTTCAATTATATGTTATTTACTCTGATGATGGTGGATCCACCGAAACACGTGTAAGTGAAAATTAAAATAAAGGTGACGCAGTTTAAAAAGAAGGTTAGTGAAATTATTGTATTAATTCATTATATGAAATAGAAATATTTAAAACTGCAGGATGCATTATAAAGATTTATTTTTGAATGAAGAATATAATAATTTTTCTTTAAATTCTAAGATAAAAATTCGTGACTGAATGGGTTAAGATACCTTGAAAAATGGCCATGTTATGGATAGATAGATGCCACAAATCGCACAAGTAGGCTGGCATTTTTCAGTAGGAACTCACAATATTCTCTGGCACAGTAAGGGTTAAGCATAAGGTATGCAGTTGAATTATTGGGATTCTATGATGTTATAGAAGGCCTCTCGTAAGTAGGCTATCCACATTTTGAAATTAGCATACAGCAACCATTTTTTTTATGAGTTGCATGAATGTGGTAAGGATTCATACCAGCGTACGCTACCATGTTGTTTTGTTGTTACTTTTGTACAGTGCTTAGGAAATTTGAGTTTTTTTTACAGGAAAGCAAACATTCATACTAATATAAAGTTAAGATAAGTTACTCTACACATTTTTTTTATACAGTACTACAAATTGTTTTAATAAGCATTCTCACCACTAAACATTATGTGATTCCCATTTCAATAGATGTTCCTTGGTAAGTATACTTACCAGGGCTTAACAACAAAACAAATAAATATCTTACTGTTCTGACAATAGAAATACATTACTCAAGTCCCCGTAAAACAAAATTTAATATTTTACAATATATTATTTTTCCCCATAGTACTGCCCTATAAAGGATGAAGACCCTACAACACATTTTTACAGTAGGACTTTTTGATAGACTTAATGTATTTTCCAGAACCATCAAAAAGTTTGATTCCCTCAACATTTGTTTCAAAATCGTAAACAATTCAAACTTACTTCTACTCAACTTTTTCAGGTAACAAATAACATTGATTCGGATAAACTAGGCCCTACCCAGAGTAATTGAGTTACCTGGATAACTCAAAAATATAATAAATAATAAAATCCTAACATGTAATTCCAGCTAACAAATAACAGTAAATTGATACATCTTCATACAGCAGACTCTTGATAATTGGCAATCTAATTAAATTATTTTATTAGTATAATTGAAGTATTGTTAGTTACATTTATAATTTTTCTTGATCTGCTTTCAGATGATATAAAGATAATTAGTTACAGGAAAGTAACGTTACAAATTTTAGTAACTATTTATTTTAATTTCTAAAATTTTATATCAACATCCTAATGAAAATTTGATTAAGATTTTTAAAGATAAAACTAAAACTTACAGCGTATACATAATGACACCACAAGCCCACCTAAAAAACAAAAAACAAAAAAAAATTATTCAAATTTAATTTTTTATAAGATGATAATTCATGATAGGCTACTAAGTTGACAATAACAATAAATGTTATTAATGCTCAAAAATATAATGTGCACAAACTATTCATTTAGATAAATGAATTTACATTTATTTGCACTTGAAGTCCTTTTTGCTGATGGCTAAGCATATTTACTGCTATAACTCAATACTTTACAATTAAAAAATAAATTTTTATAATCATCCTGCAGCTTGAAATCAATTCTATTTTATATATTATAAATTTTCGTAACATTTTCAGCCTAAGAGCTATTTATACATGTCTCGGTAGATCCACTATTATCAGAATATAAAAAATATAATACAAAACTTTAAAATACATTTTTTTTAAACCTACACAAGATGTTGCATCGCTAGTCATCTATATACAGGATCTATTATGAAAAACATGCGCATTTTCTATGAAAAGTAGATTTACTGATCGTACTGGTACAAACACTTAAAATTCTTTGAAATACTCTCCCCCTACATCAATACTCTTGCGGAGACGGGTCTATCACACCTGGAAGGCACACTGAAACTCCTTGACACGAATGTCTGTTAGGAACCTTGTAACATGCTTTTGGATGTTTTCCATGGACTCCCAATGCTTTCCTTTCAGTTCTCTCTTCTTTTGGAAAACAAAAAGAAGTCGCATGGAGCCAAGTCAGGATTGTAAGGGGGCTGGGTGACCACCGGGGTGTTGCATTGGGCCAGGAAGTTGGTCTTCCGTTAACAGATTCGGAGCAAGCTTCGCGGGGACCTTGTGCATTTGCAGATCCTCGGTCACTATCCCATGTACCGTAAATGTGGACATGTTAGGGTGTCAGTGATGAGCTGGATGGCCAATTGACGGTCAGAACGCAAAACTTTGTGCACATGATTCACGCCGTTTTTGGTCATCCAGAACAGGGTTTGTTAGCGATCTCCTCCCGGCCCTCCATAAACGCCTTGTGCCACCTCCTGAACTGTGACCTTGAAATTCAGTCATCCTTGAAGGTCTCTAGAAGCATCTGGAATGTTTTGGTTACATTCTTTCCAAGCCGCATGCAAAACTTAATGGCGTATCACTGTTGAAGCTGGGGTCCTGGGTTCGATTCCCGGTCAGGTCTGGCATTTTTTCATCACTCATTTTCATCTATCACCCTTCTCACCATCTGAATTGGCAGTAATTGCAAAAAAATTGGATGTTAAACCACAAGAAAAATATATATGATCAGTAACATAGTTCTGTACAGATCAGTTCTCGTTAGAGATATGCCTATTCTACTTGTTTCTTGCTAAGGTGCTTTTCTGTCTAACACACAAACATAAGGGTGTTCCTTAAAAAACTGTATTAAGCGGATTTTACTGTACATATTTATTAAGTACTTATAGAAAAATTCTTCACTGTTCCCCACTTCCTTTTTTTCTTTTATTTTGTCTGTATTTAGCTATTTAACCACTATTGCAATGATAGTATTTATGTTTCACCTTGCTACAGTACAAAAATTTCCGAATTTTTTTGGGGAAAACTTTTAACTTTTCAGATTTTATTATAAATCAACGACTTACTTCAATCTCCTTGAGTTACTATAATTTTGAAACCAGGTGAAATACCTATTGTGAGATTTTCCAGTAATGTATTATTACTAAATTAAATAGAATTAAACCACTTACATATCAACTTCACGGGAATAACCTGGATGATCTTCAAACATGTTTGCTTTCAATACTTCAGGGGCCAAATATCCAGGTGTTCCACACAATTCTGTTATAAAGTACAAAATTTAAATCAATTATAAATGTTTAAATTAGAATTGGGTTGTTATATAACAGTGACAATGAAGGTTCTCTAAAGTTAACATTTATAATTAACTGGACCATAAACGCTAATATTTCGTTGTAAGATTTTATAAGGTTCCGATTGTCTAATCATGGGTGAATCATCTACAGGGATTAACTCATTTTTACTTTCTCTTGCCTTTATGAATATATAGGAAGGAAAGTATTGTTTTCATGTCGATTTTTCGAAATCGAGTTTTCCCCGGATCCACACGTTTTTGGACCCCTGTACCCCAAAAACATGTTTTTAGCGATTGGTCTGTGTGTGTATACAAAATATCTCAAGAACGGAACATCATACGAACTTGAAACTTATGTTACATACCACTACCAGACCCGACACGAACATTTTCATCAAAATCGGTCAACCGGAAGTGGTAGTTTATTTGTGTAATTTTTCACTTTTTTGCGATTTTTTTAAATCGCCTCATTTACTTAGTTTTTTATGCTCTAAAAGATAGGGTAGGCGCCATGTTAGCTGAAATTCTTGGTGAGGTTGTTTTCACGTAAAGAAATTGTTTTTTTAAGATTACGGCTTTAATGTGCATTTTACCGCAAAAATATATATAATTAAAGTTGTAGAGAATTTAAAATTCTACAACTTATATTTCAAACATTTTTTGTATAGCGCTTAGTTTAGCGGTAACTAGAGATTTTCTGTTTTTTTCTCATGAAAACGTGTGAAAAATCGATTTTTTTAAGATTTCGGCCTTGTTATGCATTTTACGACAAAAGTATATATAATCAAATTTATAGGAAATTAAAAGATCTACAACTTTTAATTAAAAAATTTTTCTCTACAGAGTCTAGTTCAGCGTGAAAGTGATTTTCCATATTTTTAAGCCAAACTGAGGTCGATTTTCATTTTGTGTCTATCACCCATGATTAAAATAAAGTTATGTAATTTGAGGTTAGTTTTTTGTTTATTTCTAATGTTAGGTTTATTGTTAATTATTTGCATTGGCAAGAGAAAGTTATGTGAGTGTTTCACACCAGATTTTAATGTTTATTATTATTATTATTAACTACATAGATATTTTTATTATTATTTATAACTACATAGATATTTTTTTTATAAATCAAAAATAAATACACAAAATTTCCAATAAAAAATAAATAAAAACTTAATAACTCAATTGTACAAATTTGTAGTATTATTATTTACTAAATACAAATTGATACATAATTTATTTAACATACCATTTATTTAATTTTACAGATAATAATAAAATTGAAACAATGAACTACACTCAAGGCATCAAGTTCATTTTACACGTATTCCTGTGTACCTAACAAATATGTAATTAATAATCACCTTTTGAACTATATTTTGTACATAAAAAAACCTCGATTGTAAATTCATCAATTTTTGTGAATAACTATAAAAGCTTATAGTTCCTTTAATGTACATTTTTTAAGTAGTATAGAAAATAAAGCAAAATACTTTTTTTACAGAATTTAAATGTCCAAAAGAATTCAACAGAATTGATTACTTCATTGTGAATTATTACAATACTAAATTACTTAAACAAGTACCTACTTATGCAAGGATAAAATACATGAACCAATTACCAAAATCTTTCAAATTTTTGCTAATTTGCATTTATTAACAAACAAGCTGAAAAATTACTTGATGGTTGAAACATTTTACAGTGTAGAATTCATTTTTAGTTAATTTTTGTTTTGAAAAAAGAAACGTCCAAGCAAATGCTGGAGAAAACTGTGTAACATTGGGAAATATTATAAGATGATAATTGTATTTATTGAAGTACCTAGATAAGTAAATGTCTCGAAGTGAACATGTATGTTGGTTAATGAATAATTTAAGTTATATGTATTAAGTTAGTTCATAAGTACTTGCCAAGTCCTATACTCCATTTGGATGTCTCCTGGATGCAATTAACAAAAAGAAAAATCTGGTGTGAAACACTCACACGACTTTCTCTAGCCAATGCAAATAATTAACAATATAACTAAGTAATAAAACATTAGAAATAAACAAAAAAGTGACCTCAAAAAACCTGACCTTATTTTAACCATGAGTGAAAGATGCAAAATGAAAATCAATCTGTTTGGCTTAAAAATACGGAAAATCACTGTTTCACGCTTAACTAAGCTCTGTAGAGTAAAATGCTTTTTATAAAAATTGTAGATCTTTTTATTTCCTATAAAATTAATTGTATACACTTTTGTCGTAAAATGCATACTAAGGCCGAAATCTTAAAAAAAATCGATTTTTCACACGTTTTCGTGAGAAAAAAACAGAAAATCGCTTATTACTGCTAAACTAAGCGTTACACAAAAAAATGTTTGAAATAAAAATTGTAGGTTTTTCAATTCTCTACAACTTTTATTATATAAATTTTTGCGCTAAAATTTATATTAAAGCCGTATTCTTAAAAAAACAATTTCTTTACGTGAAAACAGCCTCACCAAGAACTTCAGCTAACATGGCATCTACCTTATCTTGTAGAGAATAAAAAAATTGAATAAACCAGGCGGTTTTTAAAAAAATCGTAGGACCAGTTTTTGAGAAAATCGCAAAAAAGTGAAAAATTACACGAATAAACTACTACTTCCGGTTGACCGATTTTGATGAAAATGTTCGTGTCGGGTCTGTAGTGGTATGTAACTTAAGTTTCAAGTTCGTACGATGTTCCGTTTTTGAGATATTCTGTTCACATACACACACACCAATCGCTAAAAACATGTTTTTTGGGTTCAGGAGGTCTGAATACAAGTAGATCCGGTGAAAACTCGATTTCGAAAAATCGACATGAAAACAATACTTTCCTTCCTATATAATCATATAGGCAAGAGAAAGTAAAAAAATACTCATGGCTGGTTGCCTTTAATCTGGTCAACTTACTTAGTAATTAATCCAACTGGTGTACTTTTAACTGCCTATAATGACTGTCTAAGAGCTGGGCAGGTTTAAGTTCCCATCAATTAATAATTTTTTAATAGCTTTACATCACAAAACAACTTTTAACGAAACATCTGTTCTTCACAGTGAACTAACTTAATCGGCCATCCTGTGCACACTGCATATGCATTCCATATATTCCTTAAAAAGGCACAATACGTAAGCCTCAGTGGGGTAAAGCAGAGGAACGATTCATTTCCATGCTGCCATTTCAGTACAAAAGGTTGTTTAAGTAACCATGTGTACTACTGTTAATTATGACAAGATTATTTCGTAAGTTGCTCTGCCAGTACAAATGATGCCAAATTGTATAGCCCGAGAACCTGCCTGCTCCATTCTGCAGGAATAATAGGCCTACTTCCACTACTCGTCTTGCCATGAGTCTACAGGCTGTTTATTGGCCGATTGTTAATTGCAAGTAGAATAATAATGAAATGTACTAATTAATATCTTGGAACAATTACAGACACTTTCCATTCTTGAAATGCCATGTGGGTTGGCATACACAGCACATTACTGTGATCTGTATATGACAACCATAACTTTGACAATGTTTTTGGTTTTTATTTGTAGTAGTACAAATATAAACGCCCCCGGCCATCCTGTGCACACTGCATTTATGCATTCCATATATATATATATTTTTTTTTGCGCCCTGGAGACTCCAGGAGTATAGGACATGTCAGTTATAACACCTGAAATATAATATAAGATTCACACAATGTATCACTACACTACTATCAAGAAAGAAATTCTTGTACGCTATAAAATGTTTCACCGATCAAGTAATTTTTCAGATTCCTTTTAAAGGAATTCAAATCCTCACAACATTTTAAAAATTGGGGTAATTTATTCATGAATTTTCTCCCTGCATAAGTAGGTTTTTGTTCAAACAATTTTGTGGAGTGATTAGCCACATATTAATCATTTCTGTTTCTCGTGTTATGATTGTGAACATTGAAATTATGCATAAAATTATTTTGCCTAACATACATAATCACCTGAAAAATGTACAGAGACTGTGAGCAATTTAAGCTCCTTAAATATTCCTTAGAAAGGCACAATTATCAGTGTTTAACTGTAGGTAGACCAATTGAGGATTTTAAGTTTTGTTGTTCATAAAGAAACCACAAAACAGATCATTACAAAAATTGCTTATTATAATAAATGGCAGGATCAATGGTGTAGTGGTCAGCAATATCGGCTTCTAAACCAGGGGTCTTGGGTATGATTCCTAGTCAGGTCTGACATTTTTTCACCACTCATCTTCATTTATCACGCTTGATGTCTGCATTAGCCTCAACTCGCATAACAATTGCAGGTAAAACAAATAACTGGCTTATCATTTTTATATAAATATATATATTAAAAAATACTTACCGTGTAGTTTTTCATCAGATTTAAGTACTCTAGCAAATCCAAAATCGGTCAATTTTATATTCATAGTGTCATCAAGTAAAATATTTTCAGGTTTCAGATCTCTATGCACAATATTATTTCTATGTACGTGCTGTAAAGCTTCTAATAACTGTCGCATTATATACCTGAAAAAAAACACCCCATAACAAAATTTACTACAGTCGAACTTCTATAACTTGCAACGTCTACAACTCAAATTTTCTATATCTCAAATTGGATTTCAGTTCCCGTAGACCTTCCATGCATTTACCATGTAAAAATTTACCTATAATTTGAATTACACCATTTCTCTAAGTTGAACTATTTATTTCGGTTCTTTTGACAAAAATATGTACATAGTTCTCAAAATAGCATTTTTGGTATTTTGAAAAATATAGGCAAAGTGCTGCTTCTTTCATTATAAGAGGAAACAACCAAATAAGCGGAATGCTCAACCATAAAAGCGTGCACAGATCACACAGTCATCAGGTTGCCTTTGCATAGACCTAACAGGAATAAACCAAAACCTGTTGGTACAACGTACCATATTCAGCATGTACTGTAATTAAAATAGCGTAATTTTGGAATACTGTATACAATATGCACAGTACTTAAAACTTTTTTTTTTTTTTTTTTTGCGCCCTGGAGACTCCAGGAGGAGTATAGGACATGTCGTCAGATGTAACACCTGAAATACATATAAGAAACACAATATGTATCACTACTATCAAGAAAGAAATTCTTGTACGCTATAAAAAGTTTCACCGATCAAGTAATTTTTTTAATTTTTTTTAAAGGAATTCAAATCCTCACACTTTAAAGATTGGGGTAATTTATTTATGAATTTTCTCCCTGCATAAGTAGGTTTTTGTTCAAACAATTTTGTGGAGTGATTAGCCACATAATAATCATTCCTGTTTCTCGTGTTATGATTGTGAACATTGAAATTCTGCATAAAATTATTTTGCCTAACATACATAATCACCTCAAAAATGTAGAGACAGGGAACTGTAAGCAATTTAAGCTCCTTAAATAGTGGCCTGCATGAGGTTAGCTGGTTAGCTCCCACCATACACCTAATAGCTTTCTTTTGAATTTTAAAAACCCTATTCATATTACCCATGCTAGAATTACCCCATACTAAAATACCATACCGGATATGAGACAGAATGAGAATGAACTGTAGCCTACAGCTAAGCTAAATGCAACTCCATAAAATATTAGGTTGGGAGTAACAGCTGATCATTATCAGCTGTTACTCCCAACCTACATATTAGTTAATATTTTATGCAGTTAAGAATGTGCGTTTTATGTGCGTCTGTTTTGATTTTAAATAAAGCTAAATTTCAATATCTCTTTTTCATTTTTTTCCTGAGTAATTCATATGAATCTTTTCAGAATTAAATTTTCTACAAATTTATTTAAGAAAAAATTTACCTTTATTTACCATTTATGGAAGTAATCTTACGTTAAACACAAAAATGTGTTATTTTTTTACACTAATTCTTGTGTTTTATGTAAGATATCTCTGAAAGTATTGCATTTACAGCTCTGGAACCAATTTTATTCAATTTTTCAGATTAAAAAACATAAGAAACAATCGTATTTGTATCTTTGTAATTACCTTTAACATTTTTATACAGCCTTACTTCACCGAGGGTACAGAGTTCTAGGTGAAATTTTTCGCTAGCCGTAACTCGCTAACTAAGCGTTTTCAGGCATATGTTTATATGAGTTTTTTTCTTATTTTTAGCTATAGAATGAGATCCCAAGAGATTGCCGTATAGTTTTGAATCACTCTGTATAATCCTAATCTCATTGGGTAATGGAGGTTGCTTATTGTTCTAAATAGAAAAGATTACAATGCACATATACTAGGGTTAGAAAAAAAACTTTTATAGAATTGTACAAAATCTTAATTTAATAGCTCATCATAACAATCAAGAACAAATAATAAAACTTAAAATAAAAATTCTTAGCAAAAAAGGAGGCATACCTTGTCTTCTTTTCAGATAATGTCACAACAGAAGTCAAATAATCAAATAATTCACCATTTTTACAAAGCTCGAACACAAGAAATATAAACGTACTCGACTCGAACACATCATGAAGTTGTACTGAAAAAAACACAAATTATAATTTTTTAATTATTATAAAGAAATTTTCAACAATATTACTGAATAATTAATTTTCAACAATTTAATTATTATAGGTACTGTATTAATGGTTTGTTTATAGGATGCAAAAAATCATGAACCATAATAGTCTATAAATCAGCTCCAAGTAAATAAGCTAAGTAATAAGTAAATAAGCTCCAAGTTAATCAAATCATATTTATTCTCTTACGGCTTAGCATTCAAATTTAGTAGTAAAGAAATTCTTTAGGTTTTAAAATTTACATCTACTTTTCAGCAATGAAGGATTCTGTTTATCATTTCTAGAATTTTTTTCATTGCTAAGTTTTTACACCTCTAAAATGTCGATTCAATAACAATTTTCAGATTTAAACACTCATAAGCAGTTTGAAATGTGTGCTATCAAACATTAAAAAATCATGTTTCATTTATAAATAAAAATACATTTAAAAAAAAATCTGGTGTGAAACACTCACACAACTTTCTCTTGCCAATGCAAATAATTTACACAGTATAACCTAACATTAGTAAAAAAACATTAGAAATAAACAAAAAACTAACCTCAAAAAATATAACCTTATTTTAATCATGAGTGAAAGACGCAAAATGAAAATCGATCTCAGTTTGGCTTAAAAATACGGAAAATCACTTTTTCACGCTAAACTAGGCTCTGTAGAGAAAAATGCTCTAAATAAAAGTTGTAGATCTTTTAATTTCCTATAAATTCTATTACACATTTTTGTTATTTTTGTACATTTTTGTTGTAAAATGCATACTAAGGCTGAAATCTTAAAAAAATCAATTTTTCACACGTTTTCGTGAGAAAAAAACAGAAAATTGCTAATTACCGCTAAACTAAGCATGATACAAAAAAATGTTTGAAATAAAAGTTGTAGGATTTTAAATTCTCTACAACTTTTATTATATACATTTTTTCGCTAAAATGCATTTTCAAGTGGCAATCTAAAATAAACCATTGTTTTACGAAAAAAGAGCCTCACCAAGAATTTCAGCAGAGATGGTGCCTATCCTATCTCGTAGAGTATAAAATATTAGTAAATGAGGCGGTTTTAAAAAAAATCGTAGGACCAGTTTTTGAGAAAATTGCAAAAAAGTGAAAAATTACATGAATAAACTACTAATTCCGGTTGACCGATTTTGATGAAAATGTTTGTGTCGGGTCCGGTAGTGGTATGTAAATTAAGTTTCAAGTTTTAAGTTCGTACGATGTTCCATTCTTGAGATATTCTGTTCACACACACACACACCAATCGCTAAAAACATGTTTTTTGGGTTCAGGGGTCCTGAAAACGTGTAGATCCGGTGAAAACTCGATTTCGAAAAATCGACATGAAAACAATACTTTCCTTCCTATATATTCATATAGGCAAGAGAAAATAATAAAAAATAACTTACTTATATATGGATGACCTGTTACAAGTCGCAATATTCGAACTTCCTCCATAGTCGCTGTTTTGTTATCTCCATCTGCACTTATATCTATTATCTTTGCAGCAAATTCAATACCAGTCTCCTTTTCTATGCATCTTCTAACTGTTGAACTGACACCCCTAAAACAAAATTATGAGTATGAAGAACAAAATAGTTTTGCAAAGTAGGTTGTTTGCATAATAACATTGTCATAAATGTTCAATTTGTATTATTTCACAGCTTCAAACAAATTTAATAGAATATTTCACTTCGAAAAAATCCAGTGTGAAACACTGACACGACTTTCTCTTGCCGATGCAAATAATGAACAATATAACCTAATATTAGTAATAAAACATTAGAAATAAACAAAAACTAACCTCAAAAACATAATCTAATTTTAATCATGAGTGAAAGACGCAAAATGAAAATTACCCTCAGTTTGGCTTAAAAATGTATTTTTAAGCGTGAAAGAGTGAATTTCCGTTCACGGAAATTCACCAAACTAGGCTCTGTAGAGAAAAATACTTTAAATAAAAGTTGTAGATCTTTTAATTTTCTATAAATTTGATTATATACACTTTTGTCGTAAAATGCATACTAAGGCTGAGATCTTAAAAAAATTGATTTTTCACACGTTTTCATAAGAGAAAAAACAGAAAATCGCTAATTACCACTAAGACAATTCTTGCCTTTGATACTACTGAAAACTTTTCAGAACTGTTTAGCTCTATCTCAGCGATTCCAATACCTGGACATTACTGAATGATTCATTACGAAATCAATTTAGATAGTGAACATCTTCATGGTTCCAGATACTAGGTTCAATATTTGAAACCATTGAGAAAGGAACTAAACAGGCCTGAAAAACTTTGGGAGGCACAAAACAGAAAAGCTGCTATTTTTAAAACACAATCATTTTAAATTTGGTCTTATAGTTTATAAACTCTTGATGAGGAACTACAAAAACAATCTCTTATCACTGCAACCTAAACCTTTTATTTATTTATTTTTTTTTTTTTGACAAACCCCATTAACTTTATTCCCAGCCAAGACATGATGGACCAAGGCTGGAAGGCACATTATCTTTGACTTCGGGGGCTGTTAAGTCACCTGAAATTGCTGCTGCCGAAGCTATTCAGCATCTTGATTTAGTAATTTTTCAATTAAATTCTTTAAAACTTTTAATTAGATAAATATCAGCTACTGCAGACATTCTTGTGTATGCAGACAGATTGACTGTCCAGTTCATTACTGCTACAACCCAAAAAAATTTATTTTTGAGTTATATATTATACTTGATGTAATTTTTTGTCCTTTTTCCAGTTCAATATCGCATTAAGTAAAATTCTTATAAATTAACCATTTATTTGACATACATAACACACCAAAATAATGAAAACAGGATTTTTAAAATTAAAATGAAACTTTAACTCTCACTTTCTGAAAAATCATGCTTTTGGAGTTAATTCAGTAATGAAATGGACAGTCAAAATTAGCTAGGATAAAAAAAATCCTCAAGAGAGCCCACTATTTTTGAATAATCTAAAGGAGAAATAAAATATTCTTCATGAATATTGTCAAAATTAATGACAAATAAATTAAATATCCGTTCAAAATGTTAATAATTTTTACAGCTTAGGTAAATGTTAATAATTTTTACGAGCAGGTGGAGTGTTATTTTTATTGCACTCTATCTGTTTGGTCCAGGGCTAAAAAAAAATAGTTCTGTTTCTTATCACATAGTCAGCCACTTATATGACTGAACTATTTAAGAACAGAAGAGGTAAAGGTGTAAAAGACACCAGTCAGAATTATCTCCTCTGAGAATAATGAATTTCACTTTGCAGCCAGACCCTGTGGTGAATGAAGTGAAGGTGTCATTTGCAGGATGGAAAGCGAGTGCTTTTCGGAGGGCCTGGCATGCTGATAAGCATACTCTTTCAACTCAGTAAGGAAGGCAATGGTAAACCACCTTACTCCTCGTTTTTACTTAGTAAAACCTCTAGAGGTTCAAACCAGCCTTTTGGCTGTTGACCTAAACAACAACAACAACAGCTTAGGTACAATAAAAAAAGGATTCCAAGAATCCAATACACACATTTCACTAAAAATATTAATGGGAAATATTTATTAAATTACCTTGAAAAAAAATCTATTGGCATTCTCTTTATTATAAATATAATAATACACATGATGTAGAATTATATTGGATACTTTTTCATAGTATTAAAGTATTGAAAAATCAGTTTATTAAAAACAGCTAAATAATTTTAAAAACATTTTTCATGTATTTCAAAATTGCCAAATAATCGTTACTACACCCACTAAAACCCAATTCAGTATAGTTATTGAAACCCAATTATGTAAAGGTGGTGCTTAGATTTGAATAGTGTATTTTTTCTGAGAGAAATGAATGCAGTAGGCTACATAGGAAACTGCCAGATCCTTTCTAACTGGATCTGAGCTCATCTGACAGCAAACAATAAGTTCCAATTTATTATGTCTACGACTCTAATCAAACAAGAAAAAGACATGAAAATTTTAACAACATACACGAAAGTTTGATAACAAAGCACAAATTTAATAATGTTAAACTTTTTCATACTTAGATGTTTTCTTAAATCTTTATGTTCACCATCAATTATTGAACAATAAAGCTTTGTTCCACAAAGCTCAATATTTCTGCTAAACAGTCTGACGTAAAACAAAACAAAAATCAGTATTATCAATTTATCAGTTTTAATAAATACATTTTTGTACTGAATCAATAACATGTCAGCAATTAAAATAAAGAATTCTGAATAAACTGAAATACAACTAATACATTTTACTTAACTCTGTTAATGACATTGCCACTCAAAGCTATGTTAATTTAACAACAATTTAATACAAATCAGTGATTTGCTGATATTACATTTAAAGTAGCCTAGACAGAAAATAGTTTTCCTGAATCTACGTTATCACTACACTGCAGATAAAATTTTTCAACAGTTTAAGAGGAATTTGAGGTTATACAAAAATATCTTACCTGCCAAGAATCTCCTTTGGTTCATATTTTGCATAAAACTCTTTAGCGGCATCTTTATCTGGCAAGAGATCTTCAACTTCATCTTTTGCCATTTCGATAGAATCCAGCGAAACAAACAATTTATGATCGCATAAACAACGAGTGCTATCGTCGAACAAAACTATACAAAAAACAACTGCCTAGCTTACTATACACGTCAAGGTCAGTTAGTATAATATCAGTATCCCATTAATTATTAATTACTTTAATCATCTTCTGCTTAAGTCTTTACGCTAAAGTAATACAGATATAAACTGACTTATTTATTTAACAACAATAGCAATTTCAAATCTACAACATAAACCCACTATCAGAAGATTCAAAGCCTAACAATATCATCTGCGTTACACAGTTCTATAAAGTACGAATCTCAGCAGTTCACACAACGGCCAAACGAGGTGTGCGGTTGAGTAAGACAAACACGATATGCACAGCATTAGTTCAATCAGTCCACTGAATAATTCTCTAGCTGTTCACTGTGTTTCCACTTTCCAGCAATAAATACACGTTTATATTATCTATAACTTAAGATATAAAGTTGGGGACATTTTCTATTTGTTTGAAAAAGCCATTTTCATAGGTAAGTACACACGGGTCGGTTCATACAGCAACTATTACCAGCCCAGGTTGTACAATTTCATCCTTATTTCTGAAAATTCATCGTTAAACTTCCCTGCGTTTCTATTATTTACACTTGAAATAATTACCAAGTCTGAAGGTAAAGTATTAATCAACCTAAACAGAGCTACCACACATCTTTACCGGAGAATGCCGGATATATTTAATGCTCCATTAGACTCGTCTCTCGTATACTTCACAATCCATAGGGTAGGGTCGCTTAGCACATAGAGTTGGGTTTGTCAAATGCTGTAGTTTTCTCCAACTTTTGATGAAGTGAAATCCTGGACAGAGTGTTCTTTCTTGGAACCAGAATAGAACGTAAAAAATTAACTAAAACCTTTTTTGGCTAAATGGTGGACTATTTTGCACCTTGATGCTACTGCAACCAGAAAAGCGTTAGAGTTACTAGGTAAAAGATAACAATGAATAATCATAAACTGCCCTCTAACAATGTGGCATTCCTATTGTACCATAACCTAACCTATATTAAATATTTACTGGCTACGGTCAAACTAAACAGGTTAGCCACTACATCAGATTCTAGACAGAAAATATGAATCTTTAGATTAAGTGGACACGATGGGAACAGGTGTACCACTACCTAGTTTTTAATACAAAAATATGAACTATTATTAGGTACTACTATTAGGTAGATGCTGGCTATTAATGATTGTAAAAACCTTTAAATATCGTGATTAACTATGTAAATGGTAGGAACTGGCAAAATAAACATATTTAATTATTTTATGAATATATTATCTTAGTTGAATTATGTTGTATTTAACCCGTGAACGAAAAGATTTCAAGTTGGTACTACGTTATTGAAGTTAACAACTAAATAATAGTTATTAAAAGAAGAATTAAAAATAGAAATCAAAATAAAATAATAAACTAAAAACATCAATAATCGAGTTAATAAACAATGCATCTTTTTATATAGTGATCGTGGAGCTTTTTATACATGGACTCGTGGAGCTGTGTTCTGACGACACCGTGCGGTGAACATTGTTTAGGGACGCTCTGACAAAGTTTAAAATCTAAATATTAATAATTTATTAATATAATAAATAATATATATATATATTTCAAAACATCAATATTTAAGTCATCGTAATTCATTAAAATCGAACCGGGAATCCGGAAACTAAATTAACAAATTCATTTTATTAAAATCAAGAAGAATCGCTAGACGCCGACCTACATCAACCGAAGATTTTCAGACCAAAGCAAGAAGAACCGGTAATCATCAACAAATTTATTTACATACAACTGAGATAATTTCAATTTGTTCTTTTCAAAATTTATTTAACTAAAATATTTATTTCTTAAATTCAAAAGCCAGTACGGGGATTTTATTAGTATAACATAATATCATTTGTTTCATTTTGTTGTCATTTGTTTAGTATAGATTGTCAATTGTTTTTTTTTTATAGATAGCCATTTAAATAAATTCAAAAAATAAACAATTATTTATTTTAACCCTAAGATCAAATTAAATTTAAATTATCTTTTTTTTGTAAATTGTAATTAATATTTATTTATTTACAACACATTTATTAGTGGTAGCGTGAACGTGACACTATCCCTACCTTAAACTTTTGGGTTATATATGTAATGTGTATTATTTTACGTGACTCATTGATTCATTTATTAATTTTATTTATTTGTGATTCATTGATTTATTTTATTTATTGGCTGACCATAGAATGATTACCAACAAAAATAAAAACCGTGCGAGACCAATGGCTAAATTTCCATTAATATTGGTCTCGAGACGTGCTGCCACCTAATGGGAAAATCATGTAACAAAATTGAAGAGTGATATTACAGCCGCTAGATGGCACACACCTCCACAATGCGAAACACTATTCAGCATTCAGAATATTTTTAACATTGCGTATATTCCGTTACTGAAAAATTTTTACCTGAAAGTAAGCAAATGTTATGTTGGTTTGGTCAGAAAGAAAGGTACAGTAATTTTTGCAGCGTAGTGACCTATACCGTATAATATTTTGTGGTTAAGTCTGGTCTAAGTGACGTTTTTGTGTTTAACAAAAGGGTAACTTAGCAGAGTGAAAAATTTGCCAAAACTTTGTTTTTATCTTTGATGTTTCACTACTTTCTCGCGACTCTATTCTTTATCACTCCTTAAGTATATTGCTACTTAACTCAAGTACTGCTATGGTGAAATTTTTTTGACTTCAACATACATTTATTACTCATCACTCCTTCAAGCCAAAAAGTGGTTTTTAAAAGGTGTTACATGACACTAATATACACAAAAAAAAAACAACTACCTGTTGGTAATTACACATTATTCACTAAAGTTTAATAACATTTTTATCGTAAAAAACCATACAAGGTGTGCATTGGGAAGACCCATTGATTTACCCCTATAGAGACTTATTTCATGAATTTCACTACTTTCTCGCGACTCTATTCTTTATCACTCTTAAAGTATATTGCTACTTAACTCAAGTACTGCTATGGTGAAATTTTTTTGACTTCAACATACATTTATTACTCATCACTCCTTCAAGCCAAAAAGTGGTTTTTAAAAGGTGTTACATGACACTAATATACACAAAAAAAAAAACAACTACCTGTTGGTAATTACACATTATTCACTAAAGTTTAATAACATTTTTATCGTAAAAAACCATACAAGGTGTGCATTGGGAAGACCCATTGATTTACCCCTATAGAGACTTATTTCATGAATTTAATGTTCTAACAGGTAGACAAGTATATTAAAAATCTTGTAACATATTTTGAGAACAAGAGTAAAAATTTGTTCAGTCTCTATCAATCATCTTATAAACTGCGACTCACTACCACCAACTTTGAAATTTACAATTTAGATTTCAGTGTTCAGAAGAAAATTTATATTTATCATTATAAATGGCACTGATTAGGACTCCAGGACTGATCCGATAGGTAATTTTTAGAAGGTGGGTCACTGAACTGTAAAGAAATCATTAAAAATTTGCTTTAAATAACAAACCTTAAAATAATCAAAATAGCAAAAAACTTAGGAGAGTAAAATTGTATATCAATAAAATTATTATCTGACACTTAGGGATGCTGAAGCTATTTGAAGACAATTTTAAGACAAATGTTTTTCTAAAATTTCAGATGACACTATTTAAAACTTTCTTATATTCTTCTTTTAACATTCATTATATACAAATCCTTACTCATAATGTTTACTTCAAAATAAAACCAAGAAAACAATTCTACGAGGTGTGGCTATTAAATAACGCGACTGATGTAAAAAATTTAATTTTAATTTTATACTTAATCACTTATTGTCGCCTTCAATAAATACTTCTTCTCTATACCTGTAACGCTCCATGTGAATTTTCCATTGTTGGAAACAGTGCTGGAAGTCATCCTCTGTCAGCTCCTTCAGGAAACATTCCACTTTCTCTTTTACAGCTTCCACAGACTCAAATCTTGTCCCTTTTAATGCAGATTTCACCTTAGGGAACAGGTAGAAGTCACATGGTGCAAGATCTGGTGAATTTTCTAACACTGAGATGCTGTACTTGGGTAGGAACCTCTTGACAGATAACGCAGAATGAGCTGGCGCATTGTCTTGGTGGAGAACCCATGATTTGTCCTTCCACATTTTGGGGCGTTTTTTCCTTACTCTTTGACGTAGTTCAGAAAGTACCTCAAGGTAGTAATATTGATTAATTGTTTGACCTTCAGGAACCCAGTGAAGGTACACAATCCCATGGATATAAAAAAAAACAATCATCATTGCTTTAAATTTTGACTTGCTCATTCGAGATTTTTTTGGCTCTCGGTGAAGTTCTGTTCTTCCAGTGCATGGATTGGTGCTTCGTTTCCGGATCATAAGTAAAAACTACGTTTTATCACATGTTATTATCTTCTACCTGTTCCCTAAAGTGAAATCTGCATTAAAAGGGTCAAGATTTGAGTTTGTGGAAGCGGTAAAAGAGAAAGCGGCACGTGTCCTGAAGGAGCTGACAGAAGATAACTTCCAGCACTTTTTCCAACTATGGAAAATTTGCATGGAGCATTGTAGGGATAGAGAAGGAGTGTATATGGAAGGTGACAATAAGAGATTATGTATAAAATAAAAATAACATTTTTTACAGCATCAGTCTCGTTATTTAATAGCCACATCTCGTAAGTTCAAAAATGTATACAAAAGCACATCACATAGAAAAAAAACAACTGA